>CM054816.1:16587587-16827279 GCA_028984105.1 Lavandula angustifolia | reverse complement strand
ACTTTAAAAATCCTCGTCTCTTCCACGCTTTCTTAATCATTGCATTGATTTTACCATTCATACCGAAGTTCTATATCTGAACCGAGACAACGTTTTCTCACAAAAACCGATTTTGGGGCCTACACTATTCCGCACACCGAACTCTTACCGTAGATACCGACTCGACCTAGTCAAGCTAGCGTATCTCACCAGCCAAGATTTTTTCTAGCCTTTAACACGATTCGAACAATGTTCTGGCTCCTCGAACTAGTTCAAGACGGCACCTTCCCCCGAATAGGACTGCTCGTGTTCGAAAGTTGAGAAATCGAATCGGGTGTATTCACCCTCCCCCTCTACACCCGACCGTACACTCTGGACCAACAAAATCTATCTTCGCCCTCCTCCCATTCTTAATTCGTATTCCATGGAATCCACTTGTCTACGCGGGCGGTGCGGAGTCTTCTTGAGATGAGGTCTTTGAGCACCACACCGAAGAACTTTGAAGTCCTAGGTATATGCTTGCTCCGATCGAGGATCGCCCTCCGGCAACGGCTCAAGCAAGCTCAACAATTTTGGCCGCATCCTCTTTGCCTCTTCTTCTCCCTTAATGCCGCAGCCTCTTTGTCCCTCGTCCCGAGGTTCAACCCTTGCCGCACAAAGATCCCACGCTGCTTTTGTCCTCCCGCCTCCCGCTCGTGTGTAAGCTTAGGAAGATTCTTCATCCTCTGAGCAAGGGGCAATGTGTCCGTCTCCGAGTCTTCAGTAAGCTCTGGATCAGCAGATTGCTTCGCTTTCTTCTTCTGCTGGTCTAATATCAACTTCGCCCGACTTTTGGACATTCAAAGCCCTGGGCACTTTCTTCTTTCTTTTCACCGAGCCTCTTCTTCCATTCTCACTCATAGTCGATCTGATCTTGGAGTTAATGAGCCACTCTCTTATCGTGTTCCTCTTGCTCTTCTCGAGATTTAAATTTAGGGCGTCTGGGAAGGAGGAGGAGTGCTTTCAGCTGGCTTTCTCCTTCCTAGGCCTGAGCCGGCAGGGGCTCATCTTCCTGATCGACAAACTGAGCGACTTCTTCGATGTGTTGCGCCTAAGCCGAGGATCTTTCACCTGATCCTCCCGGCCCGCGTGGGCAACCGAGATCCGCAGGGCCGCACCTCCGATTCAATTTGGACAGTAGGGATTTGGACTGGGAGGGGGGGATCGAGTTCTGCTCCACCGAGCCGAACTTTCCCCCTTAATTGTTTCTCTCCCAAATGATCGTGCCACCACCTCGCTCAGCCTCTTCCTTCCCCTTTGGCATCATCACCAGCCGAGGACAGGAGAGTTTTAATAGCTGCTACTTCATGCTGAAGGTTGTAGACAACAGTCTTGATAGATGTTGAGGTGGTGTTGAAATCCCCGACTGCATCGCAATAGTGAACACAGTCCTCCTCCTGGTCCTTGCGGATTTGGCAGATTTAGGCCTCTCGTTTCATTTCGCCGCTCGTAAGCGACGCATCACGGAGTCTCCGTCATCTCCTTCTGAATGAGCTTCGTGGCGGCCGCCGAGTTTCTAAGGTATTCTGCATTAATCGGAGGTGGCCATCCTATCGCGCTCATCCATAGCTCTCTCGGGACCGCGGCCGTCGCTGCACGCTGCTCAGCCGAACTTCTTTTGGCCGGGCTTCGAGCAACTATCGGCATGAGCGGCCAAGTCCGCCTTCCGAGCCGCTAGCGTGGCCTCGACGATCTCCCCGAATATCGGGAGTCGGAGCGTCCGAGACTTTCGATCGCGCCAACCGGCCGCCAACCTTCTCCGTCCGGAGCTTTGTATATTGTGCCCACTTGATATGGGACATCCTTGGCCAGAGACGATTCTTATCTCCTCGCTTCCCCGATCGCTCGGCTGACGGACTTAGAGGGACACGCTACCTATCGATTTTATCTCGATAGGAAGAGGTACCGAGCCTCCGCTCGTAGGCGCGAAGTTGCCGCTCTCCCCGGGAGATGAAGCAACCGGGGCAAGGACTCGATTCTCGTAGGTGGAGGTGGTGATTCGCCCCTTCTCGCCGGGAGTCTTCCCTCGCCAGAATCTCCCCGTCTCGCATCCTCGGGTTCCCGATCATCATCACCATCGTCGTGATGAGAAGGCGGCGACGGGCTTCTCGGCGGCCCGGGGGAGGACCTCGAGCTCAAGAAGATATAAAGCATGGCCGAGCGTAGGTCCTCGAAGGAGGCTATATCGAGGGGGGCTCCCAAACCCGATCGCCGACCGAATACTCGCTCCTCGGCCAAGACGGATAATGCAAAATGTTGTGGATAAGGCCCGCAAGAATATCCTGACCGAGGAAACGCATCATCATCTCGTGTCCTCGCCTCTTATCGCAATGTCGACAAGATCCCGATGTTGGGCAATCTCGTGAATGTGTTCAACAACCTCTCCCGCGGCACAAAGACGGTTCATCTCGAATCGGCCGACGATACTTCCGAGGAAACCTCGCAGCCGCTCTCACGCCTTCTTCCGGCCGTGTCTCCTCGCATCGACTCACCGCACTTTGTCCTTCAAAGTGGCACCTCTATGCTAGTCGCCGCCTAGTAGTTCTTCCTCCCGAGGGGGTGGAGGGGAAGGGTGCTTGGAGGCAAACTTAGAAGCCCTGTGCTGGACAACTTCTTTTTCTTCGGCCGATCGGCACATGGAGGCAGATTAGTAGATGATCATTCGAGCTCACCGCTTCCACGTCCGATAGATTTTTCGGCCGCCGATTTCATCTTGAAATTTATCGCCTTGCGGTCGAAGTACTTCATGTCGCCGAACGAGGCGTGATTCATCACGTAATCCTCAAAAATGATGGACACCTTGGTCCCGTACGCAGCTTGCCCACACTAATTTGTCTTCTCTCCCGACTCTGTGGACGCAAACTTCTGTGCCTGAGCCTTCAGCTTAGTCATAAGGAACTTTGTCCAGTTCACCTGGACTCCATCGATTATAGCCATCATGATCTGGAGTCGAGGTTTGAGATAGCCGATCGAAAGAATCGGCAAAGACTGCTAGAATATGGACGACGATGTAGGCGAGGCCCCGATACTCCTAAGGAGTTAGTTCTTCTGTAGGGCGGACTTGAATGAGATGTCGCCACGTCCGCAGAAGCGACGAACGTAGTCATTGAGCTCATTCTCCTTATATCCAGCTGGAGAAATCCCACTGTCCGGCAGCTCAAATACTAACTTCAATGCCTCAAACACGCTGATGTCGGCGCGGCTTGCTTCCCACTTCTGCGGGGCAACTTCCCTCATGTAACCAATGACGGTTACCTCTGCATCCGTGTCCTCCACTGAACGCAGATAGATTATAGAAGAACTCGGCCACCTGTCGGGGCAGGTAAGCCTTCGGGTGCTTCGTGAGAAGAAGCTTCAAACCCGATGCTTCGCGAGCGGAGAAAACCGGCTCCATATACGGCAGTTCCGCCTGGTGGAACGCCATCGTGGGTTCAAACTGAACCCTGGAGAGTATAATCTCCTCAATGTTTGACAGAGTCGAAACGGTCGCCATTAAAACAGAAATCTGCAAAAAACGTGTTAGCACTCGAAAATAGAGTAAGTTAGATCGAGATTGCAGATAAATAAGGAAAATTACCGTAATCGAAGAGCTTGAGAGAGATATAAGCAATCACAGAATGCAGTAGGAAAGGATGATCGAAAGCTCTAAGATGCGAAAATGGCGTAAAGCGTGTTTAGAGAAAAAAATAATAGATTTTATAAGATTTGAATATCAATGGTTTTTAGATCGGACGGCCAGGCATAAAATCTCGCTTTTCTGGGACGGTTCGATTTGATTTTATAAAAGGAATGATTACTTAGCCGCCTCTAAACTAGACCCACGTAAGATATGCGTAGTTAGAGTAAGGTGAGAAGACATGCATTAAATGCATTGCAGGCAGCATTAAAGGATAAAACATTTTAAATGAGAACGGTTTCTACTGACTTAATCCTTAAAAATTTATGGCGGGAAATAAATGCAAGTCATGCCACTAAATGCAAACGACTGATTTATCAAATGCGAGCATGCTTCTGAGAATATTAAAGAATCTAAATACGCAAACCTCTTCAGCTAAACTTTTACGAACAGTTGTTAACCGAATTGACTCAGGAGAATCTTCGTGGTACTGAAGGTACCATGTTCCCCCTTACTATGTATTATATGATTCGCCCTACTAAATCAAGTACTGAGTCTGACCTCTGACTTGTCATACTGATTCGAGTCAGTAGGATCCACTAGACCTAGCTCGACTGATAGTTCTCTCGAATCAGCTCCGCCAGCGCTTGGTCGGCATGTCCGCTCTTTGCTTGTCAGTATGGATCTTCTCCATCCTGATATCCTTCTTCTCGACATGATCTCGGATGAAGTGGTGTCGAATGTCCACGTGCTTACATCTCGTATGAAGAACTGGATTGTGAGTTATTGCAATTGCACTAGTGGAATCGCAGTAGATGGACACTTCATCTTGAGTAATTCCATAATTTCGCTAGCTTGTTGTCGAAGCCAAAGGATTTGGGCACAACAACTTCCAAGCAGCCCATATACTCATCTTCAAGAGTGGACGCCACCACCGAATGTCGTTTCTTTGAAAACCATGATATCGCCTTGCCGCCTAGGAACCAACATGTTCCGTAAGTCGACTTTCGATCTATCCCGCATCCCGCATAATCGCATCGAATAACCTCGTTAGAATCGGATTATCATCACGGGATACCATAACCCTCAAGGCCGTGTTCTCTTCGTGTACGCAACCTTCTTCGCCGAGTCAAGATGACTTCGCTTGGGATTCGCCTCGAAATATTGCGCATACACCTACAACATAAGTTATGTCAGTCTACTTACCGTTAAATATAATAAAGAATCAATAATAGCTCTATAATCAGCACAGCTTAACACAAGCTCCCTCTTGTCTAGATCGATTTTAAAATTTGTGTTCATGGGGATCTTGACCGGCTTCGCTTGAGTCGCAACCGAATCTTTTCAAGAGGTCTTGAGTATATTCGCTTGGTTGATGAATATTCCTTCAAGTAATCGCTTTACTTGAAATCCAAGGAAATAGTTCATCTCCCCATCATGGACATCTCGAACTTCTCCTTCATCATTTTCTCGAATTGTCGACATATAGTCACGCTCCTCGCAATCGAAAATGATGTCGCCCACGTAGATCCGCACTCAGTAGAATGTCATCGCCCGACTTAATCCTAAATAGAGTGCGATCTATCGCCCCTTCGAAAAACCTTCTCAAGAAGAAAGTCCGATAGTGGTATCGTACCAAGCCCCCGGGTGCTTGTTTTAACCCATACGGAGCTTTCCGAAGTCCCGTACACTGACGTCCCCCCGAAAGCCGGGCGGTTGTTCCACGTAGACTTCTTCCTTCAAGCACGCCATTCGAAACGCCGACTTAACATCCATTTAATATACTTTGAATTCTCGATGTGCCGCATAGGCTAGAATAGATCTAATAGCTTCCAACTCGGCGACCGGTGCGAACGTTTCGTCAAAGTCTATTCCTTCTGCTTGACAGTATCCCTTGGCAACAAGTCGAGCCTTGTTTCTGACGATGATGTTGTTTTCATCTCGCTTGTTCTTGAAGACCCACTTAGTACTGATTACATGTTGATGTCTTGGTCTGTCAACAAGCTCCCAAACTTCGTTACGGACAAACTGGTTCAGCTCCTCTTGCATGGCAATGATCCATTCAGCATCGTTGAGAGCGTTCTCTATCGTCTGAGGTTCTTCAGTAGACAAGAAACAGGAGTAGAGAGCACTTTCTCCTTGACTAAGTTTGGATCTTTTTTTTACTGCTGCTGATGGATCTCCAATAATTAAATCAGAAGAGTGAGCGTCTAGCCACGAACGCCCTGGAAGTTTGGCTTCTTCTTCTGAGATTACTTCTGTATACCAACAGGGAATTTCGTAGTGTTGTTCTTGTGATTGAAGTAATTCAGTAAGAAGGTTAGGATCTACTGAGTTTCCAGGTTCAAGGGCATTTAGCTCGAGAACATTAGTCGCTCCCCCTAAGTTTATATTCTCGAGAGGTCTCAAGCTACCATCGGGGCTTCCTCATCGACCATTGTTACCTCGATGTTGATTCTGCTCAATGGAATCAACCAAAGCCGCCCACAATTGCTTGTGGGATGGGTCTGGATTTCTTCTTTGTCTGACTCATCATCCCAACAATGCTAGATCTTCTCAGCTTTGTCGTTTAATGTGAGATCCTGTAGCTTGCTACTGACATCTTCGTGGATTTGTCTTCTTTGGTTTCCTCGCCCCGCAACAAACTCATCAAAAATAACATGAGGGCTTTCCTCCACGCAAAGGGTCTGGTAGTTAAAGACCCTGAAGACTTTACTGACTCGAGAGTATCCTAAGAATACTCCTTGATCAAATTTGCTATCAAAGACCTTTAACTGATCCTTCTCGTTATTGTGGATAAAACAAGGACAACCAAAGATATGAAAATGAGAAATAGAAGGAGTTCTCCCTTTCCACAGCCCGTATGGCGTCTTCACGTGTCGCTTTGTTAGTAGTGAGCGGTTCTCCGAGTATAACAAAGCAAGTGTCGAGAAGATCGCCCCGTAACTTTGAGGGTAGTCCATGTTTGGATTTTGTATACTGGAAACACTTTTTATGCTTGTATACAATGTGTTTTTGTCCTTACCACTATTTTATTCTCCTATCTGATAAATGTATATATTTGCACATGTAATCCTTTATCTTGTACAAAAGTTAGATTTTTGTAGTGTGCCGGGTATCACGTAAGACAACACAAATTGGTTGAACCGACAAGATATAAACAATTATCACATACTCGAGACAACTTCGTGGATAAGTTGTCGACTTAAGCCGCAGCTTTAGATAAGAAGCGGCTTGTCTTAGCCGCTTGTCTTTACCGGTACACTAAAGGTGGTGTATCGACGGATCATAGTGAGACGTGTTCTTCTAACTCGACCTTAGTGGAGAACCAAGATCTCGGTGACTTAGCCGGTCTTAAGCTTGGTAAGACTTCACCGACGGGCATTTCGCTATCTATCACTTTCACCTACTATGGTGAACGCCATCGCGACCGGATCTACGTATCTCGGGGTGTTAGTAGTTATTTGCGGCTCGGCCGGGCTGTCCGTATCTTGGCAGCCGTATCCTAGTAAAACGGGTTGATAATATCCCCCGAGGAACTCGTAAGGATTAGCACACTAAACCCGACCGGCTGATTAAGTTCAGTGCGTTAATAAGGTCGAGTGGTACTACTCAAGAATATAAGATGTTAATTAATTTAAGTCGTCAATGAGCTTAATTAATTAACGTATATTTCTATCTTAAATACTGAGATCGATTAAGTCTAAAATACAAGTCTTTGCTCAATTTGGGATAAAGTGGGGTAAGTCAAGACTGATTCTCTAGCGGAATGTATCCGTGTTTATTAATTAATTTTGCTCGGGCCGAGCATAGATAATTAATTAATTTGAGGCTCTGGCTTTTATTTCTCGCCCAATTAGTTGAATAGTTATTAATGGATAGTTATTCCCCGATCCGGCCCAATTAGTTGAATAGTTATTTATGCTCTCTCGTAAATCATTATTAACGGATTAATGTATTTTTACATTATTTAATAATGTTATTGTTGGGTGATGATTCAATCCTCAAAGCATGATCATACTTGTGGGAAATGACTCTTATCTTCTATATCGAATCAT
Organism: Lavandula angustifolia; assembly: GCA_028984105.1. Lineage (NCBI taxonomy): Eukaryota > Viridiplantae > Streptophyta > Magnoliopsida > Lamiales > Lamiaceae > Lavandula > Lavandula angustifolia. Next base: position 16,819,587 of record CM054816.1, on the reverse strand, counting down.
GCTCGCAGCCCCGTGCTTCCGAACTCGTTGAGAAGATTTGAAGATCCCAAAACCCTATCTCGATTGGTGAACCATTCCTTTGTATTCGTATTTGTCCCCGAGGCTTCGCACTCGCAGACACTCGCTCCGGTCAAGGCGCCGCAGCTCATCGCCCCCAAGCACAAGCAGAAGACTCGCAATACCGGACTCACAGAGCAAGATATCGAGAGAGTCACCGAACCGAACTCAACAGAGTAGTTCACTGGACTCGTAGCCGATCTTCGCAGACTTATCTCAGACAGCCTATCTACCGAATACAAGGTCGACTCAAGAACGGGCAGATAGTCTTCAGGACCGCCGAATCTTTTTGAAAGACAATCAAGCATTGCCATGTACGAGGAAGAGAGAAGTCGCCTTCCACCGCCTCGAAGTTTGTGCCGCCTCAACCACTTCATCCACCTCGACGAATGACAAGCATACACGTGTCTTCTCACCGCTAAAGCCGCAACCAACCTTTTACCTAAAAAGGTGGGAAAAATACACCGTTACCTACACCAAAAGAGCCGTTTGCTACCAAAAAGAGAGAGAGAGAAGAAGATCGCCTCCAACGGATCTATTTCAACCCTCGCTCTATAAATAGAGGGATCATTCAAGATTTGAAAAACAAGAGAATGCGCGCACCTAGAACACGAGAGAGCATTCAAACGAGCGATATTAACGACTAAGTCTTCCGCAAGAAACAACCGAGTTATCTCCGGCGAAAGACTACATCCAAACCTCAAAAGGAACCAAGCCGAACCGACATAAGCTTCTAGTATCCAAGCGACCGACACGAACCTATAGCTAAACCCTCACCGTTCGTCGCTCTAGATAGCTACATTCTCGTTCCTTATCCCTCTAACCCTAAGCTCACTCGTTATATCCATAGCTTAGACGAAGGAGTTCACATTTGAACCTAATCCTTATCGGATAAGGACTCCTTCACCGTTGGAGAAGTTTGTCAAACACTTTAAGTTTGATAGTGTTGTAAACCGAGACTGGATCGCATAAAAACCAAGACGCGGCTTTGCCCAAGGTGCAAGCCGACCGAGACTAACTCGAGATAATAAATAGCCTCCCCGATCATTCGGGACAAAGCGGACGTAGGATTTGAGCGATATCCGAACCACTTTAAAAATCCCGTGTCTCTTATCGTTTCTTAATCGTTGCATTGATTTTACTATTCATACCGAACATCATATTTAAATCAATCAACCGCCTCAAAGATACCGAACTTTTAAATCTACCGAACCGAGACTCTAAAACGCTTTCTCACAAAAAACCGATTTGGGCCTACACTATTCCGCGCACCGAACTCTTACCGTAGATACCGAACTCGACGTAGCCGCTAGCGCATCTCACCGAGTAAGTACTCTTAGCCTTTAACTCGATTCGTAATCACTGCCCGGGTCCGCCGAACCGCTTTGGCCGACACCATCCCCGAATAGGACCGCTCGAGTTCGAAATTGAGAAATCGAATCGTGTGTATTCACCCCCCCTCTACACCCGACCGTACACTCGGGACCAACAATTGGTATCGAGCAGGAGTTCTTTGACTCTTGTTATCTTTGAGACTCGGCCTATTCGAACGGATCCAAGGAAAAACCTTTTTTTTACCGCATATCACTCTACATTCATATCTATATTCTTCATGGCCGATATGTCGTGTATAAGGATGGTACCCATGTTCTCGGTGGAGAATTATGGAGTATGGCGAGTCGAATGGAAGCACATCCGACATCCCTCCATGACAAGCATGACCGAAGTTCTTGAAGATGGACCTATCGCTCCCATGATCGATAGTGTCGCGACTCGAGACCAAGCTCAAGGAGGAGGAATGGTGACCGGGAAGAAGATTCCCAAAGACCAAGTCTCTTCACTCCCGAGGAGAAGAAGCTTCACAACTTAGACCGTGTTGCCGTAAAACGCCATACCGACCACCCTTAGTGATTCTTATCTTGGCTGGTTCGTGAATGCAAGACTCGCTAAAGAACTCGGGATGCTTCTGCGCTACCGAGTCGAGGGACTCGTAAGATTAAAGCCAACAAATTAGCGCCGGAACTCCAAAAGCCGGAAAGCTTGTCTCTCACGCCCGGCGACAAAATCGAAGATCTCGAACGCCGATTTACCAACTGATGAACTCTATCAACGGGCCGGGAAAGACATTCAAGAACCGAGAGATGAATCAAGATTCTCGAGGGCACCGCCGGACGGACACCGGACACCTTTTGCCACTCTATTGCGACATTCCGACTTAGATGCCGCGCCTCCCGACCATATCTTTTCGTAATTACAAAGTGCAGGAGTTTGAGTTCGACTGCACCTCAAAGAAAGCAAAGAGCCGAAGCCGACACAAAAATCGACCATGCTTTCAAAGCATCACAAGACAAAGATCTCCAAAGAACGAGCAAAACGACGAGTAAGACCGAACCTTCACTCAATGATCTACAAGAAGGAAGTCTCGCTCGTAAGTATGCACCGCCGCCGTAAAGTATCGAAGGAGAAGGAGCGACGCAGTAAAAGTGACTAAAGCCTATCGGGAAACAAAAGGTAAGTCAAATTATATGTCGAAACACACTCCCGACTCACAATCTTCTCGAATGCGTAAAGAAAGACGACTCGTAACCATCAAAGAATAGCGAAAGCAAAGAAGAAAGAGTCATCGCTTGTTACAACCGCAAGAAGCCGGGACATTATCGCATGATTGTCCCGAGCTCGCAGTGCCGAACGCGCAAAGACGTAAGGCAAGGGAGAGAGAAATTCGCCCTTAAAAGACAATCCTACATAGTCGGGCGAAATCTCGCGACGACTCGTAAGAGGTCGACTCCTTTATGGATTCATCGGATGATGATGCACTTTCATGGCCTTAGAGCTTGAAGTCGAAGAATCACCGAAAAGTGCATGATGGCAAAGCGAAGAGGATGAGATAAATTCTCACGAACCACTTAACTCCTCTTCACACCGCACACACGACACTATTTCAAAAGTGCATGAGAATTTGGACGCCGCAACCGCATACGAAGAACCGGCCGACGAACAAATTCGATGAGTCCCAGCCTCAAAGAAGACTCTTCGGGAGTTGGATACCCCGAAAATAGAGAATCGTAGACTTTCTCGAGAGAGTCGTTGCTACCGAGGCCGAAGGACTTGTGTTGAGACTCGTGGAGGAAATAAACCTCTCGATGGCCAAGTCTCAAAGATCAAGAAGATCGGATTTCGCTTTGACCAACGACTGACTCGTAAAGATATCGAACCGAAGTCCCCGCCAAGCAAGAAATGTCGTGACTTCGCACCGAGCACGACACACCGAAGAAGAGTGATGATGTCCCGGAGGAGCCCGATGACCGAAAGGTACATGGGCGCCGAGAAGAAATTAGAAGCTATGCTAGCAAGCAATAAGCCAAAGCACCGCAAGGAAGGACTTGGATTCAGCCTAGGGAGCTTCCTCATCCGCCCCCAAGACACTCGTAAGCACGGCTTGCCGATAGGTTTGTTCAAGGGGGAGACTATGAACGCAAATATACCGAACCCCCTAGCAAAGAACAAACATAAGATGAAAGCACCTCATCCCACACATCGCATTCCGACAAGAAGATCGCCGCCAAGAAACCCCCCCGGGCCAAATAAAGGGGAACCAAAGAAATTAAAATTGGCAGATCCGGATGGGACCTCCAAAGCCGACACATCCAAACCTCAAGATGGGTCATACTATTATGAACCTATAGTCGAAGAGGCTCCAAAGGTCGAAGAAAAAGAAAGCCACACGTAAGGCTAAGGTCGCAAGCCCACCAACTCGTAAGATCGACTCCCGAACCTCGTAAGCCTCGTAAGTCACCTTGACCACCCAAAGGGTCGATATGTCGACTCTAATGGGAAGAAAATGCCCGAAAACCACCGTGGTTGTTAGACGATTGGGGTTATGAAAACTAACATCTAAGGACCCAAAATCAAAAATGAAGGGTACCCGAATAAAATTCTCGTTTTGCAGAAAAGCGTAAAGACCCATGGTATGTGGACAAATGGATGCTCAAGACACATGACATACCAAAGGAGTCTCATCAAGAATTATATCACCGAAGAAGGACCCTGCACTGAAGTTTGGAGATAATGCCAAAGGCTACACGAGAGGATATGGAACACTCAAAGATAGGAACTACCAAAGTTCCAAGAGTATCATATGTTGAAGGACTTCAAAGATAATCTTCTCTCGTTAGTCAATTTTGTGATAACTCAAAAAAGAGTGATTTTTGACGCCGGTTTCGTGATGTTATTGATAAATCCACAAGGGAAAACAAAGGTTATCGTGTTCGCGCAGTAAAAGAACATATATGTGGCCGATCGGAACTCACCGAACCTCGAAGCTTGCTTATCGGGCGAAGAATGACAACCGCACGGGGTGGCTATGGCACGTAAGACTCAGCCATCTCAACTTTAAGACGCTCAACAAGCTTGCAAGAAACACTCTAGCAAGGGGACCGCCGAATGAAGTATTCAAAGAAAGACACTCAAAGGTGAAGCATGTCCGAAGGGAAAGCAAACAAGGAATCAAAATCCTCCGGCTCCATCGCCTTCCACGAATGGAATTCTTCACCGCTACATACGGATTTGTTCGGTCCGAGCCTCCCCAAAGCCGACGATCGAGGCGTAAAAATACGCATTAGTGGTCATAGATGACTACTCGCGCTACACATGGGTCATATTCATCGCCAACAAGTCTCGACGTCAAAACAGAGTTACCAACGCTTCGAAAAGGCTCAATGTCGAAAAGAACACCAAGATCGTAAAAATACGCTCGCATGCAGGAACCGAGTTCCTTAATTCCATGGTAAAGGAGTTCTCGCAGCGTAAGGAATAGAGCATGAGACTTCACCGCACGCACACCTCGCAAGTAACGGGAGTTGCCGAACGAAAGAACGTAACTCTAAAAGAGGCAGCCTAGGACTCTACCGCTGCACTCGAGACTCCCAACCAAATTCTCGGGCGTAAGCTACCGATACCGCATGTTATACTCGTAATAGATCTCTACCGACAAAGCAAAGATAAGAGAACACCATATGAACTATGGAACGACAGAAGCCTCTCTATCTTATTTCCATATTTTTGGTTGTTCATGCTTTATCCACAATAATGGGAAAGATCACCAAGACTTTTGATAGCAAGTCGATCGTGGAGTATTCTTAGGATACTCTCGTCAAGAAAGCTTTCGTGAGTATTCAACTATCTGACTCTTTGTGGAGGAAAGCCCTCATGTTGTTTTTAACGAGTTTGCTATCAAGACAGGAGCAATAACTCAAATTCTCGAATCCGAGGACATCAAGAAGCGCCACGAGGATCTAAGCTTAAAAGACAAATCAAAAAGATCCAAACCTATGTTGGGATGATGATTCGGACGAAGAAATCGAAGACAAATCCATCGAATCTCAACCACCGAGCAAGTAGCCGAGAAGATTGATTCTCCCGAACGTAATCAATCCCGTGTAACTCAGTCGATGAGGAAACCGTAGAGGTAACCGAGACCAACACTACCGAGAATAACAACTCGTGGGGAATGTCTAGTAATGTTCCCGAGCCGAATGCCCCCGAACCTCGGCGACTCAAGAGATCACACTCTTGTTACCGAATTACTTCAATCTCGTAATAGTACAACCGAAATGCCTAACTCACCTACTATCCGTGTTGAACAAATTTCGATGAAGAGTTAAAACATCGTAGATCGTGGCTAGATGCTCACACCGCCGATCTTATAATCGGAGATCCTTCAAAGACATGTCAAGACAAGATCCGGATTCTCGCCAAGGAGAAAGCGCATTATTTTCCCCGCTTCTTGTCTACCGAAGAGCCTCGTAATATCGAGGATGCACTTAAAAATGCCGATCGGATTATTGCTATGCAAGAAGAGCCGAATCAGCCCACGAGAAACGAAGTACGGGAGCTTGTAGACACCCCCGCATCAACATGTCATTGGAACCAAACGGGTCTTCAAAAACAAGCGAGATGAAAACAACGTTATAGTAAGGAACAAAGCAAGACTCGTGGCTAAAGGCTACCGCATGCCGAAGGGATAGATTTCGATGAGACGTTCGCCTCCAAGTTGCAAGATCGGAGGCAATTAGACTATTCCTAGCCTACGCAACACATCAAAGATTCGTAGTTTATCAAATGGATGTGAAGTCTCGCGTTCCCGAACGGCGTGCCGAAAGAAGAAGTCTATGTGGAACAACCGCCCGGCTTTCAAAGCAGGGACATCAAGTATATGGACTCGTAAAGGCTCTATACGGGTTAAAACAAGCACCCGTGGCTTGGTACGATACCCCGTCTCGAGTTTCTTCTTCGTAAAGGTTTTCGTAAAGGCACAAGAGACCGCACTCTATTCAAAGATTCGACCGGAAGAAGACTTATTACTTGTGCAGATCTACGTGGATGACATTATCTTCGGCTCAAGAATGTCATCACGTGTCGCAATTTGAAAAGATGATGAAGGATAAGTTCGAGATGTCGATGATGGGTGAAATGAACTACTTCCTTGGTTTTCAAGTCAAGCAATCCGAAAAGGGAACGCTCATCAACCAAGGCAAATACACTCGAGACCTCATCAAAAGATTCGGCCGCACATCCAGCAAATCAATCAAGATCCCGATGAACACGAATATGAAGATAGATCTTGATAAAGAGGGAGTATCAAGTAGACCAAACCGAATACCGTGCTATAATTGGTTCTTTATTATATCTAACAGCCTACTCGCCCCGACATAACTTATGCCGTAGGTGTCTCGTGCTCGATTTCGTGCGAATCCCAAGCGCAGTCATATGGACTCAACAAAGAAGATTCTCCGCTATCTACGAGGAACACCCGATACGGGTTTATGGTATCCAAACTGATGATAATATCGAACTAACCGGTTATTCCGATGCCGACTATGCAGATGTAGAATCGACCGAAAATCAACTTCGTGAACATGTCCGCTCCTCGCAAAGCAAGCCGATCTCATGGTTTTCAAAGAAACAAAGACTCAAAGGCCACGCCGACTACCGAAGCCGAATACATGGCCGCCGGAAGTTGTCGCGCCTGCATCCTTGGGCCGAGACAAAGACTGAGAGACTACGACGTCATTCGTAATGAAGTGCCGATCTTCTCGCGACAAGCACTCAGCAAGCTATCGCAATCACTCGTAATCCTCGTTCTTCACACAAGATGCAAGCACGTGGACATCGACATCACTTCATTCGCGACCATGTCGAAAAGAAGGATATCGAATGGAAAAGATCCATACCGACAAACAAAGGGCCGATATACCGACTCAAGCCTCTAGCCGAATCCGCATTCGTGAGAACTTTCAGCAGAGCTAGGTCTCTGTTGGACCCTACCGACCCTGGGCCAAGAAGAGGTTTCAGGAGAGAGACATTTCGAAGGGGGGGAATGTTCACTCTCGCATCGATACATTCAAGCACGTAGAGACGTAAAACCATCTACACGAGGTATCACCGACTACTATGTTCACCGACAGTTTGCGTATCTCTACTCGCAGTAATTTAATACAACAATACCTTGCATTTATGGCAAAGATTCAAAGCATGACATTAATATCTTTTGGTTTGTCTTTATTATTAACGACTCACATTTAATGCACGACATTCCATACATAAGCTTGTCGAACTCGCACGCATTTAACGCACGTCTTTTCACAAGCATTACTTAGGCCATTTTACAACCGGCTTTGACTTAGGTGCCTTTTTGTGATCATTGCCTATTTTTTTACTTCTAATCTTAACCGTCCATATCATAAAGCAAGTTTACACTCACCCTTCGATCGAAAACCGTTCACCTTCATAGTTGATATATATTCGATCAAATCTTAAGAACCGCCATTAGCATACTTCATAACTTTCAAATTCCGAAAAATCCGAGATCTCGCATTCGCAATCCTTTCTTGCAATTACACTCTATATCTTATCTCGAATTTTATCCATTGGTATGCTTATATCTCGTTAATGTATTTGTTATATGTTTCAAGATTGCATCGCACAAACACCGTTTCTATCCAAAAACAAGATCGATTCATTTCTTGTCACAGTACAACGGCGGAAACCAATATTTCTATGATATCTCCAAATGGATATGCAGTAACATTCTCGAGAAGGATCGCGTGTGGTTTGAACCCACCATGGATTTCTATTCATGCGATCCGGAGTATATGGATGAGATCTTCTCACCCCGCGCGAGTCAGATCGGAGAAATTTCTCGCCTAGGGAGGCCTTCGTTCTTCCTCCCGAGACAAAGCTGCGTAACCGTATTTGAATTCGACGCAGCTGTCCGGAGATATAGTGGCGAGATTCGTTGCCCATTCTATCCAAAACGCCACTATGGAGCCGAAGCGTATGTCCATCAAGGACGCCTTGAAGCGGAGTTTTGATCCGCCCTCCGAAGGAACCAAGATGCCGGGTACGTAGACGACCGAGTTGATGAATACCTTACCGTCTTCTCGTGGAAAGCCCACTACATTCGTAGCCGCTCTCCGAAGAACAAAGATGTCGCCTCGGCTCAGTGGCACTTGCCTATATAGTGACGCAGCCTATCGACAAGCCAAGGTGGTCGTTTGACCAAGTGTCGAGGCCTAAGATTCGGATGATGATGGCCATATACGACCGAGCCCGTGATAAATTGGACGGAGTTCTTTCTCCGAGAATTCACGGCTCAGCCGCTAAGTTCGACAAAGCATCGAACACGCCGAGCGCAAAGGGCAAATTGCCGTATGGACTCAAACCGCCCATCATGATCGAAGATTTATGTGGATCTCGAGCCTATCACCTAAAGCGACAAGGAGTACTTCAATGTGAAGAAGGTCGATTTCACAACAAGACAACAAATAGCCGCTCACCACAGATAGGGTCGGACCCTCGCCAGCCTTCTCCGAAATCAAAGTCTCAAAAGAGCTACGCCTACAAAGAAAAGAACCCCCCCCGCTAAAACTCCTAAGGCACCGGCAAAGAAACTCGAAGAAAGCCGCCGAGGTGCCAGCCACCGAGGAGGTTCCACAAGTGCCCGCCGAATGTGCCCCCGAGAAGACTACTCACCCCATGCAACTGTTGATGAGTCCGAGTCTTCCGAGAAGACTCCGCCAAGCCGGAAAAGATTGTTCCCACCGAAAGGGACCAAGGGGATGCTTCCGGAAGCTCGTAGCGCAGATATTCGCCGCCTAGACTGCCCCCCTTTCGTACCCTCCACTCGCCCCGCCCCCCTCCAACCGAAGAGCAGACTTCACACATGGACTTGGAGTCCGAGATCGCATCCGAAGGTGAATCAATCGGGATGGAAGCTTCAAAGTGATTATATCCAGAGCATCCCGAGAAATTCCCGCAACTAGTTCCGGAGCTTGCCGACTACTCGTACTTGTTGCTCATCGCCAAGACAACAAGGCTCCACATGTTGCCGCGACATCGGGAGTGGCCTCGCCTGACGCCGCCTTGTCCTCCACTACTCCCCGCCGCCAGCCGCATGAAGAGGAATTGAGACCGAGAGAGGAGATAAGGCTATTCGTAGCCTCGAAGACCTCACCAACGGACAATCCGAGGGCCGCAATGCCGGCCATGATTCATGATCGACAAAGACGCTCCGGCCCAAAGACCCTCGACGGGTCGACCACGACGACCCACCCAGCCGATTCGTGCCCCGGAAAGCCCCGATGAGGGACATCCACAGGACAAGGATACCCATACCGAAACCGCTCCACCTCTCGCATCCTTGGTCCCGAGAAGTCCAAGGCCGGGTGCTTCGCCCCCGCAGAGCCCGCCGCCTCTTGCCGCAGCCGACTTTGGAAGCAGCCGCCAAGACCGACCGCAAAGAGATCTCGATCAGCCGGCAAAAGCCTTAACCGCCCAAGGGATCAAAAATCGAGATCTTGCGAAGGCTATCCATAGGACATGGAAGCAGCATCGCTCAAGCCACGACTAAAGAACTTCAGTGGGCCGAAGTCTTCTCGCCTCTTCATCGCCCGCCCCGATGTTTCCGCGCTTATTTCGTAAGCGCCGCTCAAGAAGCAAGTCAAATCCGAAGCTCACTCAAGATCTTTCGAGAGAGCCAAGCCAAGCTACTAGATGAATTTTTGGCTTCTAAACCGGCTCATACCGACGCTATCACCGAACAATCCGAGGCCACCGAACAAAGACTTGAGATTATCCAACCGGCCTGGAAGACAAGATCACCGAGAAGCCGAAAGACTTCAAGGAAGCAACTGATCTCTCTCACAAGCAAGATAAGGAAAACCTTACCATGGAGAGGAACGAGTTGCATGAGGCTCGACTAAGCTCCACGATCGCCTTGATGAGCCGTCAACCTCCTACAAAAGTCCGAAGAAGTCGGGCCCTAGTCCCTACCCCGGTGCTCATTGATGATGCCAAAAAGGGGGAAAGTGAAGAAAAAAGGGAAGGAAAGAAGAGTACCGAGAAGCTACCTCAAACTCGGGCCTCGTAAGGGTGAGGCCTGTGGTGTTTCACCGCGAGCACACCGAAACCGGCCCAAGTGGCTCAGACCCCAAGCAGACTACTCGTGCAACCCGCACTCCCAAAGATTTTATTAAGGAGGTTGCCGAGTACGCCGAACAAAGGTGGAGGACTCGTAAGAAGAAGAGGCTCCTATTCCACCACCAGCTCAAGAAGGCAAGGGCAAAATGTAAGCTTAAAATTCCAACCCCTCCAAAGAAAGAGATTAAGATACATATCTCCGAGGAGGAAGCCCAAATAGCTGCGGATGAGAGATCGGCCGTAGAAATTGCAGAGGCCGAGGCAGCCTAACAAGCCAAAGTCTAAGCCTCGCCAAAGGAAAGACTAAAGCCCCGCCCGTAGGAGGAAAGAGAACCGCTAGATCGCCTCCGAGAAAGCTCATCATAACGTATGAAGAGGACAAAGAAAAAGACAAGGAGCAAGCAGCAGAAGAATACCGAAAGGCAGTGGTACATCCAAATCTAGATCTAGTACCCCCGCCGAATCCGAACAAGCTCCTCGTAAGCCTCAAGAGCAAGATGCGTAAATTGAAGAAATCTTTGCTCGATGGATAGATATCTCTACAGAGGAGAGGAAGCTAGACGGATAGAGGCCGCCGCACGCAGGATACATTCGGGCGCACCTTGAGGCACTCAGAAGCGCATCGAACAAGAGGCCAGCCGAGAGTTCCTTCGAAAGCCGACATTCCTTATCGATACGTAATGTTCGAGGAAGCCAAACGATCCGAAAAACACATAGATGGCCGAGATCGACGAATGGATGCCTATTCAGCTCAATCGTAGATGGGAATCGGCCAAGATAGAGTTTATCAAGAGAAATTATTTCTCGGCGATTCCGGCCCGAAATGTCCAAGGCCGATGCCTATGCCGAGCGGGATGACCATTACCGAACCCGATCTTTACCCATATATGCACAGAGCAAGAATCGAAGGGGTAGTAGTCGCCGTCTCGAAGCAAGGATCATTCCTCCACCCGTAAGACAAGACGACTCAAGACATCTCTAATGATTGAACAAGAAGTGAAGAATGCCGCGTTGAACGTAGGACTAGAACAAGATGATCCAAACAGACTTCGCCGAATACCCGAAGCCGAGGAAGAACACGTTCGTAATGTATGGAGTCCCACCGCCCGAAGATAAATCCCAAGGTTTCATGAATAGGATTCAAAGCAGCTTTAAGTGGTTCTCCCTCTTAGTTCTTCTTCTAGCTTAGCAAGATTTGTAATGTATCGAACTAGTTATTATATATATACAAATCTTCTTTCGCTCGACAACTACTTGTTGTCTAAATAGCCGTGTTTGCTTTATGCTTTAACACTCGTAATCATCAAGTGATTATCGACACACACACGTTGTTTATTTACCCGTCGCTTTTGCTCGGCTAGATCTCTCCGATAGACTAGACTTTCTGGAGAGTTATTATTTCTCTTAAGGGGAAATTGTCGCATGGGGGAAATTATTGTAAAAGGGGGAAATTGTTCCCGCCCCCGTCTCCCCCCAAGAGCCTAGCACTTACCGCACAACCCACCGATCCTACTTGTAATATTTGTAAGGAGCTCTGCTTTCGAGTAAGTTAGTGTTTAAGATAGTTGATAGGACATAGATGATAGGTTTTGGCATCATCAAATAGGGGGAAATTGTTGGGTGATGATTCAATCCTCAAGATGATCATACTTGTGGGAAATGACTCTTATCTTCTATATCGAATCATGCTCGCAGCCTCGTGCTCCGAACTCGTTGAGAAGATTTGAAGATCCCAAAACCCTATCTCGATCGGTGAACCATTCCTTTGTATTCGTATTTGTCCCCGAGGTTTCGCACTCGGCAGACACTCGCTCCGGTCAAGGCGCCGCAGCTCATCGCCCCAAAGCACTGAGCAGAAGACTCGCAATACCGGACTCAAGCAGAGCAAGATATCGAGAGAGTCACCGAACCGAACTCAACAGAGTAGTTCACTGACTCGTAGCCGATCTTCGCAGACTTATCTCAGCCAGCCTATCTACCGAATACAAGGTCGACTCAAAGAACGGCAGATAGTCTTCGTGGACCGCCGTAATCTTTTGAAAGACAATCAAGCATTGCCATGTACGAGGAAGAGAGAAGTCGCCGCCTTCGCCCGCCTCGAAGCTCGGGCCGCCTCAACCACTTCATCCACCTCGACGAACGACAAGCATACACGTGTCTTCTCACCGCTAAAGCCGGCAACCAACCTTTTACCTAAAAAGGTGGGAAAATACACCGTTACCTACACCAAAAGAGCCGTTTGCTAACAAAAAAGAGAGAGAGAGAAGAAGATCGCCTCCAACGGATCTATTTCAATCTCTCGCTCTATAAATAGAGGGATCATTCAAGATTTGAAAAAACAAGAGAATGCGCGCACCTAGAACACGAGAGAGCATTCAAACGAGCGATATTAACGACTAAGTCTTCCGCAAGAAACAACCGAGTTATCTCCGGCGAAAGACTACATCCAAACCTCAAAAGGAACCAAGCCGAACCGACATAAGCTTCTAGTATCCAAGCGACCGACACGAACCTATAGCTAAACCCTCACTGCTCGTCGCTCTAGATAGCTACATTCTCGTTCCTTATCCCTCTAACCCTAAGCTCACTCGTTATATCCATAGCTTAGACGAAGGAGTTCACATTTGAACCTAATCCTTATCAGATAAGGACTCCTTCACCGTTGGAGAAGTTTGTCAAACACTTTAAGTTTGATAGTGTTGTAAACCGAGACTGGATCGCATAAAAACCAAGACGCGGCTTCGCCCAAAGCAGGCAAGCCGACCGAGACTAACTCGAGATAATAAATAGCCTCCCGATCATTCGGGACAAATGGACGTAGGATTTGAGCGATATCCGAACCACTTTAAAAATCCCGTGCCTCTTATCGCTTTCTTAATCGTTGCATTGATTTTACTATTCATACCGAACATCATATTTAAATCAATCAACCGCCTCAAAGATATCGAACTTTTAAATCTACCGAACCGAGACTTAAAACGTTTTCTCACAAAAAAACCGATTTGGGCCTACACTGTTCCGCGCACCGAACTCTTACCGTAGATACCGAATCCGACGTAGTAGCCGCTAGCGCATCTCACCGAGTAAGTACTCTTAGCCTTTAACTCGATTCGTAACACTGCCCGGTCCGCCGAATCAAGCTTTGGCCGACACCATCCCGAATAGGGACCGCTCGAGTTCGAAATTGAGAAATCGAATCAGGTGTATTCACCCCCCCCCTCTACACCTGACCGTACACTCGGGACCAACAGTTATTTATCAGGAATTAATTGACTGGGCCAATTAATTGATAAATATTAGTAGCCCAGCGGATTAATTAATTATATTATGGGCTAATTATGTGGAAGCCCATTAGGAATATAATTAAATTAATGGGCTATAAATATAATAATATTATATTGGCTTTTGAAGCCTATATATATTAGTATTCTATTCAGAAACAGAACATACACATACACGCATTTACACACGCCGTGCATGAGTGAAGGGAGACAATAATCTTAATTTTCTTTAGTTCTCTGACCACCTAGAGGATGAAAAAGGCCGGGACACAGATCAGAAGATCTGACACATGAGCAACTATCAAAGCCGCGACAGCATACAAAGGAGGAAGGTATCGATTCCTAACCTTATATTTCCTTCAGTCCAGAGTCTGCTAGGAGCGTTCTTGCTGCTTCTTTTAGTGTTCTGTTCTTCTATTCAGCAAGTTCGCTCTGCTGAGGGGTGCGAGCTGTTGTAGTCTCGTGCTGAATCCCCTCCTTATCGCAGTACTCTTTAATGACTGAGTTGAGGAATTTTGTCCCTCTATCTGAGCGAATTCTTTGAATCTTGATGTCTTTCTCCACACTAAGTTTCTTTAGCAGTATTGGCAGCTCAGTCTTGACATTAGATTTGTTGGCTATGAAGATGACATACGTATATCTCGAATAATCGTCAATAACGACAAGGGCATACTTCTTGCCTCTTATGGTCACTGGAGAAAATGGCCCAAATAAGTCCATGTATAGCAGTTGAAGGATTCCATCAGTGGAAGGCGACGGAATTGGTGGATTGATTTTCTTTGTCTGCTTTCCCTTCAAACATGCTTCACAATTTTTGCCTTTGATAAAAGCTTCATTAAGCAAGCCCTCCGACTCTGAGTTCTCGCTAGCTTGTTCATCGCCTTGAAGTTTAGGGCGACCGAGTCTCTTATGCCACAACCATCTTGTTTTATCACTAGATTTCGTCTGAGCAAGTAAGCAAGCCTCAGGTTCAGCGGTGTTCCAGTTAGCAACGTAGATGTTCTTCTTCCGCGAACCTGATACTACAAGAAAACAGGCCTATTGCGACATACGCTCGTGTGGCATTAAATGTATGTGTGGTAAAGTTACGACATTTATGCTTCTTGTGTCGTATATTTACTTCACTTGTGCGTTACCTAAAATCTATGTCGTAGTTTAGTGACACATATGCAACACTCATGTTTATGTCACAAAATTGTGACATTATATTTGCGACACCTCAATTGATAGTCTTAAATATACCACATGTATATAATAATGTTGAAAAAAATATTGTTTATTTACGTCAATTGTGTGGCATTAAAATAGTATGTTGTATTATAGTGACATGGACGCGACTCCCATTTCAATGTCTCCAAATTATGACAATCTATTTGCGACACCTCCTTAAAATGTCATAATTATATCACATAATTTGAACAGTGTTGCACTTGTGTCGTATGTTTACGTCAATTATGCGACTCCTAAATACTATGTTTTAGTTTAGTGATACAAATGTGACCCTCATTTTTTGTGTATCAAAATTACAACAGTTTATTTGTGACACTTTAATAAATGTCATATTTAAACACTATATTTCACATTAGTGACACAATTTTTAAACACCATATTTCACTTTAAGAAGAAGTTTTAGTTCGATTCATGCTTGAACTTTTTTTTTATTTTAAAAACTAGTTTCATTTATAATTAAACTTGGACTTATTATTCTTATTTCAATAAATTTCTATTTTAATCACAAATATAATTTTAATTTGATTTCTATTTTTTCACAACATTATTAGTCAGTTTTTACTCATAAAGTATTACTATTTTTTTTATTTGATAAAATAAGATGTTTTAACTTAAAAACATTAATGTATTCATTAAAAACATTTTTCTTATGTTATTTTGAGTATATAAAAATATAGATGCTATTAAAAATAAAACATCAAACATCAACAAACAATCAATTAGAAACGAAAAATATTTCAATATTGCTTTTGAAAAATCATGGATCATGAGAAATAAATCTAACATATATATTGGTGGGAAATTAGAAATTATGTACCATCTACTTTACCAATGTTTACTTTGAAAAAAATATTTAATTCATAATCTAATTAGGAAATTATTTTTCTGATAATATGGTGAAAAACAATTTAATAACATAGAATTACATTATATAAATTATTAATTGTTTATTTTTAGAACTATAATTAAATATTTCCTTTCGTTTCTTGATTAAGATTAAATATTTCATTCTCACCACTTTTAATTTTCAAATCTTTCCAAAATTCAAATTCTTATTGAAAATTTTTGGAGGGTTGTTTAAATTTTTAGGAATCCATCAAATTTCTTAATTCTCACCAATTTTTATTTTCAAATCTTTCCAAAATTCAAATTCTTAGTGAAAATTTTTGGAGTGTTGTTTAAATTTTTACGTAATTCACCAAATATCTTAACCGTCTATTAATGTGTATATATAATATAAATTTATTAGTTATCCATTCTCCACTTTTCATATCTTGAGAATATCTCTCGCACGTTCTTCTCATATCTCCCACCTTCTTCTCGCTTCATTTCCCTCGGGCCGGTATAGCAGAGCTCTTCCTCGTAACCTTTATGGTAGTCGTCGTGACCAACAACCATCAGTGGTCGGCTCATTGGTAAGGTGAGAGCTTCAAGCCCGATTTCTGGTGACGCATCCCTCACACAAGCACCACACGACGAAGGGGGGACGGGGAAAGCTACAGGCCGAAAAGCTTCGACCTTTGTTTGGGGGATGCGAGTGATGTAGCTGCACTGATGTTACTGCTCAACACTGATATTGCAGGCCTTCTATCCTTGATTTCGATCTGAAAAAAAAAAAGAGAAACATTATCAATTAAGATTATATGTAATGATGGAAATGGAGGATTCAATACATTATCGATGCTTACTTGAAACATTTTTCTAACCCAAGCTCTCTAGCCTCTCTTGTTATGATTCTCATAGCCGATAACTTGTTTCCGGGGCATGTGAGGTACTGTTAGAGGAGGAGGAGGAGAGCGCAGCTAAGCTTATATGCACCGGAGAAATCCAGGTCCCATAATACATTTGCTTATTTTTGTTGAATGTCATTTTTCTTTGCCCTAATATATAAGTTTAATTTGTGATTTGTTTCTTGATGTTTGTTGAATGTAGAAGTGTTCTTGTAATGGGAGATTGTAGAGAAAGAGATGAAGATTGTTCAAGAGCAAAGAGATACGGAGGAAGATTTTATAGATTATTATTTTAAGGATATTTATTGTTTAATTTATGATTTATTGTTGCACATATATTTATGTAATTGTTATTTATTGTGATTGTATAGTTTTTTTTATTAAATAAAAGTTATTTGGATAAATGTAAACCTTTGTAATGTTCTTTTTTTTCCTCTCCAAAAGATCTTGGAAATTGTTATAATAATTTGTAAGAATTGGTGACGAAACATTGGCGAGAAAATAACGTTCCTCGCGAATACACTATTTTGTCGCTAAAAGTGTATCTTTAGCGACAAAAACGCCTTGCTAAAAATCAATATTCCTGTAGTGACTTAACACAATTTTTTTGCAACAAATGTTATTGTCGCAATAATATGCGGCACTTGAAATATGATGCTACAAGAGTCATTAAATTCTGCTTCACATTATTTCAATGTCACAACCTTCTGCCGCAAATTATGATGCATCATTTCAACTAATATCACGTAAAGTGTCGCAAATGAACATGCATCACTAAAACTAATGACGAGTAGTGTGTGGCGAATAGTATGTGATAATTAGTTAAGTGAAGCATAAAGTGTTGTATATGTTGCGTCATTAAAGAAAAATAATGTCGTAAATTTACATCATCACTTTTTGCGACAAAATCCAACATGACGCAAAAAATGTCGCAAATTAGCTTTTGCAACATAAAAAAAAAGTTTTGCGACATTTTTTACGTGTCGCAAAATGTCTGTTTTCTTGTAGTAAAAAAAAGTTTTGCAACATGACACTGTTTTCCCTGTAGATTTGTCAACATCACAGAAACCAGCGTCAAAGATAACTCTATTCAGATTATCACATAATTGACTGACAAAAAGGAGATTATGTTGAAGTCCTTCAACATAAGTTACTCTTGGAACTGAAGCAGTCCGAATGTTTAGTGTTCCATATCCCCTTGTATAGCCTTTAGAGTTGTCACCAAACTCAATTCTGGGACCATCTTCTTGCACGTAATTGGTCAGCAGGCTCTTCTGATAAGTCATATGTCTCGAGCAGCCGTTGTCCACGATCCAAGGGTCCTTATGCACTGCAAAACAGAAACATTTTTAGGTACCCTTTGGTTCAGTTTGGGTTCTTAAGCGTTAGTCGGTGATTTCGCGACCCAAATTTGTCTGGCGACCTTAGAGGTCTCAGACATCTTCTTTTTCTGAACCTTGTCAGTCTTTTTCTCCACTAGACCTGGAGATACTGACTTCCTGGCCGTTTTGGGTTCAGGAGCTTTCTTCTTCTGAGGCTTTGTGCTCCTCCTGACCCTGGGCTCATAATAGTACGAACCAAACTGTGTTGGATGCTCATACAGTGGCTCGCCATACTGCTCTGCCCATCTGACCTTCGTAGTTCCCCCTGAATTTGATCGTGGTGTTTTGGGGCTAGAACCTTTGGTCAGTTGCTTCTTGTTGCTCGGCTGAGGTGCGATCATCTTTTGTTTGTTTTTCGCCTGAGTTGTTGGTTCAGTGATCTGAACTTTTCCTCTGACAAACCTATTAGCCAGCATTTCTGAGCCTTTTGAAGTAGAGGTGGAAGCTTCGTGAGTGTAGCCAAGTCTTTCTTTCATGACTGGTGGCCTTTGAGCTCTAAGCATGCTTTCCAACTTTTCTTTGGCTCCCGTGCACCGCTCGACCATCGGGCCCTGCCAAACCTCATCACTCTTCCGAAGTGATTCGTAGTCCTTCTCAACCTTTGCGAGCTTCTAACCGAGTCTGGCTATCTCAGTATCTTTCTCAAAATTGTCCTTAGTCAGAACTGATATCTGAGTTTCTTGAAGCTGAGACTTAGTCATAAGAGATTCAATCTCTTCCTTCAGGCTCGCAACTAGAATCTCTGAATCAGTAGAGACCTGATAATCATAAGAAAGTCTCTGATTTTCAGCCTTTACCTGTTCCAGTTCCTAAACAGTTCTGCTGAACTCTCTGCTTAACTGAATTAGCTCCTCTAGTAGATCGGCGTATGCATGCACCACGTCTAGAGGTTCATCTGTAGCTGAGCACGTATCTTGTGTCCTCTGTGAAGAGGAGTTTATAATAAGTTTCGAATTTACCTCAGCCTCTTCTCCGGCCATCGACAAGCATTCGACGTTGATTCAGATCTCGTTTCTAACCTCAATAGCGATAAATGCAGCTTCGTTTTCAGAAGAATACATGAAAGTATCTTCCTCGATTGAGTCGTCGGATAGCTCTCCGACAATGTAGGCCTACCTTCTTTGGGCAAATTTCTCACGTCTGGCCTGCCGTTCTGCTCGCTGAGCAGCTGAGAGCTCAGGACAATCGTACTAGAAATGTCCTTTTTTCTTGCGCTTGTAGCACACAATCACTCTACCACCTTTTCTAGTCGAAGTTGTCGGATGGACTAGCAGCAGGTTCTGTGTTCCTGCAATCAGGAGAAGGTTTAGTTCTTCCCTTTTACGATGATCTTTCTTACCTGAGGGAGAATCTCGGTGGTATTTCTTCAGCTTTCTGACTCTCTCCTTCTCCCTTTGATATTTGAGAGCCATAAGCACAAGACGATCAGTAGCAGGAGTCTCGGAAGACTTAGCATCCGGGCGTACCGCCGTCTTGGCCGGTAGAAATGTGTTTGGCTCCAGATGTGCTGACTGTTGCTTTGAAAGCTTGGTCTATTTGAGTGTCAGTTGGAGCACTTGAGCATCTTTGGGGTAGACTATGCTCGAACTCCTCCGTCTTCAGTTCTGAAAAGATAACATCATGAGTTAAAGAATTAAGATCTGAGCGACGTAAATAAGTAGCAAAAGGAAGCCACTTCAGTCGAGGCAGCGCTCTCAAGATCTTGGTGTTCATCTCTTTATTGGTGAACGTTCTCCCCAACCCGTTGATCAAATTGATCTGATTGGTGAATCTGACGCTAAGCTCGTCAATGGTTTCGTTGGGCTCCATGGCAAAGGTGTCGAACTTTTGAAGCTCTAGCTCGAGCTTATTCTCTTTGATCCGATGGGTTCCTCGGCCCGCATCGCTGTGGCATCCCAAAGTTCTTTTTCCATTTTGCAGTCTTGCACCCTCCCGAGGTGTGAATCGCTGAGCATTTTCAAGATTGCATTCTGCGCTACTCGATCGAGGTTGTGCAACTTCTTCTCTTCTGGTGTGAAGGCAGATTTGTCTTTGGCAACCTTAGCACCAGTCTGTGCTCCTACACCTCCCACAACGGCATATAGAACGCTGTCGATCATGGGAATGATGGTCTTGTTTCAAGGATATCTGTCATACTGTCGTGCAGCGATATAAGGTGCGCCTCCATTCTCACGCGCCATATCGTGTAGTTCTCTACTGTGAACATCGGCACCATTCGTATACCTGGCATATCAGACATTATAGATGAGAGTATAAGGATGTATGAAGAGATGCTTGTGCAAAGGAAAAACGCTTTCGTGATCTCGCTCGAGTAGACCAAAGAGTTTCGTAAACAATGATCAGGAGAATACCGGGTGCTCTGATACCAATTGTTGGTCTAGAGACGAGTATCAAGTGTAGAGGGGAGGGGGGGACAACTGAGCTTTAGAGTGCAACTGATGAACAGTGCCAAGTAGTAACCTTCTGATCGCGGGTCAGAGTGGCTTAACTACCGAGTCAATCCTACTAACTTTTGTCAAGATATGAACTCACTGAGAGTTTTGTGCGGATAAGTGTAGGGGCCCGATAGACTTCGCCTCGATTTGAAAATGTGTTTTTGCAAACTAAACCGTTTTAGCTAGTGCACTTTTAAATACGTTTTATGCAGTACTATGAGTTTGTAAATCGCTTGAGAACAATGCAATAAAAACAAGAAAGAACACAAGCAATTTTTAACGTGGTTCGGATACGCAAGATCCTACATCCACGGTCCTGCTGAACAGGAGTTCTTGTTGATTAATCTGAGCAAGCCTCAACAAGGTATCTCAAGGCTGGACGTACACTTCTAAGTTATAGTCCTTAGCGACTTTATAAATCAAACCGAAGTTTGAAGGGGAGGGGATTTTCTCCAACTATGAAGGAGTTCTTACAATATGAACGATTCACAGAAAGTGAACTCCTTCGAAGGTTCTAAGCTATAGATGTAACAGTTGAGCTTAGATAGAGAAGAGGGATCTAAAGAAACTCTAGAGAGAAGAACTACAGATCTTCAACTAAGTAAGTTCTTCACTGGATCTTCGTGAATGCGCTAGAGAGTTTGAATGCTTTGAGCGTGTATTCCCTTTTGATATCCCGTGCGTTGAGCTCGAAAATGCTTCTCTATTTATAATCGTGACCCAGGCATTTGTCCGTTGGATAAGACTATGCCACGTGTCACAAACGTCCAAGGAAAATGGCCATAAGTTTCAAAGTAGCGTCGTAGAGTGGTTGGTCACGGTACATGAGAGCAACTTTTATCGTCAGAGCAGGTAAGGGTTAGGTTTATTCTCATTGGTCAAGGTTTATGGTAGGTGAGACTTGTCGACATCGCCCTCATCTCGAGCCGACTCTCACTAATCCTCGTATGATCCTCTATCGACTTTCGAACGACAAGAAAAGTCTGGGCAAATAAGTTCCTCGTTTGATACAGTAGATCTGGAACGATCGTATTGACTTCTTCATCTGAGTCGGCCGATAAAAGTCTTCTACTGAGAGTAGTCAGTTGGTGACTCTGAAGGAACTGAGCTCTATACTGTGTCTTCACTAAGGTCAGCTGATGGAAATCTTCTACTGATAAGGGTCAGCTAGAGACCTGAGAACACGAGCTCTTATAAACTGATGACATGGGGTTCTGGAATTTAACTTCCTACTGAAGTTTAGACCAACAAATACCCCTTACAAGACTTAGACAAAACAGATAACGAAAATAAGAACAGTCTAGCCTATTACATCATCTAGTTCGAAAGACAACACACTAAGGGTACAAGACAAGTTTTGCGATCTTCAATTCTATAGCGATAAATCATTACAATTTCCCCCATTACCGAAATAAGCAATAAATCCTAATATATGAACTACTGATGACAGTTCAAAGTACCCTCTAAGTGATAGTCTAAGCAATCAATGACTCATAACCCAACAATGTCAACTATTATTTTGTCATGGAAGCTCTATATATTCAATGACATATTTATGAAAATCATGAGCGTTCGGGTGGTGAACCAAACTGAGCAACCTTCCAAAATATATATATATATATTGGGCGTGTGTGTGGGGGGGGGAATGACACTGTTGGTAAGCATAATTGATACTTATTTTCATTTAAATTGACATTTTGTTGGGAGATGATTCAAAGAGCTCCACAAATTGTTGGAAGATAACTCAAGCAGCCTAGTGCTCGCAGATTTGAAGATCCCAAAACCCTACTTTGACTGATGAACCATTCCGTTGTATTTGTTGTTCCGTCTCTCGAGAGTTTTCGCACTCAACCGACGCTCTTCATTATGGTTCAGCGCCGCCCGTCCGCCGGTTTCGAACACACTATCGCCCCGCACTAAAAGAAGAAGACTCAAGCAATACCGGACTCAAGCAGAGCAAAGATACCGAAAGGAGTCACCGAAACCGAACTCACAGAGTAGTTCACCGAACTCAAAGGTGATCTTCGCAGAGCCGACTCAAACAGAGTATGCTACCGAATATAGATCGACTCAGCAGCCGATGCTAGACAGCCTTTCCGATTGTCGTGATATATTAAGTCAAATCAGCAGAGTCATACGAGGTATAGAGAAGTCAGCTTCAGATCCACCTTGAAGTCTGTTCTGTCTCACCTACTTTCTTCAGCCTCGACCAATAACGAGCTGCCAGCTATGTACTTTCTGATTAAAGCTGCAAGTCAACAACTTTCCAGAAATGGAGGGAAAGGACTCTGCCAACATACTTTGAAAGAGTCGTTAGCTACCCAAAAGAGAGAGACACATGGATCGTCGTCTCCAATGGATCTATCCATGTCTCTGCTCTATAAATAGAGGGAAGATTTCAAATTGAAGCTCACCGAACAACCAAGAAACCGAAGAACACACGAGCATTCACGAGCAACTCAAAACGACTTAAGCTTTCCGCAAGAACCTCATAGAGTAATCTCCAGCGAAAGGCGACATTCTTGCTCATAGGGAACCAAGCTGAACTAGATCATAAAGCCTCTAGTATCCAAGCGACTGAATACGAACCCAAGTCTATATTTAACCGTTCGTCGCTCTAGAAGCCACTTTCTCGTTCCCTATCCCTCTAACCTAAGCTCAGCAGATCTTATCCATAGCTTAGACGAATTAGTTCATATCTGAACTGATCTTTATTGTAAAGGACTCCTTCATAGTTGGAGAGTTTATCAAACACTTTAGTTTCATATCTTGTAAACTGAGACTTGCTCAGTATAAATCTCAAGACTAGTGTTTGTCCAGTGCACAAACCGACTGAGACTAACTCAGTATAATAAAATAGCCTCCTGATCTTTTCGGGACAGTGGACATAGGATTGTTGGATCTAAACCACTTTAAAACTGCTTGTGTTCAGTGTTTTTACTGTTGCATTGATTACTGTTCATACTGGAAATATTTCTAAAATCATTCAATTAAGTTTCAGCAAAGCTTAACTGATCGCACTTACTGAACTTCAGCTGAACGGTACTGAATTCTGACCTTAGTCAGCTAGCAGGCCTCAGTAAAGTCAGTCACTCTGCCACGCGATTCAGAACAACTTATTTGGTCTACTGAACTTGTTCAGCACAACATTCTCCTGAAAATGATTGTTCGCATTTTAAGTTGAGAAATTGTTTTCAGGTGTATTCACCCCCCCTACACCTGAACGTTTAATCTCGGGACCAACAATTGGTATCAGAGCAGGAGTTCTATAAGACTTTTGTATTCTGAAACTGGTCTACTTGAACGGATCCAGAAAACATTTTCACTACATATCATTCTTCATTCATATCACTATTTTCAATGTTTGATATGTCAGGAATCCATGTTCTCAGTAGAGAACTACGGGGTATGGCGAGTTAGAATGGAGGCACATCTGACTTCCCTCCACGATAGCATGACAGAGGTACTGGAGGACGGCCCTATCGTTCCCATGATTGATAGTGTCGAAACTCAGGATCCAGCACAAGGAGGAGGCATGGTGACCGGGAAGAAGATTCCCAAAGACAGAAGTCTCTTCACCCCTGAGGAGAAGAAGCTTCACAACTTAGACCGGGTAGCCAGAAACGCCATATTAACCACCCTAAGTGATTCTTATCTCGGGAGAGTTCAGGACTGCAATTCTGCAAAGGAACTCTGGGATGCTCTAGCGCTACTGAGTCGGGGGACTCAGAAGATCAAAGCAAAAAAACTGGCACTGGAACTTCGGAAGCCGGAGAGACTGTCTCTCATGCCTGGTGACACCATTGAAGATCTTAACGTCAGATTCACGGATCTGATGAACACCATTAAGGGGCTGGGAAAGACGTTCTCCAACCGAGAAATGAATCTCAAGATTTTGAGAGCACTGTCGGACGGACATTGGACTCCATTTGCTACTTTATTGAGACATTCTCACTTAGATATTGTTTCTCCTGACCATATCTTTTCAGAACTAAAAGTTAAGGAGTTTGAGTTCGGTCTACCTCAAAGGAAGCAGCGAGCTAAAGTTGACACCCAAATCGACCATGCTTTCAAAGCATCGCCAAAGACAAGGCTCCAACGTCTAGCAAGGATGAACCTTCACTCAGTGACATACAAGAAGGAAACTTGGCTAAGAAATACGCACTCCTTGCCGTGAAGTATCAGAAGGAGAAGGAGAGGCGCAAAAAACTCTCAAGAGTCATTAGAGACTCCAAGGGTAAGTCTGAATATACACCCAAGTGCACTCCTAACTCGCATACTTCTGAATGCAGGAAACAGGAAGACTCAGCTCAGTCGAAAGACAGCGAAAGCAAAGAAGAGAGAGTCACTACCTGCTACAACCGCAAAAAAGCCGTGACATTATCAAGCATGATCGTCCCGAGCTCAGCATCGCTGAAAGAGCAAAGACGCAAAGCTCGAAGGGAGAAGTTCATCAAGAAGCGTCAAGTATATATAGCTGGTGAACTCTTAGACGACTCAGATGAAGTCTATTCCTTCATGGATTCATCAGATGATGAAGCGGCATTCATGGCTGTAGAGCTTGTAGAAGATGCTGAAAAGTGTCTTATGGCAGGAGAAGAGAATGAGGTAAACTCTCACGCTCCATTTAACTCCTCTTCACACTGCACACACGACACTATTTCAGGTGCAGATGAGAATCTGGACGTCACGATTGCATACGAAGAACTATTCGACGAGCAGATTCAGACGAGTCTGCAACTCAGTAAGACTCTTCAGGAGTTGGATACCCTAAAAGTGGAGAATCGTGAGACTTTCTCGAGAGATTCGTGTCGCTACCGAGTCGAAGGACGTGTGTTGAGACTCGTGGAGGAGATAAACTCTATGATGGCCAAGTCTCAGCATCAAGAAGATTAGATCTCAGTACTAACCAATGACTTGACTCAGAAAGACATTGAACTGAGTCTACTGAAGCAAGAGTTATCAGGACTTCAGACCGAGCATGAATTGCTGAAGAAGAGTGATGATGTCTGGAGGAACCTGATGACAAAGCGGTACATGGGCGTTGAAAAGAAGCTTGAGGCGATGCTAGCAAGCAACAAACATAAGCATTGTAAGGAGGGACTCAGATTCAGCCATGGAGCCTCCTCATCTGCCCCCGTATGCTCAGAGAACCGGCTAGCTGATAGATTTGTTCAAGGGGAGACCATTAACGTAGAGATTCTAAACCCCTTAGCCAAGAACAAACAAAAGATGAAGGCACCTCATCCCAGCTATCAGCATTCTGACAAGAAAATCGCACCAAATCACCCCGGGCCACCAAGGGAGAACCAAAGAAGGCAAAGTGGGCTGATCAGTATGGACCTCCGAAGCTGACACATCCAGCTCAGTATGGGTCATACTATTATGATCGTATAGTCAGGAGAGGACCTAAAAGTTAGAAGAAGAAAAAGAAAGCCGTATGATAGGCTAAGGTCGCAAACCCACCTACTCAGAAGATCAGGACTCCTGAACCTGTAAAGCCTCAGAAGTCAGCATCGACCAGTCTAGTGGACAAATATGTTGATCAAAGTGGGAAGAAATTGTCTGAGACCACCAGGGTCGTAAGACAAATCTGGGTTTCCAAAACTAACATCTAAGGACCCAAAATCAAAAATAAAGGGTACCAAAATATAATTCTATTTTTCAGGTGCACAAGGATCCTTGGAATGTGGACATCGGATGCTCAAGACATATGACATACCAAAAGGACCTACTGAAGAATTTTACTACTGAAGAAGGACCCCGAATCGAGTTTGGAGACAACGCAAAAGGCTATACCAGAGGCTATGGAACACTCAGCATTGGAACCGCAATAGTTCCAAGAGTATCATATGTTGAAGGACTTCAGCATAATCTTCTCTCTGTTAGTCAATTTTGTGATAACTCGAATAGAGTGATTTTTTACGCTGGTTTCTGTGATATCATTGATAAATCTACAAGGAAAACAGTGTTATCAGGTTCGCGCAAAAAGAGTATCTATGTAGCTGACTGGAACTCAGCTGAACCTGAAGCTTGTTTGTTGGCAAGGAACGACAACAGAACGGGGTGACCCTGGCACAGAAGACTCAGCCATCTCAATTTCAAGACGCTCAACAAACTAGCTAAAAACACTCTAGCAAGAGGACTGTTGAATGAAGTATTCAAAGAAAGACACTCAAAGTGTGAAGCATGTCCGAAGGGAAAGCAAACAAGGAATCAAAATCCTCCCTGTTCCATCTCCTTCCACCGATGGAATCCTTCACCGCTACATACGGATTTGTTCCGTCCGGGCCTCCGGCGACGATCGAGGCAAGAAGTGTGCTTTAGTGGTCATTGATGACTACTCGCGCTACACATGGGTCATATTTATCGCCAACAAGTCCGACGTCAAAACATAGTTACCAACGCTTCGAAAAAGCTCGTTGTCGAGAAGAACACCAAAATCATCAAGATACGTTCGCATGCAGGAACCGAGTTCCCCGAATTCTATAGTGGAGGAGTTCTCGCAAAGCGTAAGGCATAGAGCATAAGAAATCTCATCGCGCGCACACCTCAACAAAATGGGGTTGCCGAAAGGAAGAATAGAACACTCAAAGAAGCAAAGAAGAACCCCGCTCGCAGCACTCAGGACTCCCAACCAAATTCCAGGGCGTAAGCTACCGATACCGCATGTTATACTCGTAACGCATCTCTACCGACAAAGCAAAGATAAGAAGACACCATATGAACTATGGAACATAAGGAAGCCTTCTTTATCTTATTTCCATATTTTTGGGGTGTTCGTACTTTATCCACAATAATGGAAAGGATCGCTTGAAGACTTTTGATAGCAAGTCGACTGTGGAGTCTTCTTAGGATACTCCCGGGTCAGCAAAGCCTTCAGAGTCTTTAACTATCGGACCCTTTGCGTGGAAGAAAGCCCTCATGTTGTTTTTAATGAGTTTGCTACTGAAGACAGGAGCATAAACTCTAAACCTGAATATGAGGACATCAGTAAGCAGCTACCGGATCTGAGCTTAAAAGATAAGGTTGAAAAAATCCAGCTATATTGGGATGATTATTCAGATGAAGAAACTGAAGATAACTCTACTGAATCTCAGCCAGCAGCAGAAGTAGCTCACTGATTGACTCTACTGAACAGAGTCAATCCCAGGTAACTCAGGTCGATGAAGAAACCCAAGTGGTAACTGAGACCTCTATTGAGGATAATGATTCAGGGGGAACAAATGATGTTCCTGAGCTAAATGCCTCTGAACCTGGTAACTCAGTAGATCATACTCTTGTAACTAAATTGCTTCAATCTCAGAATAGTACGACTGAAATGCCTAACTCACCTACTATCTATGTTGAACAAATTTTAGATGAAGAGTTGAAACATTGTAGATCATGGCTGGACGCTCACACTTCTAATCTGATTATTGGAGATCCTTCAGCAAGCGTAAAGACAAGATCCGGATTCTCGCCAAGGAGAAAGTGCTTTATATTCCCCGCTTCTTGTCTACCGAAGAACCTCGCCGCTGAGGATGCACTTAAGGATGCCGATTGATCATAGCCATGCAGAGGAGATCGAATCGGCTCACGAGAAACGAAGTTTGGGAGCTTCTTGACAGACCCCGACATCAACATGTGATCGAAACTAAATGGGTCTTCAAGAACAAGCGAGATGAAAACAATGTTATAATAAGGAACAAGGCAAGACTCATGGCAAAAGGCTACTGTCAAGCTGAAGGGATAGATTTCGATGAAACGTTCGCTCCAGTTGCAAGATTGGAGTCAATCATACTATTCCTAGCCTACGCAACACATCAGAGGTTTAGAGTATATCATATGGATGTGAAGTCTGCGTTCCTGAACGGCGTACTGAAAGACGAAGTCTATGTAGAACAGCCTCCCGGCTTTCAGCAGGGACATCAGGTCTACAGACTCAGAAAGGCTCTGTATGGGTTAAAACCTTGGTACGATACCCTATCCGAGTTTCTTCTTCAGAAAGGTTTTCAGAAAGGCACAGTAGACCGCACATTATTCAGCATTCGACTGGAAGACGATGTTTTACTTGTGCAGATCTACGTAGATGACATAATCTTCGATTCGAAGAACGTCATCATATGTCAGCAGTTTGAGAAGATGATGAAGGATAAGTTCGAGATGTCAATGATGGGAGAGATGAACTATTTTCTCGGTTTTCAAGTCAAATAATCTGAGAAGGGAACATTCATCAATCAAGGCAAATACACTCGAGACCTCATCAAGAAATTCGGTTGCACATTCGGCAAACCAATATCGACCTTGATAAAGAGCGAGTATCAGTAGCCAAACTGAATTTCGTGCTATTATTGGTTCATTATTATACTTAACAACTACTCGTCCTGACATAACTTATGTTGTAGGTGTCTGCGCTCGATTTTCAGCGAATCCGGCGCAGTCACATGGACTCAGCAAAGAAGATTCTCTCGCTATCTCGCAGGAACACCCGACACGGGTTTATGGTATCCAACTGATGATAATATTGAACTAACCGGTTATTCTCGATGCCGACTACGCAGATGTAGAATTGATCGAAAGTCAACTTCTCGGAACGTTTCGGCCCCATGGCAAGTAAGCCGATTTCATGGTTTTCAAAGAAACAACATTCGCAGCGACGCCAACTACCGAAGCCGAATACATGGCCGCCGGAAGTTGCCGCGCCCAAATCCTTTCGCTAAGACAAGCAGCCTACGCGACTATGATGTTTTTCGTAATGAAGTGCCGATCTTCTCCGCGACAAGACCGCAGGCAATTGCAATCACTCAGAATCATGTACTTCATACAAGATGCAAGCACGTGCACATCAGACACCACTTCATTCGTGATCATGTCGAAAAGAAGGATATCAGGATGGAAAAGATCCATACTGACCACCAAAGGGCACATATATCGATCAAGCCTCTAGCCGAAGCCGATTCGCAGAACTTTCAGCAGAGCTAGGTCTCTGCTGACCCTACCGACTCCGGCCAAGTAGCGGATTCGTGGAGGGGAACATTCAAGCAAGGGGGAATTTCCACTCCTGCATCGAGTAAATTCAATACGTAGAGACTCAAAGAACTATCTACACGAGGTATCACCGACCGCGATGTTCACCGACAAGTCTTGCGTATCTCTACTTAGTCGCCAATGACATATTCTGTGCATTTATGACTCAGATTCAGCTTCGTATTCAATGCCTTAGAAAATGTCATTTAGTATAACGGTCTACATCAAATACACGACATTCTATGTAAAGTATGTTGAACTCTGCGGCGCATTTAATGCATGTCGTATCAAGTTACTTCTTTGGCTATTTACTACTGTATTTTGACTTAGGCGGCCAAATTGATCATTACCTATTTTATAACATTGAATCCTGGCCGTCCATCTCAAAAAGCTATTTCAAACTGAACCGTGGATTATTAACTGTTTATCTTCTTTAACATATATATACACGTTCAAAGTTTAGAAACAGCCATTTCTACTCTGCATATTTTCGAACCCTAGCTTTTCTGAGAAAATCCTTGCCTCCTTGCAACCCTATTTTAAAAAATCTCAGAAAAATCTTTGGTAAACTTTTTATGATCATTCAGTATTGTATATGTTAATTTCAATATTTTTTGTTCGATACTGATCTATTGATCTTGCAGATTACTGAATATGACAGGAACTCAAGTAAACGTCACTATTGATATGCAAGAGATCCTGGAAAAGGATCGAGTCTGGTGCGAGCCCTTAATAGTGTTCAATGTTTGTGAACTCGACTACATGGAGGAAATCTTCTACGCTCTTAGAGAGACTGGCCTCGAAGGTTTTCTAACGAGGAAGCCATCCTTTTTCCTCCCACGTTAGATAGCTGAACTCTATCTGAACTCAGAATCAGTTGAGGGGGACACCCGTTGCCGTTACATAGTTCATTCAGTTGGAGACCCCTCCCGTGCTATTACTGAGATCAAGCAGATGTCGGTCAGAGAAGCCCTTCAAAGAAGCTTCCAACTCCCCAGTGAGGGATTCAACACCGTAGCCTACAAAGATGACCTGATGGACGAATACCTTTCAGAATTCAGTGGGAAGCCTACCACGTTCAGAGCAGCATTCCCAAAGAATGCCATGCTTCCTCAGTACAGAGCGCTGGCCTACATAGTAACTCAGTTGCTGACGAGTCAGGCCGGGTCCTTTGATCAGGTGTCAAGGCCAAAGCTTCAGCTTATGATAGCCATACATGATCGTGTAAAGATCAACTGGACATAATTCTTTCTGAAAGAATTCATGACGCAGTCCGCCAAATTTGGCAAGAAAAGTTTTCACCTTGCTGTGAAGGGAAAACTGTTATATGGACTGAAGCTATCAGTAATGATAGAAGATTTATGCGGAACGGACAACATCACTTTTGCTGACAAGCAATACTTCAACCCAAAGAAGGTCCGGTTCCAGAGCAGGGCAGCGACCCTTCAGCAGGTTGGATCAGGGCCTGTTGATCATTTGTCCGGAGCTTAGAAGACCTCCACTCCCAGTAAGAAGAGGTCTCCTCCTAAATCTACTCCGAAAACTCCGACCAAGAGGCTGAAGAAAGTCAGTGAGGTCGTACCGGAGGTAGTGCCAGAGGTCGTGGTTACTGAACCACCTCTGCAGCTGAGGGATGAATCTGAGTCATCCAAGAAGACTCCGTCAGTGGAGAAGGCCGTCTCCACTGAGCGAGGCGAGACAGTGGACCAAGGGGTCCAAGCTGAATCAATTCCAACATCTCAGAGCCCCTTGGACGTCCCTCTACTGAGCAGCATTCCCTCTGCTGAGAAGCAGTCGTCTCCCATAGAAGTTAAAGATTCGGAGACTGCTTCTGAGTCAGAATCCATCGGGATAGAGGCATCAGCTCTTCAATCCAGAGCCTCCCGAGAGATTACTAGAAGGATCCCGGAGATAGCCAGCACACTGATCTCATTCTACTGGCCAGGCAGGCTAGGCTCCACATGCTGATCCGGTTCCAGGAGTGGCATAATCTAAATTGCCTCATCAAGCATCACTCATGTGAACAGCTCCATGAGGAGGAGCTACTGATAAGGAGCAAGATTGGCTACTCAGAGCCATCCGATGTCTGCTCCTTAGAAGACTTGAGGACTGCCATGCTAGCCATGCTGAACGACCGCCAACCCATTTCAGCATCGGCACCCTCAGACGGGTTTGACCCCGATGGTCAGGACCCACGCTGTGATTCAGGCCCTGAGAAGCCTGATGAGGGAATTCAACTGGACAAGGATGCTCCCACATCTACTGCTGAACCACCACTCAACATCCTCGGGACCAGACAGCCGGCGGGCCGGTACCTCGAAGTCGCCGTAACCTTCTCGCCGCTACTTGAATCCGCTCGAGGTAGCGCCCGCCTCGAGAAGCTGACGCTCGAAGTCAGTGGCCAGGGCCCTAAGGAGTCAAGGGACTCAGAACCGACTCCTCGCCGTCCACAAGACGTGGAGGCAGACCACTCAGGCTCAGAGTGCTGAAATCAAGGGGCTCAGAACAACCATCCAGAACTCACTTGCCCCTGATTTCTCCAGTATCCTGACTGACGCACTTGCCAGACAAAGAGCCGACTTCGAAGAGCAACTGAAGATGATTCAGGCTGGCCAGGCAAAACTTCTTGAAGATTATAAGGCCGCCCAGAGAGCTCATACTGAATCAGTCTCCTCCATCTGTTAGGCCTCAGATCTCAGGCTCCAATCTATTCAGAAGGCAATAGAAGAGAGAGTGGATAAACAGTTGCAGGAGATCCAGACAGCAGCAGACGCTTCTCACAAGAAATACAGCAAACAACTCACTGAGGAGAGGAAAGAGCTGCATGAACGACTGACTAAGCTGTAATATGCCTTGGATGATTTAGCAGCAGCTTACAAAAGTCTGGAAAGGAAAGTATCTGTTCCCAACCCTGGCGTATTTGTTGATGCCAAAAAGGGGGAAGGAAAATGAAAGATACAAGAAGGAAAGGTACTGAAGGTACCGAAAGGAGTGAGGATAGTGGCAGAAGCAACTCAGAGTCACCAAACTGCTCCCACTGGTCCTCAACTCGGCCGGCGAGGCCTGTGGTATGTCGCCAAGCAGCGATGTAGTGTCTGCTGAGACCGGCCCAAGCGGCTCAGGACCCAAAGACTCTGCTACTCAGGCAACTCAGACTCCATCTGACATAATCAAGGAGAATGCTGAGTACGCAGAAGAGGAGTCAGAAGAGGAAGAGGTTCCTCTGCCTCCTCCAGTTGGCGGCAAAGGTAAGAAAATTCTGACGCTTCCAACCCCTCCCTCTAAAAGGAAAGGACCTAAAAGGTATGTCACTCCGGATGAAGAAGCTCAGATTGCTACCGATGAAAAATTAGCAAGAGAAATTGCTAAAGCTGAGGCTGCGAACAAGCCAAAGAAGAAGCTAGTCAAAGGCAAAACTCAGGCTCCAGCAGGTGGAAGAAAGACTGGACCCAGACTGCCTCCCAGAACTCTGAAACTGAGGGATGAGGCAGATAAGGAAAAAGAAAAGGAACAGCAGCAGACAGCTGGTCAGCAGGGCACTTCAAAAGAAAACAACTCCTGCTGATTCAGAAGAAGAACCTCATGTACCCTCCTATGTATCCTCGAAGGAACAAGATCTAGAAATGCAAGAGATTTGGGCTCAAATGGAGAGGTATCTGTATAGAGGAGAAGAAGCTAGACAGATAGAAGCAGCTAGAGAAAGGCTCGTACTAGCGTAACTTAGAAGCTCGAGGCGGAAAGTCGAAAAAAGAAGCAAGTCAGAGGATTCCTGAAAATGCAGACATTCCTTACAGATACAGAAGATTCAGGAAGCCTACTGACCTCAAACTCCACAGGTGGCCAAGAGTTGATGAATGGATGCCATGGGAAAGAAGTCAAAGGTGGGAGCCACTGAAGGCTGATTACGTAAAGAGATATTACTTCTGGAGGTACTGGCCTGAAAAGCACAAATCTGTCGCATTTACTGAATGGCTTCTGAGGACCGACATAGAAATATTTGCTAAAGTTCAGAAGGCCATAGTAGACAAGATCGATGTCAGAGTCCCAGCTCTAAGAATCATGCCACCCCCACATAGGGGGAAAATGTTGGGAGATGATTCAGTCTTCTCACAATCAGTTGAGACATAACTCAGTAGCCCTGTGCTCTGAATATTTACTGAAGATTTGAAGATCCCAAAACCCTATCTTAACTGATGAACCATTCAGTTGTAATGTGTTATGTTCTGTCTCTGAGGTTTCAGACTCAGTAGACACTCTTTATCTAGTTCGAGCGCCAGCAGATTAGCCGCCTCAAGCACTGTAAGTAGAAGACTCAAGCACATCGGACTCAAAGAAGAGCAAAGATATCGAAAGGAGTCGCCGGAACTGAACTCAGCAGGAGTAGTTCACTGAACTCAGAGTTGATCTTCACTAGAGCCGACTCAGCAGGAGCATGCTACTGAATAGAGATCAGACTCAGCAACGGCTAGACAGTCTTCTGACTGTCAGGATTCTCTAAAGTCAAATCAGCAGAGTCAATACGCGGAAGAGAGAAGTCAGCTTCAGATCTCCTTGAAGTCTGTTCTGTCTCACCTACTTTCCTGAACCTCGACCATTGACAAGCAGCCAACTGTCCATATTTTGATTAAAGCTGCAAGTCAAAAACTTTCCAGAAATGGAGGGAATGGACGCTGCAACAATACTTCAAAAGAGCCGTTAGCTACCCAAAAGAGAGAGACACAAGGATCATCATCTCCAATGGATCTATCATTGCCTCTGCTCTATAAATAGAGGGATACAATTCAAATTGAAGCTTACGAGTGAACCAACGATACACTGCAAACACAGAGCATTCAAAGAGCAACTCACAAACGTCTTAAGTCTTTAGCAAGTAGTTCGAAGAAGTAATCTCCGGCGAAAGACGACATACCTGCTCATAGGGAACCAAGCTGAACCAGAATTATATAGCCTCTAGTATCCAAGTGACTGAACACGAACCCAAGTTTATACTTAGCCGTTCGTCGATCTAGAAGCCACTTTCTCGTTCCCTATCCCTCTAACCTAAGCACAGCTGACCATATCTATAGCTTAGATGAAGGAGTTCATATCTGAACTGATCCTTATTGTAAAGGACTCCTTCATAGTTGGAGAGTATTTTCAAACACTTAGTTTGATACCTTGTAAACTGAGACTTGTTCATTATAAATCTCAAGACCAGTGTTTGTCCTGTGTACAAACCAACTGAGACTATCTCAGTATAATACATAGCCTCCTGATATTTCGGGACAGTGGACGTAGGATTGTTGGATCCGAACCACTTTAAAAATCGCATGTGTTCTGTGTTCGTTATTTACTATTGCATTGATTACTGTGCATACTGAAAATATCTTTCAAATCATTCAACTGAGTTTCAGCAAGCTTAATCGACTGCACCAACATACTGAAACTGTTTTATTAAAAACGTTTTCTTAACTCAACTGAATTTGGGCCTACGCATTTCCGCACTACTGAACTTTATCTGAATGGTACTGAATTCTGACTCTAGCCGCCTAGCGTGCCTCGCAAAGTCGGGCCACCGTGCCACGCGATTTATAACAGCTTATTTGTTCTGCTGAATTTGTTCAGTACGGCACTCTCCGGAAAAGGACTGTTCCCGTTTAAAGTTGAGAAATCGGTTTTCAGGTGTATTCACCCCCCCCCTCTACACCTGAACATTTACTCTCGGGACCAACAGATTTGTTCAAGGGGAGACCATCAACGTAGAGATTCTGAACCCCCTAGCCAAGAACAAACAAAAGATGAAAGCACCTCATCCCAGCTATCAGCATTCTAACAAGAAGATCAGTTCCAAATCACCACAGCTCAGTCAAGGGGGAACCAGCAGAGTTCAATGGGCTGATCAGTATGGACCTCCACAACTGACACATCCAGCTCAGTATGGGTCATACTATTATGATCGTATAGTCAGGAGAGGACCTAAAAGTCAGAAGAAGAAGAAGAAAACCGTGCAGAAGGCAAAGGTCAGCAGTCCACCAATTCAGAAGATCAGGACTCCTGAACTTGTGAAGCCTCAGAAGTCAGCATCGACCAGTCCAGTGGTCAAATATGTTGATCAAAGTGGGAAGAAACTGTCTGAGACCATCAGGGTCGTGAGACAGATCTGGGTTTCCATAACTAACATCTAAGCACCCAAAATCAAAAATAAAGGGTACCTAAATATAATTCTGTTTTGCAGGTGCACAAGGACCCTTGGTATGTGGACAGCGGATGCTCAAGACACATGATATACCAGAAGGACCTACTGAAGAATTATACTACTGAAGAAGGACCCCGAATCGAGTTTGGAGATAACGCAAAAGGCTATACCAGAGGCTATGGAACACTCAACATTGGAACCGCTACAGTTCCAAGAGTATCATATGTTGAAGGACTTCAGCATAATCTTCTCTCTATTAGTAACTTTTGTGATAACTAGAATAGAGTGATTTTTTACGCTGGTTTCTGTGATGTCATTGATAAATCTACAGGGAAAACAGTGTTATCAGGTTTGCGCAAAAAGAATATCTACGTAGCTGACTGGAACTCAGCTAAACCTGAAGCTTGTTTGTTGGCGAAGAACGACAACAGAATGGGGTGGCTCTGGCATAGAAGACTCAGCCATCTCAACTTCTAGACGCACAACAAACTAGCTAGAAACGCTCTAGCAAGAGGACTGTCGAATGAAATATTCAGCAAAGACACTCAGTGTGAAGCATGTCTGGAGGGAAAGCAAACAAAGAATCAAAATCCACCTATTCTATCGCCTTCAGCTGCTACATATGTATTTATTCGATCCAGTCTCTCCGGTGACGATCAGAGGCAAGAAGTATGCATTAGTGGTCATTGATGATTACTCGCGCTACACATTGGTCATATTTATTGCCAACAAGTCTGACGTCAAAACAGAGTTGCCTACGCTTCTGAAAAAGCTCAGTGTCGAGAAGAACACCAAGATTATAAAGATATGTTCAGACAGAGAAACTGAGTTCCTGAATTCGATGGTGGAGGAGTTCTGCAAAGCTGAAGGCATAGAGCATGAGACGTCTGCCGCGCGCACGCCTCAACAAAATGGGGTTGCTGAAAGGAAGAATAGAACACTCAAAGAAGCAAACCGTAACCCCCGCTCGCACTCAGGACTCCTAACCAAATTCTGGGCAGAAGCAACTGACACTGCATGTTACACTCAGAATAGATCTCTACTGACAAAGCAGCAAAAGAAGACACCATATGAACTATGGAACGGAAGGAAGCCTTTCATATCTTATTTCCATATTTTTGGGTGCTCGTGCTTTATCCACAATAATGGGAAGGATCAGTTAAAGACTTTTGATAACAAGTCAGACCAGGGAGTCTTCTTAGGATACTCCTGGGTCAGCAAAGCCTTCAGAGTTTTTAACTACCGGACATGTTGTTTTTAATGAGTTTGCTACTGAAGACAGGAGTAGGAACTCTAAATCAGAGTATGAGGACATCAGTAAGCAGCTACAGGATCTGAGCCTGAAAGATAAAGTTGAAAAGATCCAGTTGTGTTGGGATGATGATTCAGAATAGGAAACTGAAGATAAGACAATTGAATCTTAGCCAGCAGCAGAAATAGCTGAACAGATTGACTCTACTGAACAGAGTCAATCCCAGGTAACTCAGGTCGATGAAGAAACCCTAGTGTTAACTGAGACCTCTACTGAGGTTAATAATTTAGGGGGAACAAATGAAGTTCCTGAGCTAAATGCCCCTGAACCTGGTGACTCAATAGACCCAACTCTCGTAACTGAATTACTTCAATCTCAGAATAGTACAACTGAAATGCCTAACTCACCTACTATCTGTGTTGAACAAATTTCAAATGAAGAGTTGAAACATCGTCGATCGTGGCTAGACGCTCACACTTCTGACTTGATTATTGGAGATCCTTCAGCAAGCATAAAGACAAGATCCAGATTCTATCTGGGAGAAAGCGCATTATATTCCTGCTTCTTGTCTACTGAAGAACCTCAGTCAGTTGAGGACGCACTCAAGGATGCTGATTGGATCGTAGCCATGCAGAGGAGCCGAATCGCCTTCACGAGAAACGAAGTATGGGAGCTTGTTGACGACCCCGGCATCAACATGTGATTGGAACTAAATGGGTCTTCAAGAACAAACGAGATGAAAACAACGTTATAGTAAGGAACAAAGCAAGACTCATGGCAAAAGGCTACTGTCAAGCCGAAGGGATAGATTTCGACGAAACTTTCGCTCCAGTTGCAAGATTGGAGGCAATCAGACTATTCCTAGCCTACGCAACACATCAGCGATTTAGAGTTATTAAACGGATGTGAACTCTGCGTTCCTGAACGGCGTGCTGAAAGAAGAAGTCTATGTAGAATGTGCCCCTCCCAAGCCTTTCAGCCAGGGACATCAGGTCTACAAACTCAGAAAGGCTCTGTACGGGTTAAAACAAGCACCCAGGGCTTAGTATGATACCATGTCTGAGTTTCTTCTTCAGAAAGGCACATTAGACCGCACATTATTCAGCATTCGACTGGAAGACGACATTCTACTTGTGCAGATCTACGTAGATGATATAATCTTTGGATCGAAGAACGTCATCATGTGTCAGCAATTTGAGAAAATGATGAAGGATAAGTTCGAGATGTCAATAATGGGAGAGATGAATTATTTCCTCGGCTTTCAAGTCAAATAATCTGAGAAGGGAACATTCATCAATCAAGGCAAATACACTCGAGACCTCATCAAGAAGTTTGGTTGCACATCCGGCAAACCAATCAATATCTCGATGAACACGAACATGAAAATTGATCTTGATAAAGAGGGAGTATCAGTAGACCATACTGAATTTCGTGCTATTATTGGTTCATTATTATATCTAACTGCTACCCGACCTGACATAACTCATGATGTAGGTGTCTGCACTCGATTTCAGGCGAATCCCAAGCAGAGTCACATGGACTCAGCAAAGAAGATTCTCCGCTATCTCAGAGGAACACCTGACATGGGTTTATGGTATCCAGCAGATGATAATATTGAACTAACTGGTTATTCTGATGCTGACTATGTAGGATGTAGAATTGACCGAAAGTCAACTTCTGGAAGTTGTCAGTTCCTTGGCAGTAAGCTGATTTCATGGTTGTCAAAGAAACAACATTAAGTAGCGACGTCAACTACTGAAGCTGAATATATGGCTGCCGGAAGTTGCTGCGCCCAAATCATTTGGCTGAGACCGCAGCTACGCGACTATGATGTCATTCAGAATGAAGTGCCGATCTTCTGCGACAGCTCCAGTGCAATTGCAATCACGCAAAACCCTGTACTTCATACTAGATGCAAGCACGTGGACATCAGACACTACTTCATTCTTGATCATGTCGAAAAGAAGGATCTCAAGATGGAAAAGATCCATATTGACTGCCAAAGGGCAGATATTCTTACCAAGCCTCTAGCTGAAGCCAGATTCAGAGAACTTTTAGTAGAGCTAGGTCTCCTGGACCCTACTGACTCCAGTCAGTAAGTGGATTCAGGAGAGGAGCATTCAGCAAGGGGGAATGTTCACTCTCAGTACTGAATAAATTCAGTACGTAGAGACTCAGCAACCATCTACATGAGGTATCAGCTGACTACGATGTTCAGCTGACAGATTTGCGTATCTCTACTCAAGAACCAATGAAAATATTTTGAGCATTTATGATTCAGATTCAGCTTCGTATTCAATGCCTTAGAAAATGTCATTTGTTGGTCCGGAGACGAGAGTCAGGTGTAGAGGGGGGGGGGGTGAATACACATGAGTACTGTTTCTTTTCTCAAACGCGAAGGACAGCTGAGCTGTTGGACGCAACTGATGAACAGTGCAAGATAGTAACCTTCGATCGCGGGTCAGAGTGTGCCAACCTATCGAAGTCTCTCCTACCGACTTTAGTCGTTGGTTGATTCTCGCCGAAGACTTAGTGCGGATAAGAGTGTGGGGCCCGGAGGTTCGTCTCAGTTGAAAACGTGATTTTCACAAGTTAAACAGTTTTGGCTAGTACACTTTATGAATACGTTTTATGCAAGTTTTATGCAAGATATGACTTGTAAGCAGTTTGTATGCAATGCAATAAAATAGTAAACAACACAAGTAATTTTTAACGTGGTTTGGATACGCAAGATCCTACGTCCTGCTGAACAGGAGGTCTTGTTGATTAATCTGAGCAAGCCTCAGCAAGGTATCTGTGCACTAGACAGACCCTTCTAAGTTATAGTCCTTAGCGACTTTTACAAATCAAACCTAAGTTTGAAGGGGAGGGGATTTTCTCCAACTAGGAAGGAGTTCTTACAATAAGAACAATCAGTAAAAGTGAACTCCTTCGAGAATCTAAGCTATAGATATGAACTTTGAGCTTAGCTAGAGAAGAGGGATCTAAAGAACTCTAGAGAGAAGAACTATAGGTATTCTATTGAGCAAGTTCTTCGCTGGATTTCTCTTGATTGCGCTAGAGTTGTTTCAAAAGCTTGAGCATTTGTCCCTTTGATATCCCGTGTGTGGAGCTCGGATTTTCTTCTC
The DNA here is from genome assembly GCA_028984105.1 of Lavandula angustifolia. NCBI lineage: Eukaryota > Viridiplantae > Streptophyta > Magnoliopsida > Lamiales > Lamiaceae > Lavandula > Lavandula angustifolia. The sequence continues at coordinate 16,779,429 of CM054816.1, read as the reverse complement.
TATTTATAGTCGTGACCCAGGGATTTGCCCGTTGGAGAGGACATTGCCACGTGTCACAAGCTTCCAAAGAAAATGGCCATAAATTCGAATTGTTGCAGCAGAGTTGTTGATATTATTCATGAGAGCAGCTTTAGTTGGTCAGAGCAGATAGTGCATTGACGGCTTCTCATTGGTCGAGGTTTGTGGTAGGTGAGGCATGTCAGACATCGGTCTTCATCGGAGTTGACTCTCACTTATCCTCGTTGATCTTCTGCTGACTTTCGCGTGATGTTAAAGGCTGGGTCATTTCCTGTCGGATACAGTAGACTTGATACAGTCTCTGTCTTCTTCGTCTGAGTCGGCTGACAAGATATCCTACTGAGTGTAGTCAGCTGTTGACTGTGAAGGTATTGAGCTTTGTATAGGAGGTTCTTCTACTGATGTCTGTCAGCTGATAAGGTGTCTTCTACTGAGGCGAAGATCAGCTGATGACTTAAGAACACAAGCTCTTACACTGATGACGTGGGGTTCTGGAAAGTAAGCTTCCTACTGAAGATCAATCCAACATTTTACCCCATATAGGACATAGACACGAAGGATAACGAAATCAAAAACAGTCTAGCCTATTACATCATCTAGTCCTATCGACACTACACTACTGATACCAGCTGGGTTTTGGGATCTTCAATTCCATAGCATGAACACTATGATTTCCCCAAATATTATTTTACCCAAATAAGTATCATCTACTGACTCATAACCCAACAATTTCCCCCTAATTGATGATGACAAAACCTCTATAAATTCTAAGAGAATAAGTCCTAAACTACTGACATAGAAGAACTTGTAAACTACTGACATAGAAGAACTTCAGTAAAACTGAGCAATTGACTAAAGGAAATCAGCAGTTGACAGATAGACACATCCGAGAAACGGTTATGTGTGAGTGTGTGTCAGATCACTTCAGTGATCAGTTGTGATAAAGATAACACAAACAAAAGTCGTAAGATAATGAGTGAGATAACACAAACAAAAGTCGTAAGATAACACAAACAAAAGACGTAAGATAACACAAACAAAAGTCGTAAGATAATACAAACAAAAGTTGCAATTGACTAAAGTTGTTTGTGTTATCTTTATCAGTTTGTGATAAAGATAACACAAACAAAATATGAAGACTACTGCTAACGCCTGAACTTCTTGGTCTTGCTCTTGAAATCCGGAGACTTGTCAGCAGGAGGATCCAAACCGTAATATTTGTAGATTCTTGCACGGAGAGTTTGGATTTCCTCGAGATCACCGGGCAGCTGAGAACTGAGATCATGATGGTATGCTGCTGCGTCGACCTCATCTTCAATCTCCTTGGTGCATAAAACACCGCGAGTGGTCCTGGGAGGAGGTACTCTTCTGAAAGCAGGACCAACTAGTGGCAGCTTCTCCTTAGCTAGGATCAGATGAATTTGTGCTCTGAGTCTGACATTTGATTGATGAAGGAATTCATCGAAAAGTTGATCTGCCGGAATCTCAGACGGATAGCATTGATACACATAGTATCCTTTGATGAACTCAATCTTGAGTTCCTCCCATTCCTCGTTTAGATTCCACGGTATCCATTTATCTACGTGGCGGTGAAGAGTTTTCTTCTGATAAGTAGCTCTCGGAGCGCCTCGCCTGTAGTATTTGGATGACCTGGGTATCTATTTCTTCCAGTCAATGACTGATTCATTGGCCATCTTATCAGTAGCTTCGATGATCTTGGCCAAGTCTTCTAGTCTTTTCTTTTCATTGAGGGCAGCTGCTCTAGTATCTCCTTTTCGGAGATTAAGTCCTTGCAGCGTTGCCTCCCAGGTGGCTCTATCTTCTGCCTCCTGCTCAGGAGTAGGTTTGGACAGTTCTTTCATTCTCTAAGCCAAGGGCTGAAGATCAGTATCAGAAGCAGTAGCTTGCTCGTCCTGAGCCTTTTTCTTTTTTTGTTCATCCAGGAGCTTTTTAGCTTGGCTCCTGGCTATCTTAGCCACAGGCTTCCTCTTCTTTTTGGCCTTCTGAGCCTCCTCTTCGAGCTGTCGTTCATAGTTAAGTTCGTCTTGAAGCTTCTGAGCGACTTTCTTATCATACACCTCCTGCTCCGCTTTGGATTTGAATTTGGGTGTAGGGGAAGGCGGAGGAGATGGTTCAGTAGCTTTCTCCTTCCCCGGCCTTTGCGATAGCAATGGCTCGTCCTCTTGGTCGATGAAATGCGCAACCTCCTCTATATGCTAAGCCGAGGATCCTTCTCCGGATCCTGCAGCCGGCATGCACTTCAGTAGATTGAACTGTTGGGAATTGGACGATTTCAGGAGGGGGTGCTGAGCTGGTTCCAGCTGGATCAGCTGACCCTTCCCCCTTGGCAATTATCCTTGCCTCAGCTTCCCGGCCTTTACCCGCTTGAGCCCCTTCCGCCTCACTCTTATCTTCCCCTTCCCCCTTTTTGGCATCATCAGCCAAGGAGAGACGAGTGTGGATGGCTACCACTTCCTTCTCTAGATTGAAGATCATATTTTTGATGGAAGCGGCGGTGGTTTCGAAATCCTTGACGGCATCACAGTAATGCTCCCAGTCATTTTCTTGATCAGTGCGAATCTGCTTGATCTGAGCTCCTGTCTCCTGTCTCAGCTTCAGGAGGGATTCGTCATGGGAAGCTATCATCTCAGCTTGAATGAGCTTGAGGACCTCCGCCTGAATGGTTATGGCTTGTTGTACACTGGAGGTGGCCATTTTGTTCCGCTCATCCATAGTTGTTTGGACTGTGGCGAGGCTCTGAGTCAGCTGTTCAGAAAATATTTTATGTTGAGCTTGAAGAAGCTGCTGACTCTGAGCGGCTAAGTCCGCTTTCTGAGCTGCGAGGGCGATCTTGACTATCTCCTGAATATTTATAGAAGAGGTAGGAGCTTCGGAGACCTTCTTTACCTCGTTGGCAAGTTTGTCAACTTTCTCAGTTTGAGACTTTGTGTACTGAGCCCACTTCAGGTGAACGTCCTTAGCGAGGAGACGATTCTTGTCTCCCTACTTCCTGATGGCTCTGTTGATAGACTTGGAGGACACGGAACCGATCGGTTTGATCTGATAGCTGCTAGTTCCGAGCCTCTACTCAAATGTGGCGAGTTGTTGCTCTCGACTGGGTTTCGAGGCAAATGGGGCATCACCTGATGTCGACAGTGGAGGTGGTGATTTGCCCTTCTCGCTGGGAGTTTTACCCGCAGCAGATCCTCCCTGGTCTGCTTCCTTGGGTGGTGCCTGATCCACATCATCGTTATCGTCATCATTGTCGTCGTCGTGATGGGATGGCTGCGATGGGCTGCTGACTTGCTGTTCTGAGGATCTCAGACTGAGTAGATACAACATTGCGGCTCTTAGATCCTCGAACGAAGCTAGTTCAGCGGGTTCTCCAAACCCGATGGCTGACTGAAGGCTTTGCTCCTCCATCAGCAAGGACAATGCTGACTGATTCATTATCAGTTCTTCGAGGATGTCCTAACTCAGGAACCTTAGCAGCATCTATGTCCTCGCCCTGATCGCAATATCGACTAGATCCTTGTGTTCTGTGATTTCTGGGATCTGTGCAGTCACTTCTCCTGTGGCTCGGAGACGAGCCGACTGCATTGTCGTCCACTCAGGAGTTGTCTCCACAGTCGGTTCAACATCATCCGATTGTGTCTCCTCGGAGCTGATACGCTGGACTTTGTCTTTCAGTGTGGCACCCTCAATACCTGTGTCAGCGTCTAAAATGTTCTCCTCCTGAGTAGGTGGGGGAGAAATAGGCTTCGCTGGAACTTCAGACGTTCCAGCCTTGGTAAGCCTTTTCTTCTTCGGTGGGTCGGTACGAGGGGGCAGATCAGTAGTGACTCTCTTCAGTGCGGCTGGCCCTCGCCCGACCGACTTCTCAGCAGCGGCTCTAGTTTTGAACTTGATGAGCTTGCTGTCAAAGTATCTAGAATCAACAAAGGATGCGTGATTCGATACTGAATCCTCGATCAGTACGGACATCTTCGTCCCGTACAGTAGCTTACCCATACTAATGAGTCTTCTCTCTCCGGAGGGTGTGGCGACAAACTTCTGTGTCTGAGCCTTAAGCTCAGTCATGTAGAAATCCGTCCAGTTGACCTGGACTCCATCCTCTATAATCATCATCAGCTGGAGACGTGGCTTAGACAGTTGATCAAAGGAACCGGCGGCGCTCGTCAGGATATGCGTGACGATGTAGGCGAGCCCGCGGTACTCTGGTAAGAGCTGGTTCTTTGGCAGTGCAGATTTGAATGTGATGTCGTCTCTGCCGCAGAACCTTTGGACATATGAATTGAGAACCTTTTCCTTATATCCAACAGGGGAGATCCCGTAGGCCGGAAGGTCAAAAGAAGCCTGCAATGCTGCCCTGATATCAATGTCGTGGTGATCAGATTCCCACTTCTAAGGGGTTACCTCCCTCATATATGCGAACTGGGATACTTCCACGTCCGTATCTTCCACCGACCTCCAGTTGTAGAAAACTTCGGCCACTTGTCGGAGGAGATAGGCTTTGGGATGCTTCATAACGAGAAGCTCTAGGCCGGATGCTTCCAGAGCCGAGAAGATAGGCTCGAGATAAGGAAGCTCCGCCTGATGAAGAACCATCGTAGGCTCAAACTGAACCTTAGACTTGATGATCTCTTCAGCATTGGGTGGGGTCATAACGATCACCATGAATATCTGAAAAAAACTTGTTAGCACTTAGTAGAGTGAATTAGAAGAGTTTTAAGCAGAGAGAAATGAAAAATTACCGTATGCAAAGAGCTTGAATGATATGCGAAATCAGTTAAGAGAAGACGAAAACTGAAGACAGAAAGCTCTTGAGGATACAAATAGCGAAAAATAGATTAGAGTGATAAGCAAGAGATTTTATAAGATATGCATATCAATCATTTTTGATCAAACGGCTGGGATTAAGTCTTGCTTTTTAATGACGGCTGTGATTTGATGTTATAAACGGAATGATTACTAAGGCCGCCTCTAACCTTGACCCACGTAAGATATGCGCAGTTAAGGTAAGGTGAGAAGACATGCATTAAATGCGTTGTAGGCAGAATTAAAGTCTAAGCCTTTTAAATGAGAACGGTTTCCTGCTGACTTAAACCTTAAACGATTAATGGCGGGAAATAAATGCCCATTAACTACTGAGTGCAAACGACTGATATAGTAAATGCGAGCATGCTTCTGATAAAGTTAAGTATATAAAACTACGTAAACCTCTTCAGCTGAACTTTTACGATCAGCTGGTCACCGTTAAGACTCAGGAGGACATTTGATGTGCTGATGACCACGTTCCCCCTTACTGTGTATTGTTTGATTCACCCGACTGAATCAAAGTACTGAGTCTTCTAACCTGTCGTACTTTTTCTTTCTACTGACTCGATTCAGTAGGATCCAGTAGACCTAGCTCAACTGATAATTCTCTGAATCTGTTCTCAGCTAGTGGTTTGGTCAGTATGTCTGCCCTTTGCTTGTCAGTATGGATTTTCTCCATTCTAATGTCCTTCTTCTCGACATGGTCTCTGATGAAGTGGTGTCGAATATCCACGTGCTTGCATCTCGTATGGAGATCTGGGTTCTGAGTTATAGCAATCGCACTGGTGGAGTCGCAGTAGATGGGCACCTCATCCTGAGATATACCATAATCTCTCAGTTGTTGTCGAAGCCAAAGGATCTCAGCACAACAACTTCCAGCAGCCATGTACTCAGCTTCAGTAGTGGACGTTGCCACTGAATGTTATTTCTTTGAGAACCAAGATATCAGCTTGCTGCCTAGGAACTGACATGTTCCAGAAGTTGACTTTCAATCTATCCATGCATCCTACATAATCAGCATCAGAATAACCTATCAGTATAAGATTATCATCAGCAGGATACCATAACCCTGCGTCAGGTGTTCCCTTCAGATATCGCAGAATCTTCTTTGCAGAGTCCCTATGACTTCGCTTGGGATTTGCTTGAAATCTTCCACATACACCTACAGCATAAGTTATATCAGGTCTCCTTGCTGTTAAATATACTAAAGAACCAATAATAGCTCTATAATCAGTAGAGTTAACAGAAGCTCCCTCTTTGTCTAGATCGATTTCGAAATTCGTATTCATGGGGATCTTGACTGGCTTGCTTGAGTCGCAGCCGAATCTCTTCAGGAGATCTCGAGTGTATTTGGCTTGATTGATGAATATTCCTTCAGATGATTGCTTTACTTGAAATCCAAGGAAGTAGTTCATTTCTCCCATCATGGACATCTCGAACTTCTCCTTCATCATTTTCTCAAATTGTTGATATATAATCACGTTTCTGCAACCGAAAATGATGTCGTCCACGTAGATTTGCACCAGTATGATGTTATCTCCTGACTTTATGTTGAATAGGGTGCGATCTACTGTCCCCTTCTGAAAATCTTTCTGAAGCAGAAAGTCTGATAGGGTATCGTACCAAGCCCTGGGTGCTTGTTTTAACCCATACAGAGCTTTCCGAAGTCTGTACACCTGATGTCCCTGCTGAAAGCCGGGAGGTTGTTCCACATAGACTTCTTCCTTCAGTACGCCGTTCAGAAATGATGACTTTACATCCATTTGACATACTTTAAATCTTTGATGCGTTGCATAGGCTTGGAACAGACGAATAGCTTCCAATCTAGCGACTGGAGCGAACGGTTCATCAAAGTCTATTCCTTCTGCTTGACAGTATCCCTTGGCAACAAATCGAGCTTTGTTTCTGACAATGACGTTGTTTTCGTCTCGCTTGTTCTTGAAGACCCACTTTGTACCGATCACGTGCTGATGTCTAGGCCTGTCTACAAGCTCCCAAACTTCATTTCGAACGAACTAGTTCAGCTCATCTTGCATGGCAATAATCCAGTCAGCATCGTTGAGTGCGTCCTCTATTGTCTGAGGTTCTTCTGTAGACAAGAAACAAGAATAGAGTGAGCTTTCTCCTTGACTTAATCTAGATCTCGTCCTGATTGTTGCTGATGGATCTCCTATACTAAGATCAGAAGAGTGAGCGTCGAGCCATGATCGTCTGAGCTTGGCTTCTTCTTCTGATACTACTTCTGCACAGTCAACAGGTGTGTTAGGCTTTTCAGTAGTACTATTCTGTGACTGCAGTAGTTCAGTAAGAAGGTTAGGATCTACTGAGTTTCCAGGTTCATGGGCATTTAGCTCAAGAACATTAGTCGTTCCCCCTGAGTTTATATTCTCAGTAGAGGTCTCAGTTACCACTAGGGCTTCCTCATCGACCGTTGTTACCTGATGTTGATTCTATTCAGTAGAATCAACCAGTGCCGCCTACATCGCTCGTGGGATGGGTCTGAATTTCCTCATCGTCTGACTCATCATCCCAACAATGCTGGATCTTTTCGGCTTTGTCGTTTAGTGCGAGATCCTGTAGCTTGCTGCTGACATCTTCAGTATTTTTCATTGTAGATTTCCTTTCCTCAGTAACAAACTCATCAAATACAACATGAGGGCTTTCTTCCACGCACAGAGTCCGATAGTTAAAGACTTTGAACGCTTTACTGATTCGAAAGTATCCTAAGAATACTCCTTGATCAGATTTACTATCAAAGACCTTCAACTGATCTTTCCCATTATTGTGGATAAAGCGAGGACAACCAAAGATATGAAAATGAGAAATAGAAGGAATTCTCCCTTTCCATAGTTCGTAAGGTGTCTTCATGTGTTGCTGTGTAAGCAGTGAGCGTTTCTGAGTGTAGCAGGCGGTGTCAGTAGCATCAGCCCAGAATTTAGAGGGTAGTCCAGAGTCTGCTAGGAGCGTTCTTGCTGCTTATTTAAGTGTTCTGTTTTTACGTTCAGCAAATCCGTTCTGCTGAGGGGTGCGAGTTGCTGATGTCTTGTGCTTAATTCCCTCCTTTTTGCAGTACTCCTTAACTACTGAGTTGAGGAATTTTGTTCCTCTGTCTGAGCGAATTCTCTGAATCTTGATGTCCTTTTCCACACTGAGCTTCTTCAGCAGTTTTGGTAACGCAGTTATGATATCAGATTTGTTGGCTATGAAGATGACCCACGTATATCTTAAATAATCATCAATAACGACGAGGGCATACTTCTTGCCTCTTATAGTCACTGGAGAGACTGGCCCGAATAAGTCCATGTGTAGCAGTTGAAGGATTCCATCACTGGAAGGTGACGGAATTGGTGGATTGTTGTTCTTTGTCTGCTTTCCCTTCAAGCATGCTTCACAGTTTCTGTCTTTGATAAACGATTCATTGGGCAGTTCTCTGACTTTAGAGTTCTTGGCTAGCTTGTTCATAGTCTTGAAGTTTAGGTGACTGAGTCTCTTGTGCCACAACCATCCTGCCTTGTCACTGGATTTTGTCTGTGCAAGTAAGCAAGCCTCAGGTTCTGCGGTTTTCCAGTTTACAACATAGATATTTTTCCTCCGCGAGCCTGATAACACTGTTTTCCCTGTAGATTTGTCAACAACATCACAGAAACCAGCGTCAAAGATAACTTTATTCAGATTGTCACAGAATTGACTGACAGAAAGGAGATTATGTTGAAGTCCTTCAACATATGTTACTCTTGGAACTGAAGCAGTCCCAATATTTAGTGTTCCGTATCCGCTTGTATAGCCTTTAGAGTTGTCACCAAACTCAATTCTGGGACCATCTTCTTGTACGTAGTTGGTCAGCAGGCTCTTTTGATAAGTCATGTGTCTAGAGCAGCCGCTGTCCACAATCATAGGGTCCTTATGCACCTGCAAAACAGAAACAGTTTTAGGTACCCTTTGGTTCAGTTTGGGTCCTTCAGTGTTAGTGGGTGATTTCGGAACCCAGATTTGTCTCGGGACCTTAGAAGTCTGAAACTTCTTCTTCTGAACCTTGTCAGCTTTCTTCTCCACAGGACTTGGAGATACTGACTTTCTGGCAGTTTTTGGTTCAGGAGCTTTCTTCTTCTTAGGCTGTGTGCTCCTCCTGACCCTGGGCTCATAGTAGTACGAACCATATTGTGTTGGATGCTCATATAGTTGTTCACTGTACTGCTCTGCCCATCTGACCTTCTGGGTTCCCCCTGAATTTGATCGTGGTGTCCTGGGGCTAGAACCTCTGGTCAGTTGCTTCTTGTTGCTCGGCTAAGGTGCAATCATCTTCTGTTTGTTCTTCACCTGAGGTGTTGAGTCAGTAGCCTGAACCTTTCCTCTGACAAACCTATCAGCCAGCATTTCTGAGCTTTTTGGTGTTGAAGTGGAAGCTTCATGAGAATAGCCAAGTCCTTCTTTCATGACCATTGGCCTTTGAGCTCTTAGCATGCTTTCCAACTTCTCCTTAGCTCCTAGGTACTATTCAGTCATCAGTTCTCGCCAGACCTCATCACTTCTTCAAAGTGATTCATAATCCTTTTCGACTCCTGCGAGCTTCTGACTGAGTCGGGCTATTTCAGTATCTTTCTCAAAAATGTCCTTGGTCAGAACTGATATCTGAGTTTCTTGAAGCTGAGTCTTAGTCATAAGAGATTTAATCTCTTCCTTGAGTCTCACAACCAGATTCTCTGAATCAGTAGAGACTTCAATATCAGAAGAAAGTCTCTGATTCTCAGCCTTTACCTGTTTCAGTTCCTGAATGGTTCTTCTGAACTCTCTGCTTAGCTGAATCTGCTCCTCTAGTAGATCATCGTAGGCTTGTACCACGTCTAGATGTTCATCTGTAACCGAGCACGTGTCGTGTGTGCTGTGTGAAGAAGAGGTTATATTAAGTTTAGAATTTACCTCAGCCTCTTCTCCGGCTATCAAACAGTATTCTGCAGTTGATTCAGGATCTGTCTCTCCGACTTCAACGGCGACAAATACAGCTTCGTCTTCAGAAGAATACATGAATGTATCTTTCTCGATTGAGTCATCGGATATCTCTCCGACGATATATGCCTGCCTCCTTCGGGCAAATTTCTCACGTCTGGCCTGCCGTTCTGCTCTTTGAGCAGCTGAGAGTTTAGGACAATCGTACTGATAGTGTCCCTCTTTCTTGCAGTTGTAACAAACAGATGATCTGCTGCTTTTTCCAACTGAGTCGTTGGATGGACTAGCAGCAGGTTCTGTGTTCCTGCAATCAGTAGTTGGTTTAGATTCTTCCCTTTTTCGATAATCTTTTTTACCTGAGGGAGAATCTCTGTGGTATTTCTTCAGCTTTCTGACTCTCTCCTTTTCTCTTTGATATTTGAGAGCCATAAGTGCAAGTTGGTCAGTGCCAGATGTCTCAGAGGACTTTGCTTCTGTCGTGGCTACTGCCTTGCTGGAAGAAATGGGTTTGGCTCCAGTTTTGCTGACTGTTGCTTTGAAAGCATGATCAATCTGTGTGTCAGCTGGAGTACTGGAACATCATTGGGGTAGACTGTGCTCAAATTCCTCCATTTTTAATTCTGAAAAGATAACATCAGGAGTTAGAGCATTAAGATCTGAGCGACGCAAATAAGTAGCAAAAGGAAGCCACTTCAGTCGAGGTAGCGCTCTCAGGATCTTTGTGTTCATGTCTTTGTTGGTGAACGTCCTCCCCAGCACGTTGATCACATTGATCTAATTAGTGAATCTAATGCTTAGCTCGTCAATTGTCTCGTTGGGCTCCATGGCAAATGTATCGAATTTTTGTAGCTCTAGTTCGAGCTTATTTTCCTTGATCTGTGGGGTTCCTTGGCTCAGTATAGCCAGGGCATCCCAAAGTTCCTTTGCCGTTTTGCAGTCTTGCACCCTCTCGAGGTGTGAATCACTGAGCGTAGTCAGGATTACATTACGCGCAACTCGGTTGAGGTTGTGCAGCTTTTTCTCTTCTGGCGTGAAGGCAGATTTATCTTTTGCGACTTTGGCACCAGTTTGTGCTCCTACATCTCCTGCAGCAGCAAATTGAACGCTGTCGATCATGGAAATGATGGGTCCTGTCTCAAGGACATCCGTCATGCTGTCATGCAACGATGTTAGGTGCGCCTCCATTTTCACGCGCCATACCGTATAGTTCTCTATGGAGAACATCGGCACTATCCGAATACCTGACATATCATACATTATGGGTAAGAGTATCAGGATATATCAAGAGATGCTTGTGCAATGAAAAATGTTTTCAGGTTCTTTTCGAGAAGACCTAGTAGTTTCAGAACCGATGATCAGAAAAACATCGTTGCTCTGATAACAATTGTTGGTCTGGAGACGAGAGTCAGGTATAGAGGGGGGGTGAATACACCTGAGTACTGTTTCTTTTCTCAAACGCGAAGGACAGCTGAGCTGTTGGATGCAACTGATGAACAGTGCCAGATAGTAACCTTCGATCGCGGGTCAGAGTGTGTCAACTATTGAGTCTCTCCTACTGACTTTAGTCAGTGGTTGATTCTCAGTCGAAGACTTAGTGCAGATAAGAGTGTGGGGCCCGGAGGTTCGTCTCAGTTGAAAACGTGATTTTCACAAGTTAAATAGTTTTGGCTAGTACACTTTATGAATACGTTTTATGCAAGATATGACTTGTAAGCAGTTTGTATGCAATGCAATAAAATAGTAAACAACACAAGCAATTTTTAACGTGGTTCGGATACGCAAGATCCTATGTCCACGGTCCTGCTGAACAGGAGGTCTTGTTGATTAATCTGAGCAAGCCTCAGCAATGTATCTGTGCACTGGACAGACCCTTCTAAGTTATAGTCCTTAGCGACTTTTACAAATCAAACCTAAGTTTGAAGGGGAGGGGATTTTCTCCAACTAGGAAGGAGTTCTTACAATAAGAACAATCAGTAAAAGTGAACTCCTTCGAGAATCTAAGCTATAGATATGAACTTTGAGCTTAGCTAGAGAAGAGGGATCTAAAGAACTCTAGAGAGAAGAACTAAAGGTATTCTATTGAGCAAGTTCTTCGCTGGATTTATCATGAATGCACTAGAGTTGTTTCGAAAGCTTGAGCATTTGTCCCTTTGATATCCCGTGCGTGGAGCTCGGATTTTTTTCTCTATTTATAGTCGTGACCCAAGCATTTGCCCGTTGGAGAGGACAATGCCACGTGTCACAAGCTTCCAAAGAAAACGGTCATAAATTCGAATTGTTGCAGCAGAGTTGTTGATACTGTTCATGAGAGCAGCTTTAGTTGGTCAGAGCAGATAGTGCGTTGACGGCTTCTCATTGGTCGAGGTTTGTGGTAAGTGAGACATGTCAGACATTGTTCTTCATCAGAGTTGACTCTCACTTATCCTCGTATGATCTTCTGCTGACTTTTGAGTGATGTTAAAGGCTGGGTCATTTCCTGTCGGATACAGTAGACTTGATGTTGTCTCTGTCTTCTTCGTCTGAGTCGGCTGACAAGATATCCTATTGAGTGTAGTCAGCTGTTGACTGTGAAGGTACTGAGCATTGTATAGGAGGTTCTTCTACTGATGTCTGTCAGCTGATAAGGTGTCTTCTACTGAGGCGAAGATCAGCTGATGACTTATTAACACAAGCTCTTACACTGATGACGTGGGGTTCTGGAAAGTAAGCTTCCTACTGAAGATCAATCCAACATTTTACCCCATACTGGACATAGATACGAAGAATAACGAAATCAAGAACAGTCTAGCCTATTACATCATCTAGTCCTATCGACACTACACTACTGATACCAGCTGGGTTTTGGGATCTTCAATTCCATAGCATGAACACTATGATTTCCCCAAATATTATTTTCCCAAATAAAATGTTAAGTATCATCTACTGACTCATAACCCAATATCATTTAATGTAACGGTTTACATTTAATACACGACATTCTATGTAAAGCATGCTGAACTCTGCGGCGCATTAAATGCATGTTGAATCAAGTTACTTCTTTTGCTAGTTACAACTGTATTTTGATTTAGGCGGCTAAATTGATCATTGCCTATTTTATAACAATAAATCCTAGCCGTCCATCTCATAAAGCAGATTTAAACTGAACCGTGGATTTTTTTAACTGTTCATCCTCTTTAACATATAAAAACACGTTCAAAGTTTAGAAACCGCCATTTTTACTCTGCAAAATTTTCGCAACCCTAGATTTTCTGAGAAAAGCTTTCGTTTACTTGCAAACTTCTATCTTAATCTCAGAAAAACTTTGGTAAATCTTATTTATTATTCAGTATCGTATATGATCGTTATAATATTTTTTGTTCGATACTGATATCTTTTCTTTGCAGATTATAAAACATGGTAGGAAGGGATGTTATTGGTCCTGTAAACATGACCGAAATCCTCGAAAAGGACCGCGTATGGTTTGAGCCGATGATGGAGTTCAACTCATGCGACCTTGATTTCATGGAGGAGATCTTTGAAGCGCTGATGGCGACATGACTGGAGGATTTTCTGTCAAGGAAGCCATCATACTTCCTCCCTCGACAGATAGCTGAGTTATATCTGAACTCAGATTTAGTAGAAGGGGACATCAGATGCCGTTTCGTCACTCATCTTATTGGAGATCCCGCCCGCGCCATACCAGAAATCAAGCTGATGTCCTTCAAGGAAGCACTTCAGCGACCTTCAAACTTCTGAGCGAAGGATTCAGCACAGTGGGTTATAACGACGACTTAATGGATGAGTACTTAGAGATTTTCTGCGGGAAGTCTACAACATTCAGAGTTGCCTTCCCAAAGAACGATATGCTCCCTAAGTTCAGAGCACTTGCATATATCGTGACTCAGATACTGACGAGTCAGGCCGGCTCATTTTATCAAGTATCGAGGCCGAAGATTCAGTTGATGATGGCCATTCACGATCAAGCAAAGATTAACTGGGCAGAATTCTTCTTGAAGGAGTTTATGACTCAGGCCGCAAAGTTTGATCATTTCAACAACTGCCTGTCAGTCAAAGGAAAACTTCTATATGGCACGAAGCTCTCAGTAATGATTGAGGATCTATGTGGAGCTGATAATGTCGTCTATGCTAACAAGCTGTACTTTAATCCAAAGAAAGTAAGGTTCCAGAGCAGGGCAGCGGCCCTTCAGCAAATTGGTTCAGGGCCTGCTGAGCCCAAGCCCAGCTCACAGAAGACCTCAACACCATCCAAGAAGAGGTAACCTCCTAAGTCTACTCCTAAGACACCGACCAAGAGACTGAAGAAAGTCAGTGAGGTTGTAGTTGAACCGCCTCTACAGCTAAGGGACGAGGCTGAGTCCTCTGAGAAGACTCTGTCAGTGGAGAAAGCCGTCTCCACTGAACAAAGAGAAGCTGTGGACCAAGGGGCAGAAGCTGAACCCACCATTCCTACTGATCAGATCCCCTTGGATATCCCACCACTCAGCAGCATCCCATCTGCTGAAAAACAACAGTCTCCAATAGAAGTTGAAGACTCGGAGACTGCTTCAGAATCAGAATCTATCAGGATGGAGGCTTCAGCATTACAATCAAGAGCCTCCCGAGAGATTTCTGAAAACATTCCGAAGATAGCCAGCCATACAGATCTGATCATATTGGCAAGGCAGGCTAGGCTCCACACCTTGATTCGGTTCCAGGAGTGGTCAACACTGAACAAGTTGATCCAGCACCACTCCTGCAAACAACTCCACGAAGAGGAGTTGATGATAAGGGAGAAGATAGACTATTCAGAGCCAGCTGATATCTGCTCCTTAGAAGATCTGAGGGCGGCCATGCTCGCCATGCTGAACGACCGTCAACCTACCTCAGCGACGGCTCCCTCAAATGGGTCTGATCCTGATGATCAGGACCCACCCCGTGATTCAGGCCCTGAGAAGCCTGATGAGGGAACTCAACTGGAGAGGGATGCTCCTACTCAATTTGATGAACCACCTCCCAACATCCTTGCTCTAGGCCAGTCGGCGGCTGGTACCTCCAAGTCAACGGACCCAGAACAGCTGTTGCTGGGGTCTGCGTTTGAGGTAGCGCCCAGCCCGAAGAGTCGATGCTTGAAGTCAGTGGCCAAGGCACTGAGGAGTCAAGGTACTCAGAACAGACTCCTCGCCCGTGCCGTCCACAAGACGTGGAGGCAGTCCAGTCAGGCTCAGAGTGCAGAGATAAAGGGGCTCAGAACTTCAATTCAAAATACACCTGCCCCTGACTTCTCAACTATTCTGACAAACGCATTGTTGGGATTTTGTATACTGGAAGCACATTTTATGCTTGTATACAATGTGTTTTCGTCCTTACCACTATTTTATTCTCCTATCTGATAAATATGTATATTTGCACATGTTATCCTTTATCTTGTATAAAAGTTAGATTTGTGTGTTGTGTCGGGTATCACAGAAGACAACACAAATTAGTTGAACTGACAAGATATAAACAGTTATCACAGCTGAGACAACTTAAGGATAAGTTGTCGGTTTAAGCTGCAGTTTAGATAAGAAGTGGCTTGTCTTAGTTGCTTGTCTTTACTGGTGCACTTAAGGTGGTGTATTGACGGATCACAGTGAGATGTGTTCTCCTAACTAACCTTAGTGGAGAACCAAGATCTCGATGACTTAGCTGGTCTTAAGCTTGGTAAGACTTCAGGTGAGTGCATTTGGCTATCTATCACTTTGACCTACTATGGTGAACGTCATCGCGACCGGATCTACGTATCTTGGGTGTTAGTAGTTATTTGTGGCTCAGGCTGGTTGTCTGTATCTTGCAGTCGTATCCTAGTAAAATGGGTTGATAATATCCCCTGAGGAACTCGAAAGGATTAGCACACTAAACCCGACCGGATGATTAAGTTCAGGTGTGTTAATAAGGTCGAGTGGTACTACTCAGGAATATAAGATGTTAATTAATTTAAGCTGTTAGTGAGCTTAATTAATTAACGGATATTTCTATCTTAAATACGGAGATCGATTAAGTCTTAAATACAAGCCCTTGCTCAATTTGGGATAAAGGGGTAAGTCAGCACGAATTCTCTAGTGGAATGAATGTGTATTTATTAATTAATTTTGCTCTGGGCTGAGCATGGATAATTAATTAATTTGAGGCCCAACTTTATTTCTTGTATTGGATCCCTGATCTGGCCCAATTAGTTGCCTAGTTATTTATTGTCTCTCAGAAATCATTATTAATAGATTAATATATTTTTACATTATTTAATAATATTATTTATCTAGAATTAATTAGCTGGGCCAATTAATTGATAAATATTAGTAGCCCAGTAAATTAATTAATTATATTATGGGCTGGTTATGTGGAAGCCCATTAGAAATATAATTAAATTAATGGGTTACAAATATATTAATATTATATTGGCTTTTGAAGCCTATATATATTAGTATTCTGTTCAGAAACAGATTACACACAATCACAAATACTCACGCACGCACGCGAGTAGAGAGAGAGATAGTTATTTTATTTTCTTCAGTTCTCTGACCACCCAGAGGAAGAAAAAGGCCGGGACACAGATCAGAAGATCTAACACATGAGCAACAATCAAAGCCACGACAACATACGAAGGAGGAAGGTAGCGTTTCTAAACATCAATTATCCTTCACTCACTTGCCACTCAGAGAGCCAACTTCGAAGAGCAACAGAAGTTGATGGAAGCTGCCCAAGCTAAGCTTCTTGAAGAATTTAAGGCAGCCCAGTCAGCTCACACTGAATCCGTCTCTTCTCTAACTCAGGCCTCCGAGCTCAGACTCCAGACTATTCAGACGGCCATGGAAGATAAAGTAGATCAGAAGTTACAAAATATTCAGATTGAGGAGGAGAACTCTCACAAGAAATACAATGAGGAATTAACAGATGAGAGGAATGAGCTCCATGAAAGGCTTGTCAAGCTGCAAGATGCATTAGAAAAAACTTGCTTCAGCCTACACAAGTCTAGACAAGAAGGTACAGATTCCTACCCTTGGTTTATTTGTTGATACCAAAAAGGGGGAAGGAAAGGAGAAAGTACCTAAAGCAACAAGAGGAGTAAGGACAGTGGCAGGAGCATCTCAGACTCAGACTCAACAATCAGCTCCCACTACTCAGACTGCACAGGGTGAGGCGTTGTAGTGCCTACTGAGACCAGCCCAAGTGGCTCAGGACCTAAGGAATCTGCTACTCAAGCAACTCAGACTCCCAGTGACATTATCAAGGAAATTGCCGAGTATGCAGAGGAGGATTCAGAAGAGGAAGAAGTCTCTCTACCTCCTCCAGTGCAAGGAAAGGGAAAGAAAATTCTGAAGCTTCCCACTCCACCTAAAAACAAAGGAACTAAGAGGTTCATATCTCCTGAGGAAGAAGCTCAGATTGCCGCAGATGAAAAATTAGCAAGGGAGATAGCTGAGGCAGAGGCTGCTAATAAGCCCAAGAAACAGCCTGCCAAAGGCAGAACTAAAGTTCAGAGGGGCAAGAAGCCTGGGACAAGGCTACCCCCAAGAAACCCAAAGCTCAGCGATGAAGCTGACAAAGAAAAAGAAAGAGAACAACAGCAGCAGCAAGCTGAACAGCAGGGTACTTCTAAAGAAAAATCTTCAACACCTGCTGACTCAGAAGAAGATCAAGAGCATGTGCCATCCTATGTCCCTTCAAAGGCTCAAGAGCAAGAGATGCAAGAAATTTGGGATCAGATAGAAAGGTACTTAGACAGAGGAGCTGAAGCCAGGCAGATTAGTGCAGCAAGAGAAAGGCTCAGACTCACTGATCTAGAGGCTCTGAGGATCAAGGCTGAGAAGGAAGCTAGCCAGATGATTCCTGAGAAAGTTGACATTCCAGGAAGCCCACAGACCTCAAAATCCATAGATGGCCCAGGGTTGATACTTGGATGCCATGGGAACGGACTCAGAGGTGGGAGACACTAAAGGCTGATTATATTAAGAGATTCTACTTCTGGAGATACTGGCATGATATGCACAAGTCCATTGCCTTTGTTGAATGGCTTCTGAAGAGCGATCTAGAGATTTATGCAAGAGTTCAGAAGGCCTTAGCTGAAAAGGTTGATGTCAGGGTCCCAGCTCCAAGACTTATGCCTCCCCCACTGAAGCTTGATGGTTCTATACACTTTGGGGTGATTGAAAGAGAAATCAAGGATGCTGCTGAAGCCAGGAATCTAGATGAGGCTGATCCTGTTGACATGGCTGAGATACTGAAGCTGAGAAGAGTTACTTACCGGATGTATGGACTGCCGCTTCCTGAGGAGAAATCAAAGGACTTCAAGGACCGGATTCAACAGTTCAAGAGATGGTAGTTGATAGCTTTTATATTTCTTTTGTTCTTTCTTTCTTAGAATAGCAAGCTTGATGTACTGTACTAATATTTATTCATATATAATACATCATTATTGTTCGGCCCTGACAATTCCTTATTGTCTACATGGCCTTGTTTCTTTCATGCTTAACACTCAGAATCACTCAAGTGATTACTGACTCACACACTCACTGAATATTTATATTTATATCTGTCGGTTTTTGCTTAGTTTGTTAGATTCTGGCTGGATAGTTTTGAGGGGAATTGTTGTTAGAAAGGGGGAAATTGCTGTTATTTTTCTGTATAGGATCTGATATTTCTTCCCTGATTCTCTCAGTAGTCTAGAACTTGAAGAACAACTCCCTGATTCTACTTGTAATATTTGTAAGGAGCTCTGTTTCTGATAGTTATAGTGTTAGGTTTTGGCATCATCAAATAGGGGGAAATTGTTGGGAGATGATTCAGTAGCTCCACAAATTGTTGGAAGATAACTCAGTAGCTTAGTGCTCAGTAGATTTGAAGATCTCAAAACCCTACTTTGACTAATGAACCATTCCGTTGTATTTGTTGTTCTATCTCTGAGAGTTTTCAGACTCAGTAGACACTCTTCATTATGGTTCAGGCGCTCAGTTCTGTCAGCTGGTTTCCAGCAGACTATCGCCCTCGCATCGTAAGAAGAAGACTCGCACATCTTGGACTTAGTAGGAGCAAGATATCGAAAGGAGTCGATGAAACCGAACTCGACGAGAGTAGTTCACTGATATAGATCAGACTCAGCAGGAGTATGCTACTGAATATAGATCAGACTCAGCAGGAGTAATTCACTGATATTGATCTTCAGTAGAGCTGACTCAGCAGGAGTATGCTACTCAATATAGATCGACTCAAGACTGGGCCAGACAGTCTTTCCGACCGTCAGATATATTAAGTCAAATCGCAGAGTCATATGAGGTATAGAGAAGTCGCCCGGATCCACCTTAAAGCCTGTTTTGACTCACCTACTTTCTTCACCTCGACCAATGACGAGCGGCCAACCTGTCTACTTCTCGATTAAAGGTGTAAGTCAACAACTTTCCAGAAATGGAGGGAAAGGACTCTGCCACCATACTTTGAAAGAGTCGTTAGCTACCCAAAAGAGAGAGACACATGGATCGTCATCTATAACGGATCTATCTATGTCTCTGCTCTATAAATAGAGGGAAGATTTCAAATTGAAGCTCACCGAACAACCAAGAAACCGAAGAACACACGAGCATTCACGAGCAACTCAAAATGACTTAAGCTTTCCGCAAGAACCTCATAGAGTAATCTCCAGCGAAAGGTGACATTCTTGCTCATAGGGAACCAAACTGAACCAGATCATAAAGCCTCTAGTATCCAAGCGACTAAATACGAATCCAAGTCTATACTTAACCTTTCGTCGCTCTAGAAGCCACTTTCTCGTTCCCTATCCCTCTAACCTAAGCTCAGCAGATCTTATCCCTAGCTTAGACGAAGTAGTTCATATCTGAACCGATCCTTATTGTAAAGGACTGCTTCATAGTTGGAGAGTTTGTCAAACACTTTAGTTTCATATCTTGTAAACTGAGACTTGCTCAGTATAAATCTCAAGACCAGTGTTTGTCCAGTGCACAAACCGACTGAGACTAACTCAGTATAATAAAATAGCCTCCTGATCTTTTCGGGACAGTAGAAGTAGGATTGTTGGATCCGAACCACTTTAAAACTGCTTGTGTTCTGTGTTTTTACTGTTGCATTGATTACTGTTCATACTAGAAATATTTCTAAAATCATTCAACTAAGTTTTAGCAAAGCTTAACTGATCGCACTAATATACTGAAATTGTTTTCTTAAAAATCTTTTCTAACTCAACTGAAATTGGGCCTACACATTTCCGCACTTACTGAACTTCACCGAACGGCATCGAATTCGACCTTAGTCGCCTAGCGTGCCTCGATGAAGTCGGCCACTCGCCACGCGATTCGTAACGCCTTATTTGGTCTATCGAACTTGTTCAAGACGGCATTCTCCCGAAAAGGACTGTTCGCGTTTTAAGTTGAGAAATTATTTCAGGTGTATTTACCCCCCCCCTCTACACCTGAACGTTTAATCTCGGGACCAACAAATTTCATTAAACAAAGTAATGAGAGTGTACCAATTCAACCGCCATATGCATGTTGATTGAGGTTGCTTTCGTGTTTGACTTCCTATTATCTAAATAGTGGATTTTTCTTGCATTGAAGTCAACCACAACTCCATAGAAATGAGCGTTGACGCAGATCTGGGAAAAAAAATCTATGGTTAAAAAAACATATTAGATATTAACAATTAGATTAATTAATGTGGAAATCTTCTCTTACAAGGCTTGCACTAATAATATATCTACTTTGATCCAGCTTCCATAGCCAATACATCTAGCAGTCAATCACCGAATCTGTTGTCGCAATCTCAAGGAAGTTCTACAAAGAGAAAAATAATAAATCAAATTGATAACCTGTATTTGAATTGAAAAAAGATTTTTATTACCGAGAACTGAGCATCAAAGTACAATTTCTCTATCTGCCTTGAAGCACAATGAACTTGAAATCGTTCGGTTTTGTTCAACAATAAACTCCATGTGTCGATAACATTGATATAATCAATCTACCTTCTGTCATCGAGTTTATTGCATCAAAGGACATGCAGAACAGTCCAGCATGTGCAAACACCTTCTGTCATCGAATTTATTGGAATAGAATATATGTTGGGATTTTGTATACTGGAAGCAAGTTTTATGCTTGCATTCAATGTGCTTTTGTCCCTACCACTATTTTATTCTCCTATCTGATAAATATTTATATTTGCACATGTAATCATTTATCTTGTATAAAAGTTAGATTTGTGTAGTGTGTCGGCTATCACAGAAGACTACACAAATTGGTTGAACTAACAAGATATAAACAGTTATCACATCTGAGACAACTTAAGGATAAGTTGTCGTTTTAAGCTGCAGTTTAGATAAGAAGTGGTTTGTCTTGGCTGCTTGTCTTTATTGGTACACTTAAGGTGGTGTATTGATGGATCACTGTGAGATGTGTTCTCCTAACTGACCTTAGTGGAGAACCAAGATCTCGATGATTTAGCTGGTCTTAAGCTTGATCAGACATTAGCTCAACATATTTAGCTATCTTGGGTGTCAGTAGTTATTTGTGGCTCGGACTGGTTGTCTGTATCTTGCAACCGTATCCTAGTAAAATGGGTTGATAATATCCCCTGAGGACCTCGAAAGGATTAGCACACTAAACCTGACCGGTTGATTAAGTTCAGGTGTGTTAATGAGGTCGAGTGGTACTACTCAGGAACATAATAAGATGTTAATTAATTTAATCTGTCAGTGAGCTTAATTAATTAACGGATATTTCTATCTTAAATACGAGGATCGTTTATGTCTAAAATACAAGCCCTTATGGATATAATTAAATTAATGGGCTACACATATTAATATAATATTGGCTCTTGAAGCCTATATATATTAGTATTCTGTTCATAATCAGAACACACAGTATACACATTAACGCGCATACGCGTTTTTGAGTGACCACGCGGAGGAAGAAAAAGGGTCAGAACACAAATCAGAAGATCTGAACAGGAGCAACAATCAGAGCTACAACAACATACGAAGGAGGAATGTATATTTCTTCCTCTCTTATTTCCTTCAATATGAAGTGTTAACATAGCTTTTACATGCGACGAAACCAATATTGATAAACTCAATGCAATAATACTTACTCGATATTTCGCTTATGTGTGTGGAAGAAATAATCAACGACGCCATTCTCTAGTTGATCAATGTCTGCAAGATACCTTTTGTTTTTCTTCATAGAGATCGAGATATACAAACGTTCAGGATATTTTTTCAACCAATCAACTTCACACGCTTTCCATGTATCAACAAATCATAGACCTATGACAATATTCTTACAGAATGTTAGAATGAATTTGATATATTAAATGAATATGCATAAAGGAGTGTCATTTTATGTGTACAAAGTGTAAGTGATTCTGGATTTGAGTGTCAATTCAAAAGTTATTTAAATACCTTATTCCGCAACAGGTTTCGTTGCTTTGAATTCTGTCGTACTTAAGTTGCTAATAAGAGCATCAATTACGATATCATCAGTCTGTACCACAACTTCATTTGTGTCTTCATTTTCTGATTGGCTTAGCAAGTGGAAAGTTGGGGAGCCTGCATTCCGCTCATGCTTCTTTCCATTACCTGTCTAATGAGTAAAAAATAAAACATATATTAATCATGAAAATATTCTTCCAGAATGTTAATAAAAAATATGAATATGGTTTAAGAAGTGTCATTTTCTACGCACAAGGAGTCAGTGATATTGGTGTGGAGTGTCGATTCAAAATAACACATATTTATTCCTTACTTATTACCTGTCTGTTTTGAAGATTTCTTCATGCTGATGAATTGTTCTACAATCATATCAATATGAGCGTGGAAATCAGGATATTGAAGAATTTCACCAATATCAGCATCAGAATAAGGCTGAGATGACTTGTCAGGATTTCCTTGGTCCTGTTCGCCATCTTTGAAGGTCAACATACTCAATCTCTCAAGATGAACACGTGTGATAATCCTCAGATCCCTTTGAAGAAGTAAAATGATCTCATTTAAACCTTATGAAACACATAATGCAAAAAATTACAGTTAGTCAATTTAAATTGACACTTCGTCTATGAAGAAATGATACATTTCATTAAGACAAATGACATTACATCTTTTGCAGATTCTTTGATCTCCGTGTCCGTCATCTCATTGTCAGATAGATTGTATTTTATCACTCTGTTATCTCCACCATCTTCTTTAAGACGTATCATCTTGAACTTCTGTTGAGGGATCTTGAACTTTGATTGGATGATCTTGACATATGTTATGTTTCATTCTTGAGCTGACTGGATACACATCTTCAACCCAAATTCCACGCCTAAACTTACCGACGACGGCCTCTAAATCTAACCTTTCTTTCAAATTAGTGCATGTCCAGTGTTTAATGAGTGACAAACTGCTACTTTCAGTCTTCCCCAACTACATAAAACAATGGAAATATACAAGAGGCAAAATCAAAACGCAACTGCTAATATCTTTCAACGAACGAAACCCTTTGCATAATCGTTCGATGACAAATGTGCACCAGTCAAGAGGCGGAATCCTAGTTGTGTCTACAACTGACCTAAAAATAGAGAAGTCGATGGTTTGGTTCTTTGTTGGTGCAAGGAAGTTGGATAAAGTATACAAAACAAATAGAAGCTTGAAATCATCCCCACTATCTCTTAGTCTAACATCACCTTACAAATCAGCAACCATCGTCTGGCTTGCATCTTTCTTGTTCAATCCGTATCTAACCCTAAAATCATGAAGATCTACACTGTTATCATTTAGCAAGACCTGATTCCCCTCATTCCTAAGGATCATGAACATATCCCGAACATCATCCGTTGTGTATATAATTGTCTTATTGTTTGTAAAAGTTAGAGATCGGCTTATAGGATTAAATTGTCTCAAAAACCATGACATTTTACCCCAGTGTATATACTTAAACTTGTGCAAGTGCAAAATACCCCCAAACCCTATCTGATCAATGGCTGATTTCTGTGAATCACTAAGTTAGGCAATAATATGACACAACCGAGCAGGCCTACACTTTATTGTGAATGTGGCTTGAAAACTACAAATAATTAACAAGTAAAAAGAAAACATTAAAAATAGACTTCATAATTTTAATCAAAATGGTAAGCCGGATAACTTATTCATTTGGCTTATCACCCTTCGTCACTAAGTCCTGCACTTCAACTCCAACTTCTTCATCATCCGTTTATTTTCTTTTACGTGTAATAGCACGTTCTGAAAGTCGAACACCTCCTGCCATCTTCGACTTTTTTTCAGATACTTCTGCTGATGGTTCCCCCTTCTTCTTAATCCTATTAGTTGTGTCTCCATCTGATTTGGTTGATTTCTTGGCATTCCCCCTACTATCATGCTTTGCAACTGAAGTTTTCTTGGCCTTCCCCTTCCTATCATGCTTGGCATCTGCAAGTTTCTTGGCCTTCCCCCTGCTATCATGCTTTGGATTTGCATCTTTCTTGTCCTCCCCCTGCTATCAGGCCTTGAACTTGCATCTGAAAATTCACTGGACTTTCCCGTAGTAGCAGGAGTTGTAAATGTAACGTTTTTCGTCTTCTTCTTGCTAGTAGAGACTGCACCAACATTGTGGTCTAATACCAAAGAATCCCAGACGAACCTCCAACTGCAGAAGGGATATAACCAAGGGCATTGGATTCGCCATCTTGAATAATGGCTGCAACATCAACATATGCTTTAACGTCAACTGCAGCGTCGACAACTCTGGGGATTACAACAGTAGGAGGAGGGTCAATTGTTGTAGGGGTAGGAACTGACACACCAGGATCAACTGTCGTGGATGTACGGACTAATATATTATCATATGGTTGGCTCCTCCTCCGGTATCTGACTTGACGTAGATGTTTCCCCTTTCGCATAACAGTTGCGACAAGGACTTCGGATAGAGGTACCTGTGATATTGGAACTGCGTCTATTGGAACATCCTCGACTACTCCTCGTCCCCTCGTCCTCACCATATTAAACTGCAACTTAGGATAAAAAAAATCAAAACAAGAGCGTTAATATAAACTGAAACCATACATGTAAAATAAACAATAGCAATCAGTACAATGTACTCATACTAGATCATGTAAATATATGTATCAATTCAAGGAGTACATGTGTCAATTGCGTAAGTTAAACGTATCAGAAACCCTAAAAAATAATTAAAACTGATTTAGTGGGCAAATTAAAGTTATATTGAGTTTGTAATGCCTACTTTGCAATAAATTAACATTAAAATCACGAATAAAAATCATGATCACGAAGTAATAATGTCGAATTAACACATAAGAAATGAAAATTGAGTCTAAAAACAACAACACAATCAGAACTAAATCCACAACACAATGCGGGTAAAAACATGGACTACCAAAAACTATAACAAACGATAGCAACGTAATGAGCGCTAAACTGACTAGAAATTGAGGAATTGAGATGAATACAACAACAAAAAAACAACTAAAAACGTCGAAACCATAAAATGTTGAATAGTAAGAAGAGATATTACCACCAATTTGAAGAAAATCAAGTGGATATTCTCGAAGGAGAACTGAAATTGTAAATTACTGAGTGAATAATCTGTAAAACCGAACACACGAGCGTGAAAAATTATAAGAAATTATGGCAGGAAATGGCATGCCCACGAAGAAAACCACGTTTTATTTTTTGAGTTTTTTTTTTTAATAATGATCGCTGGACTCTAGTCAGAAAATGAAACGGGTCATAAATTTGAGTCGCGAGTTGGCTCGGATGTACATACATCCAGCCTACTGAAGTATTTGCGAAAATATAACACATGATTCACTCACTGCGTATTTTGATTAACGCCTACGAAATATTTTTATCATAGGAAAAAAATGTATTTTTAAAATCTTAATAGCATCAGATATTTTAACATGATAGAATATTTCAATTATCTTGTGTAATATATACACGTCCCACTTAATTCTAATATTATAAAATGAAATTTAATTATTGTACGTTTGGTTATATATTTATAAATTAGTACTCCTATTGCGTTATGTTTTTGTGTCATGTTTTTCATACCATTACAATCTATCTCTGAAGTAATCTGATTTTTTAGTTCATTTTTTTGGAAGAATATACTAAAGCCGAAGCATTCGGCCCAAGATCAAGTTGAAGCCCATAAGTGCAGCTTGATTTTTCCTTCTTGTTAAATGACACAGTTACCCTCTGTTATTCGGGAAATACCAGAAATTCTCTAACCAATGGAATTTCTATTCTGTTTCCCAATTATGATTTAATAAAATGAGGGTTCGATTCGATCAGTTGATCTAAATGCTATCAGAAGTCATCACTTTTCCAGCAATGATTTCGAATTAAACGGTTCATTAGTGAGAGAGGACGGACGATGGCGAGTACTGCGTGTTTTATGATTGTCAGCAAAAACGACATTCCGATTTACGAAGCTGAAGTTGGTACGGTCCCCAAAGTGAGTTTCTTCAAATTCTTCTGGTTTGGTTCTTATTGATTAGTTCTTGTATTTCTGGTTGGTTTTAGTGAATTTGTGACTAATTGCGATATTTTTTATCAATGAATTTGCGACCAATTATGGTAGAAGGAGGAAGCTGCTCATCAGCACCAGTTCATATTACATGCCGCCTTAGACGTTGTTCAGGACATGGCGTGGACTACGAGTTCTATGTGAGATCTCCACTCCGTTCATTGCGAATTGTGTGTTTCATGTATCCATGGTGTGTTTATGCTTAGTTTTTAGGAAAGTGTAGTTTCTGTTGTGATCACAGTTTCGTTTGGGAAATAGAAATTCTTTAATTGTGGATTTGTATTTTTTGACATTGGTAGATCTCTCTCTGTATGTTTCTTGTATCAGGTTTCTAAGAGCAATTGACAGATTCAATGACTTGGTGGTGTCCGTGTACGTGACTGCTGGTCATATCCTTTCACTTGTTCTCTCTCTGTGTATTTGTGTGACAGTGCACGTTTATGTTTTGACCGAGGGACTTCATATGTTTTGGCATTTGAATATTGTGTTAAAAGTATATTTGTCTTTTTTTTGTTGTTGTTGCAATAAATAGCTTTCTATGCAATAAGTGGATTTGATACGATTGTATGTAAAACATTGCTTCTGAACCAATTAACTATATGGAATATTTCGAACATGCTATTGAATGGTATTTTTTGAGCGAGAAGCTTAGTCGTTCAGAATATGATACTGAGGCTAGAAATACCGCTTCCATCTAAAGAAATAAATTGGTTGGTGTATTTATGTGGTGAAAGTGTGAGTGTGTGATAATATTGCTCTTATGATTTTATGATCTCAGCTATTATTTTGTACCAGTTTCTACATTTGGGAGTTGGGACCTTACTTTCTTAGGCATGTTTTGTAAGGTTATACTGTCTTTATCCTGCATCAATTAAGATTGAGTTATTCCTTTGGTCCGGCTTTAGATGGCTGGAAACCTTCATTTTTAGGTATTAGAAAATTGTTCCTAACATTCTACCTTGCGTAAGTATATCATTATTTTTATTAAACTTAGGAACTATATCTTCTTTTGGTGAACTTTATGTAGCTAACAATCAGTCTTTGTATCCTTAACTCCTAATCATCATACATACTCGACTAATGCTGCTTCATGATTCTCGTAATGATGATGGAATTAAAAGCTTCTTCCAAGAGGTTCATGAGCTATATATATCAAGGCAAGTTCTATTATATGCTTGACTATATCTCAATCCAACATGTACGTAAGAATTTTGCTATTTGATTAATTCATTATTGATTTTGGTTATTACATTTGTCCTTCTGGTGAACTCACTGAACTGATGACTAAATTTGCTTCGGCTTGCCTTAAAAGGGCAGTTTTTTTGCTAAAAAATGGGTTTATACTGGTTGGCCTTAATCATCTAATGAGATGTTTGTTAATTTACTAATTATGAGGTTCCCCCTAGTT
This sequence comes from Lavandula angustifolia, assembly GCA_028984105.1. Classification (NCBI taxonomy): domain Eukaryota; kingdom Viridiplantae; phylum Streptophyta; class Magnoliopsida; order Lamiales; family Lamiaceae; genus Lavandula; species Lavandula angustifolia. The sequence continues at coordinate 16,751,706 of CM054816.1, read as the reverse complement.
TATACATCATACAGTTGTTATGAATTGGCACTTTTCAGTGTATGTATATTGTGGAATTGATCCCATGGTTTATATCGGTATGGTTATTCAACAGCTTAAATGCTAGTAATGCAATTGCTTTTCCTAATGTGAATTGTCATTACATTCAGCTGTAGGTTTAATCTCCCTTACCGTTCCGTACTAAATTAGAAAGAAGGGAAGAAGAAAGAAAAGAAAACACATCATATTTAGTGATGGGTTATAATTTTGTTGTTACATATATATTAGGTATTTGGACAACTAACTATAACTTGGGTTTTTACACTTTCAGACTCTTCTTAATCCTCTTTACCTTCCTGGAGGTCGCATCGCCTCATCGCACTTTGACACAAAAGTCTGAGCCCTTGCTAGAAAATACTTGTGAAGCCTTCATTCAGTTTACTGGTGTCTGGAGCCTTGCTGTGTCTGCTTTCAGGTTAGCTATTCCTGGAACTCATTTTGTTTCATTTCCACCTTGATAGATATTAAATCAGATTTTGTTTTATTGAAGAATATTTATCAGCACGTTTTGCAATATCTATATTTTAAAACCAAATTTCACCAAATGCATCATATGCGTGTGGATCTTTTTTATAATCCATAAATTATACTCTTACGCAAATTCAGGGACGGAGCCACAAACTTAACCGAGGGGTCCAACTAACTATACATAGAGAAATAAAAAAGTAAAAAGTGAGAAAAAGAGGGAAACAATAAAGAAAATAAAAGAGAAAAACTACTTTTGCAGGGGAATTGGACCCACGCCTGCAACTCCTTAAGAGGAAGTTCTACCACTACACCAAACATGCAATACAATATATATTTATACAGTCCCCATGGGATGGCGTAGTGGTGAAGGTGGGTGGCCCGGGACCGAAAGGTCATGGGATTCAATTCCCACTGGACACACTATGTGTGCCTGTTACCTTAGGGTGGTAAGCGAGGTTTACCCTGTGCGCACCAAAAGTAGCGGTTGCGGGTTCCTCGTTATCAAAAAAAAAAAAAAAAACAATATATATATATATATATATATATATATATATATATATATATATATATATAGAGAGAGAGAGAGAGGAAGGATAATTTGAGAACACCTCCTTAATGAGAGAAATGAGAACAAGATTCATCCCTCTATTTTGAATCTGTGTGGCTCGGATTTAATGTTGAATTAAAATAATTTTGTGTTTAAAAATAAGTCATTAAGGGTAGGGAAGTAATTTTGCTTGTTATGTTTTTTTTCACAAATCATTCTCTCTTTTTTCTCTTCTTTCTCAACCTTAATTATCGAAAGATCCACCAAAGAACTACGAATTTGCGGAGTTTTCCATCTCGCCGCATTCATGTTCGTATTTCCGACTCGAAAATAAAATGAAGAATTCGTCGCTCGATTCTTGTTATTTTTTCAAGTTTAGCTATGCACTTGTATTGTATTCTCTATGCACTTTATGTGTATTTTATATGCACATTTTTAGGTACCTTATAAGTATACTTTTATATGCACTTTGTGTGCTCTTTATACGCACAATATGTGTTATTTATATGCACATTCATTGAATCGCACCGCTTAATTCATCACAGACGAGGGAAAGCGAAGAGAAAGTGAGAAAGAAGATAGATTAAGGTTGAGGTCCAGAAAATTAACGTAAATCATAGAAACAAAAGAGTGCATACTCACATCTGATTATAAGTCTAGATCTAGATGTAGATCTAGTGTATGAATATCTTTATATGCATTCTCCTATATACTTTTATATGCACTTTATGTACTCTTTATATGCACATTATGTGTTATTTATATGCACATTCATTCAATCGCACCATTTAATTTATCACGTAAGAGGGAGAGCGAAGAGAAATTGAGAAAGGAAAGAGATTAAGGGAAAAGTCGATAAATGACCAAAAAATTAACATAAAACATAGAAATATAAGAGTGTATACTCACATCTGATTATAAGTTTAGATCTACATAAAACATAGAAATAAAGGAGATCTAGATCTAGTGTATGGAAACCTAGATCTGCAATTCGTCGATTTAGCTGGAAATTCAGGCAAATTTGACTGAGCAAGTCTCGGATTTCGGAAGATTACGCCGGCATCTCCCGTGCGTGGCGTCCCTAACAACGCCTACATCGGCGTCCTCATCTAGGCTCAAACCTCCTAGGCGAGGAGAGGGAGAGAATTAGAGAGAGAGATAGATGAGAGGGGATGTGGAAGAAGGAACCATTTATTGGCGAGAAGAGTGAGAGAGAGAGGGATGGGAAATATTTTGAATTTTGATGATTTGGGAAATGAGAGAGTAGAAATGAAGGTAAAAGAGGGAATCCATCTATTAATTTTTTCCCACAATGTCTCCAAACTACCCTTATTACCCTATTTCTTCTTCAAAAAAATGCTAAAATAAATTAAATCTCTACAAATCCTAACCATCCATTCTAGTTGATCTATATATGTAAGATGTTCTCATTTCTCTCTATAAGGGGTGTTCACAATATAAGGCCCCTATATATATATATATATATATACATTGAAAATGTTAAGGTTTGCGGGCTATTGCACAGGAGCGAGGTTTACCCTGTGCGCACCAAAAGTAGCGACTGCAGGTTCCTCGTTATCAAATATATATATATATATATATATATATATATATATATAGATATATAACCCTATTATATAAGAAGATATGGGGCAACACTGTTCCTATCAACAGTAACTCGGTTTCACTGTTCTTATCTACAGTAATAGCGCACGGTACTTCTCAGATACTTCAATTCATTAATTATTCACTCCAACACCACTAAATTTATTCCCATTCTTCAAATCTCCCCTAAAAGTAATTGCTCGGCTTCTCCTCATCGATCATCCTCATCTCTACGTTGATGCTCCTCGGCGGCAACGTCCGCGGCGGCGCCGCCCTCACCTTCCTCTCCTCCTTGGCCAAACTATCCAGATCGAGCCTTACGTCGGTGCTCCGTGCCGACGCCGCCGCGCTGAAGCTCCTCGGTAGACTCACAACCTGCAACAATCCTTGCAATCCGATGGTGTTCGCGCTCGCGCAGTCCAGCATGCTCCGGACGTAGAAGTCTCGCGCCTTGCGGAGGGCGCGGTACGACGTGGTGATGATGTGGACGAATCGGTTCGATTTGGTTGGTTTCTCTCTCATCTCTCTTCTCTCCCTCTGAAAAAGCTTGAATTTGGAAATGATTGGATTTGAATTTGGATTATATAAATGGTTATAGGTGGAAGGTTTTGGAAAATATATAGCGTTTCCGCGGGAAAAAAAAAGGGCTCCTCATCCCCCAAATAAGCAGAGGGATGCATTGGTTATTAGGGATTGAGGAAAGGCAAAACATGTTTTGTCCTTTTTGTCATCAAATACTAGATGTTATAAAGTGAAATAAAGGAGAATTGTTGGTTTGTTGCACCTTTCTTGGCTTTCAGTCTCAATAACTTCCTAGACAGGACCAACATGTATAAAGTTTTATATTTTCAGTTCCTAGATACGACCACTTCTATTTATGTCTCAGAAACTAGAGTTACTGGTAATCACTCAAATGTTTACTAGAACGTTCTTATTATTGCAGGGATGATGACTGGTTCATCGAAGGGAAAACTAACACTCTTTCTTTTCCTTCATATTATATTGATGAAAATGTAAGTTGATGTATTCCTCTTAAATTTCACACTATTGCTTTATTTCTGTTTGGCATTAGAACCATTTTGCAAGATTTCGTCTGATCATCAAATGACACTTCGCTTCATGTCTTTTTTCTATTTATTTCCTTATTTTTGTTTTCATAAAACCCTCTTTCTTTTTATTTAACAGTGATACAAATGGTCTCAGGTAGAACTTATTATAAAATGCTCAAAGGGTGAGGGTGCCTGACACATGTACATCTTATAAGCCCTCGCAGTACACCAAGTGTGCTGTGCATTTGGGTCCGCGTCTAATCCAAACCCACCATCACCAACATATACTGTGCTTTTTATCATGATGAACGAGCCGGACGGCTATTGCATACTATTCATTCTTAAGACCCATTCAGGACGGCTATTGCATACTATTCATTCTTAAGACCCATTCAGTGGGAGAGGTAGCTAAGGCACATATGCACATCTTATTACCCTGGTGCAATTATGATGTGGAATGACAACTTCCTTCTAAGAAATATATATCTGAGCTTAAATGGACTAATCATATGGGAGAACTTATAAAATTAGTGAGTTGTGTGTCTGCCTTGCGATTTATTCTTTTTTTTTTGGGGTGGGGGGGGGGGGGGGGGAAGTATTGTATAGTATTCTCCTCTGTAATAGCTGTTGGTAGAAGAAACTTGGGAAATTGCTGTTGGCGGTTTTAAGGCATATAACTCTTTGAGAAAGTACAGTTTATTAACTTTAGGACATTAATAGATATTGGTCTTTGGTGGGGACTGAGCTTAGGATGCTCATCACTATCCCTAAGGGGTTTTGGGTAATTACCCATGTGGCTATTTGTGATCAGTCATCCCATTGGAAATCTGGTGTAATTGTCAGTTCAACCTTCAGAACTGAGCGAGTAATTGGTTGAACATGCGCAACCAGGTTTAGTTTTGGGAACTGATGGATAAATTTGTGAAGTGTTCTTCCCATTTTAGAGAAACGGATAATATTCTCAATCTATTTGTTTAACCTTCAGACTGAATTGCTTGCTTTGAGTTTTTGGATGGTACCATGTGCATTCTTTGGCTTGATTTAGTTGAGGCTTTCTAGCTATGTCATATGGTGTAGAAATGGAGAAGATGGTGGAGAAGGCGTGGGCCTATCTCATTATATGTTCAAAAAATGGATGTTTATGCCTGTATTGGAGGATATGACAATATATTTTGTTTTTCTCGGAGCAGAATGAAATGTTCAAATTTAGCAGTTCTTGAATGTCAAAAGCCAAAAAATCCATATGTCGTTGCTTAAGTCCCCTTTTGCAAATTCGATTAGTTGTTGTTGCAATTGCTTATTACATTTTGGAAATCCAATTGTCTATTTGCTTGTTAAATTTGACTAATTTTTTATTCGCTTTTCGAAATGTGATTAATTGACAGTGAAAATTTGAATAATTGCTTCTGTAATTGCTTATTTACTTTTGAATGGAAAGTGTAGAAGATCGGTGCATGTTGTGTCGATTGACGGTTTACGTCTGCTAGGTAGAGGGGTTAGAATTGACGGAAACGAAGCTCATTTTGTTTGCGGAGTTACATAAGAGTGTTACTCCAATTGTAACACGTGGTGAGATAGTGCAAGGTTTTGATGCTTGTTTTGATGAGGTTAAGGGTGGAATGAAGTTTGTTGAGGGTGATGATGATGCAATTTACCGTGATTTTGGCTCGTAAAGGCGAGCCCCTGCTTTGATCAATATGGTCATACATCTGACTCGAGCTGCCATACACCTGACTCGAGCTGCCATACATCTTGTTGGTTTAGGTAAATTCATATGTTTGGAGTTTGTGTTTCTACAATCACAATTGGGATAAGTTTCTTGAATTTGCCTATTTTGGATTTAGTTTCATAATAATTTGGGTTTAAATAATCGCAATTGGATTAATCACTACTTCTTATAGTAAATGATTTCAAGACCTAAATGAAAATAGAGTAGTGTTCTTATGCTTCTGAGTGTGTTTATTGATACCCAGAAATTTCGTTGACGGTTTTTTTTGAATTTGGGTTTGAATAATCAGAATTGGAATTAGTAAATTTTGAATTGCTTATTTTGAGTTCAGTTTCATGAGAATTTAGGTTTAAATCATCACAATTGAGATTAGTTACTGCTTCTTTTAGTAAATGACTTTAGGACCTAAATGAAGAGAGAGCAATGTTCATATGCTTCAGAGTGTGTTTATTGATGCACAGAAATTTCATTTTAAATGTATACTTTTCGTAGAATGTTTTTTGGAGTCGTTACTTATCTGTGTTTAGTTTTTTTTGAAACATCTGTGTTAGTACCATATGTTATCAGAATCAATATATTACTATTAGTACATTGAAATGCATTATTATTTAGATGCTTAATTTATTTACTTGAGTACCGAACTATTCCAATGTTACACCAATAATGTATAGATTTACCGACTTGCACTATTATTAAGCAAAAGATACGACAAGCTTATTTGGCCTGGCACCGCGCATATATATATATATATATATATATATATATATATAGATATATATATACATTGAAAATCTTTAACATCAGGGGGCAGTACCCCACCCTTCCCTCCTCCGTTCCAGCAATAGCCTACGGAGTGAAAGATAAATTGCAATCTATAAATCTTAGATTGTGGACTACAGGTAGCGGCTGTGGGTTCCTCGTTATAAATATATATAATATATATATATATATATATATATATATATATATATATATTTATACATTGAAAATCTTTAACATCAGGGGGCAGTACCCCACCCTTCCCTCCGTTCCAGCAATAGCCTACGGAGTGAAAGATAAATTGCAATCTATAAATCTTAGATTGTGGACTACATATTCGAACTTGTGACTTTTAGTCGAAAGTAGGCAACGGTTTGTGCTTCCATTTTCGTGATAAATGCTTACTATGACAAGTCCAGAGATGAAAAGACTATCAAATGTCTTATTTAAACTAAATCTTGTCGAATTATTTGTATTATTAGTCCTTTTGAGTTGTACAAGTTTATTATGATAATGTCACATGACTTGTCTAATTATTTAAGCATATGCAGGAAAGTGATTGTTGGCATTGGGCAGATTAATTAAGCTAGCTCCGGCTTATACATGACTATTTCTTCCTAATAGTCTCTTCTATAAATATTATAATTATAATAATGCATGCCATTTAAGAAAATCAGAAGTTTAAGACTGTAGGGTGATTAAAGTGACTCAGTTTTTAATTATAATGTCAAGTAAGAATTATTCCTACAAACTAGTAGTAAATATGCCGGTTTGGATCTTGGACTAGTCTCATTGTCCACTTTTGATCAAATATTATCCAGGGAAACTATTTGGTTGTGTTTTTAAATTCTACACGTTCTCATTTGCTCAAAAATGTTTTATCTTTTACGTAATTTTATCGAAATTAAGTTTGATTATTTTCTAGTCTCTTTGATAGCTCAACGGAACTAAATAAGTTTGAATCCACCAAGGTGTTCTCAGTCTAAATCATGATTGAGATTTTTTTAGAACAAAGATGTGAAGTTGAGGGCCACAATGGAAAAAGCCATACCCGCGAATTTCAAATCATAAAGTTTTCATACAGTTAATGAGTTTCCACAATGAAGGCTCTCAGTGTGATTGGGTGGACCATCGAATTGGTCCGCCCAAAATGGGTCAGACGATACTGAGCGAATATCTATTATCTCTCTTTCGATCTTAAATTGTGTCGAAATCTAAATTTTAGGTTAATTTGGAAATATTAAATTATTTGCCTCCTAAATAAATTCAAATTTCACCCGATTTCGCCCGCACTGCATCTTTAATTACCAAGAAAGTAGAATATCATTGAGCTAATTATTAGAAAGTCAAATTATTAAATTTAATGATATTCTTAATAACTTTTTCTTATCGAATTGTTTTTTAATTAACTCCACAAGATTAGATCTTATTTATAGTAAACAAAATTTAAAGTTATATCATGAACGAGATACTCTAAGCCCAAATCCTACGCATGCCACTCCATGGGTTGAGTGGTGCACAAATTAATCTCTAAAAAATATATTTTTTCAACTATAAATTCAACACAATATTGTATTAAAATCAGAGGTTTCATATATTTCAAACTCAAAATTCTAAATTTCCAAATAAATCAATAAATTATAAATAATGGCAGGCCAGGACTCATTTTCAGGACAACCTCGGGTATTGCTTTCTCTTTCTTTTCTTATCTTTTTTTCTTTTTTTTTTACAAATTTATCTATTAATTTTATAGTTTCGTGCTACAAGTTATTCTAATCATCATTTCTTAATTCAGCTCATTTATAACTCTAAATTCTACATGTTCTTTTCGGTCCGATTCTAGTTGATGAGGGATGACGTGCAAGATTAAGGAACCAGAACTTCCTTCAAGAGGTACAAAGTTCTTTTAGTGGATGTTTGCAACTACTTATCATAAGCACTTTTTATTTATTTTTGTTTAAAGTTGAAAATAATTATTTTTAAGCAAAAGCAAATAGTTTTTGGTATCAATAATAAAAAGCAGATATATTTGGTAGTTTCAGAAATTATAGTGCTTTAAGCACTCAAAAGCATCTCAATAGATGCTTAAAAAACTGCTTAATTAAGCAGTTTAGTTGCTTAATTTTAGAGAAGCTGCTGCAATAAGCAGATTTACCAAACACAAAAAAAACTGTTTATGCTGTCAATAAGCAATTAAGTGCTTAAAATAAGCATTTGCAAACACCCCCTTAGTGGGTGTTTGCAATAGCTTAAACTTTTTTTAAATGCTTAAATTAATGAGAAGTTGGTAAAAGTGGCTTATTAGAGAATTTGAGGTGTGTTTGCAAAAATTGCTTAAAAGAAGAAAAGGTTGAAAAAATAGTGTTTGCAAAAATTATACTGTAGTAGCTTATTTTGAGATTTATAAGTAAGATGTCAAATCATAACTTATCCGAAATTACAAATATGTCATTAAGTTGGAGAAGTTGGTTAAAACCAACTTAACCAAACTTCAACTTATTCAACTTAAATGTAGAGAATTTTGAAGAATTTAAGTTGTTGAAAATACTCAAAATCAACTTTTCCTTAAATTAAGTCATAAGTTCAAAAATTTAAGCGTTTGCAAACACCCCCTTAAAATTTTGTGTGATACTATAAATTTTTTTCCTACATATTTATATTTATAATATTATGAAATAGTTCAAATTACTTTTTGTGACATGCATAATATTGAATTAGACCGAAACACATGCGCAGAACATGGTACAAGGAGCAACCGACGTGGGGAAAGGGGCGGTGCTCGGCGCCGCCAGCCTCGCCCGCGGCGTGGCCACCGGGGCGGCGAATGTGGCCACCGGTGCCGCCGGAGCGATCAAGAATACCTTCGGAGGGTCCAACGCTAGTTCGGATGGGTACGCTCATCCTAGTGAGAATCAATCGGCCTATCCCAACAACCCTAGCTATCCACACAACCCTTGATTGAATTATCTATATATTCAATCATTATTTGATATTTTGTTTCAAATAAGTTGTTAGTGAATTGTTTGATTTTGATTATATATATATATATATATATATATATATATATATATATATATATATATATATATATAGGGGTCTTATATCAAGAGCACCCCCTTAGTGAGAGAATAGAGAACACTTAAGATCCATTGATCAAGTAAAATGAATGGGTAGGATTGAAGGAAATTTCATTAATTTTAACATTCTTTTTAATAAGAAAATAGAAAGAAAGGGTAGTTTGAGAATCTTGTTAAAATTAATAGATAGCTTCTTTTCTTTCATTCCATTTCCCAAAAGTTTGAAATTGCAATTGCTTCTCACATTCCCTCCAACCTTCAAGAAGTGTGAAAAATATATGCTCTCATCCTTCGAGTCTGTCAAAATCGACGCAATTGTTCGACCCTGCAGTCTGAATTCGAGTAATTCATAATCGACGCGATAGTTCGAATCGCGTCGCGATAGTTCGACCCTGCAGTCTGAAGTCTGAAGTTTGAAGTCGGCGTCGCGCGGAGGTGCTGCAGCGCCGCCATCGTCTTGCTCAGCTCCTCCACCGAGTCTCTCATCTGCTCCGCGCAATCGTCGATCTCTCTCATCTCTTCTCATTTATGTAGATCTGTTCCAGATCTACCTGTGTAGATCTGTTCATATTTATGTAGATTTGTTCCAGATCTGTGTAGGCATGTCTCAGATTTGGAATTCGAGATTGGTGGTGTTTGGGGCGCACGCATCTAGAGTTCGAGTCTGGAATTCAACAAATGTTTTGCGAATTCGAGAAGCATGTGCATACAAATTACAGTTAATGTGCATAGAAGATATAAAGAATGTGCATATAAATTATAGGAAAATGTGCATATAAAAAATGTGCATACAGATTATATAGAATGTGCATAGAACACACACAAAATGTGCATATAAATTAAAAATAATGTGCATAGAACACATATAAAATGTGCATATAAATTAAAAAAAATGTGCATAGAACACACACAAAATGTGCATAGAAAATATTAACGAAATCAGTCGATCCCCTTCTTCAAAATCCCTTGTTGACTAAATTAGAAAGACAAAATACCAAAATACCCTTAATGAGGCTTGAAAAAATTACGAAAATTACGAAAATGTCATTAATGAGCTCCTTAATCTTGACCACACATCTTGCAAAGGAAGGGTTGAGATTTGTTCTCCTTTCTCTCAATAAGACATTGTTCTCAAATTATCCTTCCTCTCTCTCTCTCTATATATATATATATATATATATATATATATATATATGTGCTATTGTCGAAGGTGACGGTGGCTAGTAATGTATTTATTTTGAACGTAATTTAGTTATCATGTCTTGCCAAGCAAGTAATATTATTGTTGGAATATATATTTTTCACTTATGAAATATTTTAAAGTCACGTAAGATAGTGCAAAAGTGCAATTATGTAGAATGTCAAAATTAAACACCTCCAAAACTAAATGTCAAAAATAGACACTTTCAAATTCAAAAATGCAATATTAGACATTGGATAAAAAAATCTCTATATTTTACCTTTATGTCAACATCTGGCATAACTTGAATGCTAATAATATCCCTTTATTGACTGCAATAAATACAAGCTGAGGACAAAAATTATGATTTGCTTTTGCTGCAAAAGATTGATGGAGATAAGTCTCTCTCTATCTCTCTCTCTCTCAACTTACTCTCTCTCTCTCCCTCTCTCTTCTCGCTTATATATATATCACACAAGCATCCAAATACGTAACAGTAGCATTTGGTGGAATAATGGAATAGTAGGTAACAATGACATTAATAGAGAGTCATTTTAGGCCACCAAAGAATAATATAATTAGATTGGATTATCATTAATTCTAATATAATTGGATTAGATCTTTAAAATGACATCGTATATGGATTATAATTGGATTATAAAATAATATTATTAGATCTTTAAAGATGGCATCGTAATATAATTATAATGTAATTGGATAATAAAATAATATAATTAAAATAAATGGCATAGTAAATCTATTATTTGAATCCCTTAAAATAGGGATTCATTTCATAAAATCTAGGTCTTATCTCTATAGCATAAAGTAGATAATAATGTATTTTTTGGAATTGAAACCACTATCTTGTCATGTCCATGGAATTCATTGAATTGAAAACCGCACATCGATGGAATTCATTGAAAGCAAAAAAACGCACATCGATGGAATTCATTGAATTGAAAACCGCACACAATTAGAGAATATAATGGTGGAGGAGCGGTTACACTCTCTTCATCTTTTGCTTGAACTTCCACAACCTCCACATAATCTGAAGGAAATAATAGGAGAGGAATTGTACTTTCCTCCGCGTACGTTGCGGCTCCGATTGTTGCTCGTGTTTCAAATCTTCTAATCTGTGTCCCGGTCTTTTTCTCCCTCTGGATGGTCAGAGAACTGAAGAAAATTAAGATTCCGTCCCTCTCTCTCTATAACGTGTGAATGACGTGTGTATGTTTTGTTTATGAACAGAATACATATATATATAGGCTTCAAGAGCCAATATTATATTAATATTTGTAGCCCATTAATTTAATTATATTTATAATGGGCTTCTACATCAATTAGCCCAATAATATAATAAATTAATCTTTTGGGCTACTTTTATTTATCAATTAATTGGTTCAGCCAATTAATTCCAGATAAATAACATTATTAAATAATGTAAAATATATTAATCTATTAATAATGATTCTGATAGACAATAAATAACTAGGCAACTAATTGGGTCAGATCAGGGATCTAATACAAGAAATAAAACAGGGCCTCAAATTAATTAATTATCTATGCTCAGCCTAGAGAAAAATTAATTAATAAACACATATTCATTCCACTAGAGAATCCGTGCTGACTTACCCCTTTATCCCAAATTGAGCAAGAGCTTGTAATTTAGACTTAATCGATTATCGTATTTAAGATAGAAATATCCACTAATTAATTAAGCTCACTAACAGCTTAAATTAATTAACATCTTATTATGTTCCTGAGTAGTACCACTCGACTTCCTTAACACACCTGAACTTAATCAACCGGTCGGGTTTAGTGTGTTAATCCTTTCGAGTTCTTCAGGGGATATTATCAACCTATTTTACTAGGATACGGTTGCAAGATACAAACAACTAGTATGAGCCACAAATAAATACTAACACCCAAGATACGTAGATCCGGTCGCGATGACGTTCACCATAGTAGGTCAAAGTGATAGATAGCCAAATGTGCTCAGCTGAAGCCTTACCAAACTTAAGAGCAGCTAAGTCACCGAGATCTTGGTTCTCCACTAAGGTCAGTTAGGAGAACACATTTCACTGTGATCCATCAATACACCACCTTAAGTGTACCAGTAAAGACAAGCAGCCAAGACAAACCACTTCTTATATAAACTGCATCTTAAAGTGACAACTTATCCTGAAGTTGTCTCAGTTGTGATAACTATTTATATCTTGTCAGTTCAACAAATCGTGTAGTCTTCTGTAATAGCCGACACACTACACAAATCTAACTTTTATACAAGATAAATGATTACATGTGTAAATATATATATATATATATATATATATATATATATATATATATAGAATAAAATAGTGATAGGGACAAAAATACATTGTATACAAACATAAAACTTGCTTCTAGTATACAAAATCCCAACACAATCTCCTCTACACAACCGTTATAAAACATTGTCATCTTCACACAATCTTCTCACCTTCACACAATCTTCACACAATCTTCTCACCTTTACACAATCTTCTCATCTCTAATGGCTCACAATGACGACAGAGCGCAGGTCGATCGTTTAGCCGCTCTTTCTAAGAGACGGGAATGTAAATAGAAAACATCACCTAGGAAAGCCAGTCGGGCCGTGAGCGCGGTGGGAACGGGCTTCCCAAAAAGCCGGCAAATCAAAAATTTCACTTTGAATTTCGGACCTCAACATCCTGCTGCTCATGGTGTTTCACGATTAGTATTGAAAATGAACGGAGAAGTGGTGGAACGTGCGGAACCGCATCTGTCGAAGTGGCGGAAGGCCCCCCTGAGTCAAAAGGAGAGCTTTTGTGCACCTCTCTACAAGAGATTGGATTCGGGATGCTCTCCTATTCCGACTTCCCCAGAGCTTCCGGTAGCACAGTCGAGACGGCGACGGGTTCTCAACCCCCCCATCGGCGATGGGGATCCCGCGCCCGTTGATGAGCGGGTCGAAGACCTCAAACTGAAGGTCAGGCTCTTTCTGGCCACCTTCTCCCAACATTCCCCCCGGACCGATCTCGTCCAGAGAGTCCTCTCCTCTTTAAACCTAGAGGCTGCTGACGCAGCCAAGCTTAGTAAAATAACCCAGCTAATAGACAACCTGAACCAACCGCATATTCGATAAAGTTTCAAGACCCCGGCTAAGGCGGGAAATGAGCTTGTCAAAATCATGAAGGCTTGGGATGACTGCCGTGACTAACCGGCAATCCTGCAAATTTTCATTTTCCTAATCTCCTCTATCTCACATGATGGGGCGAAGGGAAGAGAGTCTCGAACCTGGCAGAAGTTCTTGAATAAGGAAAGGATTTGCCGATCAAGGTTGCATTCCCGAAGCCGAGCCGATAGGAGGGCTAAGCCACTAATGTCGTGGCGAAGGAAGTTTCAAATATCTAGCTCTAATTGATCCGGTTGAGGAGAGCGCCGACTCAAATGTCCGGCCAGAAAGAAGAATGGTTATAGGAAATAGCTAAGGGCACTAGTTAGGGGCTCTTTTGACCCCGAGATCAGGAGCTCTGAGATCGGATGCTGGGATTTCATTCTTCGATTCCGAGTTCGCGATCAATCTGCGGGGCGTACTAAACCCACTACGTACCACACCACCGGGCAGATCGCCTGAATGCTGAGTCTTTCTCTGCCTCTCTTTCATGAATAAAGTTGTTCATGTGTGTGTGTGTTTGAGAGAAAGAGAAGTCTTGAACATTGTTCGTGTGTTTGTGTGTGTATGAGAGAGAGAGAGAGAGAGAGAGAGAGAGAGAGAGAGAGAGAGAGAGAGGGTGTAGAGGGGGGGGGAAACACCTGAAAACCTTTTTCTCAAACTTGAACGCGAACAGTCCGATAACAGAATCCTACTAAATAAGTTCAGTAGACCAGGCAAGCTGTTCTAGATCGCGTGGACAGAGTGACTGAAGGTGCTGAGCTCTGCTAGCTGACTGATGTCAGAATTCAGACGTGTTCAGCAGTGTTCAGTAGCGTGCGGAAAGTGTAGCCCCAAATCAATTTGGTTTGAAAACGTTTGTTTATAAAATTGTTTCAGTAGTTAGTGCAATCAGTTAAGCTTATTACTGAAACTCAGTTGAATGATTTTCTAAAAGGATTTTCAGTATGAACAGTTAAATCAATGCAACAGTTATGAACACAGAGACTTTTAAAGAGGTTCGGTGATGCAAGATCATACGTCCACTATCCTGAACAAGGCAGGAGGCTATTTTATTATACTGAGTTCGTCTCAGTCGGTTTGTACACTGGACAAACACCGTCTTGTGATTATACTGATCAAGTCTCAGTTTACAGGGTCAAAAAAAATTATGTTTGAATGTATCTCCAACGATGAAGGAGTTCTTAACACTAAGAACAGTTCAATAAATTGAACTCCTTCGGTCTAAGCTACAGATAAAAATAGTTGAGCTTAGGTTAGAGGGAAAGGGAACAAGAAACGCTTCTAGAATGAAGAACAATGAGGAATAATCTCTCTGGATTCGTGTTCTTCACTTAGATGCTAGAGGCGTAAGTTCTATGTACGCTTGTGTTCCCTTAGAGCAGATTAAATGCTTTTCACGCTTGAAGTTAGCTCTGAGGCTCGTCGTGTATAGCTTGTTCTTGTATGCTTGATGCTCTGTTCGTTGTTGTATATCTCGTGTGTTTTGTGTCCTCAACAATTTGATTTTCCCTCTATTTATAGACGTGAGCTATGGATAGATCCGTTGGAGACGAACTGTCCACGTGTCACTCTATTTGGTAGCTAACGACTCTTTTGAATTTCCGCAGAGTCCACTATCTTTTTCAGGAAAGTGGTTGACTTGCAGCTTTTGGCAGATACTTTTCCAGCTGGCTGCTTGTCATTGGTCGAGGTACAGAAAGTGGTTGAGACACTTGCAGACTTCAAGGTTGATACTGAAGCTGACTTCTCTCAGTTGTACGACCTTGGACCATTTTACTGAAATGACATTGAAGTCTTCTGTCAGTTAAGGAAATTGATCGGCCGTTGCTGAGTCTGACCCATAGGTTCAGTAGTATACTCTTGTTGAGTTCAACTCTACTGAAGGTCAGGACTCTGAGTTCAGTAAACTGCTCCTGCTGAGTCCAGTTCTACTGACTCATGAACACCTTTCAGTATGCTGCTCCTACTGAGTCCAGCACTACTGAATCTTCACTCCATGGTGCTGCGGCGGATAGTCTACTGAAGGACAGCACACAGAACTTCTGAGCCGGAACCATGCTGAAGGTTAGTCTACTAAGCCTAAAACACTCAGAGACAATGGTGATTAACTTTTACAATGGAATGGTTCACCAATCAACATAGGGTTTTTGGATCAGTCAAATCAACTACTGAATCACATCCCATCAGAGAGAGAGAGATTGTTCATGTATATGGCGATTTAAACAATATTTTATTTTATTTTTATTAATTAATTTATATTTTAATTAAGTTTTCATTTTATTAATTTAAGGAAAAATGTGAAGATTTATTAATTCAATTCTATCTTAGATCGATTTATGATGCTGATTAATGTGAAAAATGTGACGCTTTATTAATTCAGTTATTCTCAATAATCTGCCTTTTGTGATGTATTAAAGTTGTTTTATTTCTCCGTAGTTTAAATAATTACAAAGTGCTATGATGTAACAATGAAGAAATAAGATTAATTGTTTTCCACATATACATGCAGAGACTGTGGACTTGGGTTAGACACACTGCTAGATCGACAAAGCCGCAAGTAATGACGCATGTTAAGTGGGATGTCATTTTATTGATTAAAGATACCCTTACCACCATTGGCGGGTTTCAGCTTTACAATGAATTCGTTAGGACGAGCCCTTTCGGACAGTTAATGAGATGGGAGGGGAAGTATAGTGCTAGCAAAGCCCTTCATCAATTAATGTGCCGTGAGATTCGTCATGATCCACCCTACGTAAGTGACTTGTGGTTCAAGGTCGGCGATTGCATGCTTCGCTTCGATCCATAACACTTTTCACTAGTCACAGGTTGATGTTTGGATCGTCTGAATTTGACCCAAACATCCAGCACGATGTTTCAGCGATTCGGGTTAGGCGTCTTTTTTTGGAGATAGTAGAATAAAATTAGAGAAATTGGAGGCAATGTTCTGACAACGCTCAGTAAGAGATGATACCGGTTCCGACTACGTTAAGATTGCAAACATCTTGATATTGCACCTACTCGTATTGGGTGTCCATCGGGCGAGGTTAATTGACGACTTCGTTTGGGTCTTGGTGGACAACCTAAACGAATGGAAACAATTCCCTTGGGGTGCATATGCCTTCCAGTGCTGCTGCACTACAAGCAATTCGTGCCGACCACTCTAGCCGCATACAAAGTTTCGTATCACTTCAGTGGGCCTATCTGGGCCTTACAAGTATGGGCATACGAGCAGAGATACCTTTGTTGGTTTCTTCGACGATGAGGTAAGTTGAGAAATTATTCTTTGTATTAGATGTAAGATGTCACAATAAATGCAGAACTAAGATATAACGGTGGAGTAAGATATATTGTTTTGTTTTATTTGATGTACATGTTTTCTACTGCTTTCTATTTAATATGTTTAAGTACTTTGTACTGCGTATAATATGTTACATAAAGTATGAAATGATAAAATAAGATATAACTATGGAGTAAGAACTATTTTGTCAATTGTTTTCGTAGATGGAATGTCATTCTCTGATTGAGGAGGATGCTGATTTGCAATCGGCGTACAACTTGAGCATACTGGAGAATGATCGACTTGGAGTTGCATACCAGGAACCGCAAGTCATTCATTTTGGTTATGAGGCAGCACGTGCAAGGGGTATTCCTCGTCCATGCGGTTGTGCAAGAGCCTACTCCCCGCCAGCTTCACCACATGTCGGGCAAAGACGATCCACACGTGGTAAGGAAAAAGAACCGACAATGTCAGATGGGTCGAGTAGTCTTGACACCGAAGATATGACTCCGATAGAAGAAATTTTGGAATAAGATTAAAAATTGGGGGAAAAATATGATGGGATTGGAAAGCAAAAGGTCGTGTAGAAAGTCTTCAGAGCACCCGATTTTGCATGCCGAGTCCAGTCGACAACATTCGAGTGAGCATGCGCAATCCGATGGTAGACACTCGAGTGCGTATGCCGAGTCTGGCCATAGACAAATGAGTGTGCATGTCGAGTCCGGCCATAGACAAACGAGTGCACATGCGGATTCCGGTCGGCGACACTCAAATGCGCATGTTGAGTCCGGTGGTCGACATTCGAGTGCGCATGCAGAGTTTGGTCGTAGACATTCAAGTGCGCATGCAGAGTCTGGCCATAGACATTCGAGTGCGCATGGCGAGGAGGGTCGTCTTGTCATATACGGAATGCGAGGCGCAGATGAAGGAATTCTGCATAGCGACTCATCGGCGGAATCAAAGTCACAGACGAAGAGTTTTCACGACTGCTCGCAGGATGCCGATCAAGTCATCAGTAAAAATATAATTTTGTACTTATTTCTTTATATGGATGTCAATCTATATGGTAGTTAGAGAAATATGACTTGAATACGGAGAAATATGAATAGGAAAATATTCCATTAAATAACTTCTTTATGAATTTTTGATATCATTTGTAGGAACAAGGTGAAATGAGTTCATATTTGATGATGTCTTCATAGATTCATATCCACTTTTCAACACTTCATTAGTGCCGCAACCGATTCGAGCGGCTAAGATGGATAGTGTCGCTAGTCCACATGGACGTGGTATGCAAAAGAAAATGTCTGGTCCTGCTGTTAAATCACCTTATGTCTCGACCCGAACCAATCTCGACCGTTATCTTGGGAAGCAGTCGGTGAATGGGTTAAAACAATTTAGGATGTGGCGTCGCGCACGAGACGATGTATAATTTAAAATCAAATTTCTTCGTGAAAGACATGACAGTTCTCCAATTAAGCAGTTAATACAAGGAATTAAGTAGAAAAATACAGAGAACTAAGTAGAAATATATATTATTTCTCAATTTTTACGTCTCAATTGTACTTTAATATTGGAATATAGTAAAATATTATGTATAATGTCGTTAATCGAAAAAACATCGCACAAGAAACAAGGTTATCATGTTATTAGATCAAATTAACAAATATTACTAAAAGAGAAGAAAAGTAAATGTAAATAACAACTTCTACTACGTATTTTTTACAAAATAATGCTTTTTCTGCATATCGGTGGATAGGAATATCGGAACGTTTATCTAGAACAATAACAGTCGGTTTGAAATAGAATTTCTTCATAAAGAAATTATAGTTCTCCAATGAGTAGAACTAAGTAGAAAAATACAGAGAACTAAGTAGAAATATATATTGTTTCTCTATATTTACATCTCAATTGTACTTTAATGTTGGAATATAGTGAAATATTATTTATAATGTCGTTAATCGAAAAAACATCGCTTAAGGAATAAGGTTATCATGTTATTAGATCGAATTAACAATTATTACTAAAAGAGAAGAAAATTAAATGTAAATAAAAACTTCTACTATATATTTCTACAAAATAATATTTTGTCTGCATATAGGTGGACAGGAATATCGGGACGTTTAGAATTTCTTCGTTAAAAAATCACAGTTCTCCAATGAGTAGAACTAAGTAGAAAAATACATAGAACTAAGTAGAAATATATATTGTTTCTCTATTTTTATGTCTCAATTGTACTTTAATGTTGGAATATAGTAAAATATTATGTGTAATGTCGTTAATTGAAAAATATCGCTCAAGAAGAAGGTTATCATGTTATTAGATCAAATTAATAAATATTACTAAAAGATAAGAAAATTAAATGTAAATAACAAGTTCGACTATTTATTTTCACAAAATAATGCTCGCGTGCTGGTCAGACACAATAACTAGGCCGTCGCTTGGCGGGTACGCTTGGCAAAGTTTTGTCATAAACCATGTCCACGAATCGTTATTCTCGATTGGGCCAATACCAATTGCAAGGGGTAGGACTTGCTCGTTGCAATCTTTCGTCACCGCAACGAATAAGATGCTTCGGTATTCGCCCCTTCGGATGAGTTCCATGAACCACGATGACTTGCCTCAAATTAAACATAAATGCATTTATGCACGGGCTCCACGCTACGAATACGTACTTAAATCGATTATCATCCCCAATGTGATAATGAGTTATTGTTCGGGGTTAAACTGCTTCAGCATATGGAGGTACTTGGGTAGCCGTTTGTAAGAATCATCACGGTTGTCGTAAATCATAGTGATTGCCTTGTTCCGACCACGGAGTGCCTTATAATAATTTACCTCAACTCCGAATTTCTGACGCATCTCTTCGATGATGTCACGAGCTCGTATCATGGCGCCCTCTCTACGCATTCGTCGACTGAAATATATACTGATGGTCTTTGCACTCACGGTTCTTGGCACTAATCATTCAAAGTCAAACTGACATGTGTGCCTCTTATCGACATTGTAAATTTCCCAAATATCTGCAGTCGAACTCGCTCGAACCATAAAAAGACACAACTTGTCGTGCAAACACCCAAACCACGTATATTTCATGTCTATCCTTAACACCTTGAAAGATCGTCGATGCTCTAAATGACACACACCAACGACGCATGTAAGCTCGTCTCTACTATAATAGATTGAATATAGCTCCATATCGCCATTTTTAACCACATCCAGATCGGGACAGCCAATTATGCCCGTTTGACCGATCGGAAAGAACGGAACTAGCCAATTTGCTATTTTTGTAGTCACGTCACCATCTTCTTCCTTGTCCAATGATGATAAGGTGACAGGTAGGTTATGTGGTTGTTCTAGTAGCGTCATTAGTCGGTTGTAGCCGCCCTCCTTTCACATCTACGTTGCGAACTCGAACATGGTATCATAGATGCTTTGGTGTTCGTCATGCTCATCGACATCATCACCTTCTTCATCTGCCGTGTAGTCTGGATCATCCATATCAGTCTAATCATCATTACCTGCTCCATCATCATCCGCCTCCTCCTCATCCTCATTCGCCTCCTCATCCTCATTCTCCTCCTCCTCCTCCTCATTTGCCTCCTCCTCTTCCTCTTCCTCTACATTTTATTCTTCTTATTGCCACCTCGTCGGCCGTACGCACACATTTGTTGGGTGTTGAAATCATATTAGTATCCGCCTTCATCATCGCCGAAAAAAATTTTGTGCATCGAACCGCCTAGTGGATTGCTCGGACCGGATTCGGATCAACAAACGAAGGAACATACGGTGTGATCTGCCTTGAACTTATTTTGGCGCCCTCGTTCGAACTTGTCATCACAATACAAACGATGGGGTCTGCCTCATAGTTGATGGGTCGATGTAAATCATCATCGTTCGTTATTAATGACTTCACCAACCGACCAACTCGATTATGCTCTAGAGAAAACAACAAATATGGGTTGCACACTGAGTTTCTTTACGTAAGTGAATCAATTATCGCTCTTAAGGTTGATAGGGATAGTGCGGAATACGGAATTGCTGCAAGTTGTTCATCCCCATATATGTATTCTGAACCTACAAAGCTACCTCCGTACTTGACCGTTACTCGGATCCATTCGGCCATCTGCGAAAACGCAAATTATCAAACAATCTTAGTTCTTAGTATAAACATCTTATTTCTCTAATTAAAGAATAAATGTTACGTAAACACGAAGAACTATGACATTGTGTTGTGAATCCGAGCTATATGACATATATCATAATCTATTGTGATCCCAAATATCGTAGTTCTCTATTGAAAAATAAAGCATTAAATAAAATACGGAGAACTATGATATTGTAAATGCATTTCAAATCATGTCACAAACTTCGAATTAAGAGTCACATAACATACGTAATTTATCATACAAATTAAGTGTCACATATAGTATCAAAAAAATCTTAGTTCTCTGCATAAACATCTTATTTATCAATTTACAACGTAAAAGTTACATAAAAAAGCAGTACTATGATATCTTGGATTGTGATTCTTAGCAATATGACACATGAAGTAACTTATTGCATTGCAAAAAACTTAGTTCACTATTATAAAATCAAGCGTTAAATAAAATATGGGGAACTAAGATATCGTATTAACACACAAAAATTATTTTATTCAAACTTTATTCCTACTTTATTCAAAATCATAGTTTATAGATATGGTATTAACATACGAAAATTACTTTATTCCGCTTTTATTCATAGTTCCTATTTTAGCATATTAACACATGAAAATTACTTTATCATCCACAACTATTAATGATTACGATTATCCACCTAATTTACGGATATTGTTATTTAAACGGATAGATGCTCAAGAATAAACGTATAAAATGAATTGCTAGAAAAATAATAAATATACACATTATGTATTGCGTACCTTGTGCTTTTGAGATAAAAAAAAATTGGTTGAGATCCAATAATTCGTGAGCTCCAATACACGGATTTTTTTTTTTTGTGAGATCAAATATTTTCTACCAATTACTTCCACAAAATATTTTCTCTCTCTATCTATCTCTCTTCTTATATTTGTTAGTTGGAAAGATGAAGGTGATGAGTTTGTATGCATAATCGAAAATTACGAAAAGTGATGGTCAAGAAGAAGGAAAAAAAAGTAACATGCAAATAAAAAACAGAAGAGAGGGAGAGAGGATGTGACATTAGCTGAAAAGAGAGATGTGTGACAAGAGAGAGAAGTGTGACGCGACACTGGCATATGATTTGGTCAAAAAAGTTGTTCAACACTTTACATGAAAATCTAAAAAGAAGAGAGAGAAGATCTATGATTAAGAATCTAATCTACAATCTAGACCTACTTTTTAGGGGTAAAAAAGAACAATATTTATTATTGCAATTATACTATTTGTGTCTATATATGCATTTTTCATCTTTAAAATGTGTATTTCTGCACATCACCCAATTATGTATATGCATGTACCATGATATTTATATTTTGTTGGTATTTTATGGATGGGTATTGATCTCGAGTAGATTAAACTTTTAATTTCTCTCCTAAATTGTCTTAGTTTTTTTTAAATTGAAGTCTACTAATTAATTTGGTACGACAAATTTAGAGCATTTATCTAAAGTATTCACGTGTAACATTACCTAGCATTTTTAAGTATGTAGTACTCTGGACAATCATGTTTGTAAACTACTCTAATCATTCGCTAAAAAATAAATTTGAAGAATTTACATAAAATAATTAACTTATATTTATCAAGTAATTGTTTAGTAAAATGTAAATGTGATATATTATTAATAGATTCAATAAAACTATATAAAAGAATCATGTGCTTCAAATAAATTATCAATTTACATTATAAAAAAAATCGATGTGGTGGTTCAAGTATATTTTGTGGTTTCTTATTATTAAGTATTTAAGTTAGATATTAATTAATATAAATTGATATTAAATTTGCTTGAATTAGATATACATCACACCACCTTATTGTTGGATCACATAATATGACTATAAAAGTGGGACAAAAGATCCTTAGCTTATACGGAACCTTGAGTTTCAACGAAAATTGTACTGTGTACATATTGCTAACTTAGAGAGAGAGAGAGAGAGAGAGAGAGAGAGAGAGAGAGTTTAGGGAAAAATATAGATCTTGAAATAATATGCTTCTAGAAGCAATTGCATGTTCAATTCACCAGCAATCCTAAACCAAAAGATGATGCCAAATTCGAGCATAAATACTCAATTTACCACATTCAAACTTTTTTTTTTCTGGCAAGACAAAATGATAGGTATACAAGCAGCAAAAAACCAATAGTAGAGGCATACACATTTGCACCATTTAGCAGCAAAAGAAGAGATAGATGGGCTCGCTAGAATAACCTTTCTTGGGTGCACCACAACTACGAGCTTTCTCTGCTTTGGCTACTACCGACGCTTTTTAGGTGGCTTGGGTCAATAGGATAAAGGTCCCTATGACCGGAGGAGGAGGAGCTCCGGAGTCCTTGAGATGGAGAGCGAGGCAAAGAATTAGAGGCATTCCCTCTTGACACCTCTGATTCCAATACCCTTGCTTCTTCCCCCAACAGATTTAACTGTTTCATGAAAAGCCAAAAAAAAAAGATCGAGTTTGGAGTGCGTTTAACAGATCTGCATGCTGATTGATGCTACATAGATTTACCAGGTTACCTGAATTTCGTTCTCTCTCAACCGATCTTGAAGAACAGTCAATGCAGGACTCAAGCTGCAAAAGTGAAGTAAAGAGTGTAACCAAAATAACGAAATGGAAAAAGGCTAATAACACAATCTTTATCTTACCAATACTCAATCATTTTGCACATGGAAGCGGTGTATGTGGATGTGTGATGAATGAAAGAGAGAGGGTGGACTTTTCCGTCCCTGAAGATGCACCGTAACACGGTGGGAAATGATTAAAAAAACGAGACATGAAAGAAAGAAAATGGGAGTTTGACAGCCACCTCATATTTTGTGTTATTGCTTGATTATATGCAGTCTTCTCCTCTTCATACAGTACGCGTTGAAGATTTGTAAAGGACGATAAAGGAGAATCTAGGCTGAGAAGGGAAGATGTGGGAAGAACATGAAGAGGGATTTCCTTTCTGATATATTCTGCGCCACTGCAAGTATATATAATAATCTCTTTTAGATTCAAGCATAGAAACATATGTGCAGAAACAACACTAAAAGGGGAAAAATAGCAAGAACTGAAGAGTTCACTATGGAAATGTAACCAGCTTAAAGATAACATAATCAAGACAAGTATATACTGAACATGTCGAAGCCCCAAGTCGAGCAACTAAAGAAAAAAGTTCTTAAAATTTCTTACTTTATCTAATTCTTGAAATTTTGATATCAAATCCATCACTTCACCTTATATAATGTTCATTTTATCCCTTTTGCCAGATTCTTTTAGTGAGTGGAAAAATCATTTTTAGGCAAGCAGTTTGGGAAACGGAATAATATAGTGATAAGAGTCCATACTCACATTACCTCATCTCCAAATTCGACAGATGCATCGCTTCTTGCATACCTTCACTCATATCCATTGGATCCATATCATGAATCGCATCGCTCATACTATTGTTTCCTGTTTTAGCATTAGCATTAGCAAAAAGACCTCCCAAACGTGGTGATTTCCCCGAACCCTAGCAAGAGAATCAGTTACTACACATGAGCAATCAAGCACAACATTCAAAACCAGTGGTGGAAAAGAATACAATTTCATTTCACTATGCACTACCAACACATTTTGAATTTTGGATTCAAAGAAAACATTTTTGGAGAGCCCGAATCCAAAATTCAACAGATTAGCCACTATATATTATTATCAACCAAGCCATCATGGACTTAATCTGCGTCTAATTAGACTTGGTCATACCTTAGAAGCCCTACCAGCTGCTTCTGAATCTCCGGTGTCTTGTTCCATTCTTTCGCCTTTCAAAGAGCCTAACAAGGTCACAGCAATATCTGAAGAACTCATGGACGACTCTAGATCTACAACCGGAGGTTTCTGAACAGGGTTAACAGAAAGAGGTGTCATGACATGACCCTGCTTCCCATCCAAAGACTGAAACGCAATGACTTGAATCCTTCCGACCTGTAGTGATCGAATCAGCCAGAAAGAAAAAAGTGATCTCATCACAGACAAAGCTTATTAAGTCTAACCTTTTGAGCATCTTCACTGTAGCATGAAAATATCAAACCAATAAACCCAGAATCCAATAGCTGATAAGTTGCTTGAGTCCGTACATCTGCAAAAATCCAAGAGAAGCGCTATCTTATTCCGTAGAAGATAAAGAAGAGAACAATGTTACTCCAAACATGGGAAATGACTATTAAGTTATGTGATGATATTATAGAAGTTACTCGATTTCGGGGCACTCACATCAACCAAAGAAGTATTGCATCTTGAAACATAGAAGATTATTTTTATAATATGTATATATGTTAGATTTCATGATTTAATATGCACCATTCATCTTAGCTAGCCCGAAAGTAAGGCAGTCAGGTTAATCCAATAGCGAAAGAAAATATTCAGTTCACTGCAGATTAGAACTCCATAATCGATGGGTGAAAAGTTGATCATTATTAAAGAACTGCTTAGAAAAGGTAATGTTGCTGATTCAGAAAAACCGAAACCTCTTTCAGGCATGCAAACTAGAAATGGGTTTATTACGAGTCATTAAAATACTCACCGACATGAGATGGGAGGACAGTAATATGTGGGTGTGAGTGATACCAGCCAATCACTCTAGTTGTAGTTCCTGTTTCTATTGTCATTCTGTGTTTTAGGGTTAACTGGACAAAGTCATCAACAATTAATAGAAAAACACATAAGCCAAAGAACAATATATTTCGTAATTCAAATTCTCCAACAAGTTCTCTACATAAATGTGGCCATCAAGGTTAGATTTTCTCACTCAATACTTGTGACAAAACCTTTAGAACTTGTTTAGCAAAAAGTAGAGCTAAAAGTTAGTCAAATACAAAATTACTATAAAGTATCTAAATTTTAATCAGCCAAAAATTGGGGTGTTTCAGAATAAAAAGCACACAAAAACTTCTAAACAAAACCAAGTTAAAAACTTCTTATTAAAATAAATAGATACACCTACTAATAAGATACATCTGCAGTTATTTTACGAATCTTCATTTTACTCAAGTTTACAACTAGACACATAAAATTAAATGTGATGAAAATGTAATAAAAGGATATCTCAGCATGAACAGATGCAGCAGTCAGCTGCTCTGGGTTAGTCTCTACTCTATCCTTCTGTCGATCAGAACGTGGCTGTGGAAGTGCTCCCCAAATCAATGCAGTTACACTACCATTCTTTGATTTCTGAAAGAAAAAGTATAATCAGCACAGAGCTGGAATTTCTTTAAGTGCACCACAGTGCATTATCATGGAAAAGTATGAATATTATCTTGAATAATCAAAGTTCATTTCGTTGCAATATATAATAGCTTGAGCCACATGCCTCTACAGCATTACTTGCTAAAGTAACAAGTTTTACATCGGTTTATTGCAGATAATACCATGTCCCAACAACAAGTTTCAAGTGATATATGTCCATTACTTTTAAGTAAAGAAACAGAAAAGGGAATCATCATATCATTATTTGGTGTTACCATTCGTGATAAAATATAACTAGAGTACAGTAACGTCAACAAATGGTGTGTTTCAGAACGTTAATATATGTTATTCTTCAGGTTTAGGCTTGCAAATGCCAGTGGACTGGATTTACGATCCTCGGAATAACCCACCCAAGTATGGAAGCCTTAAAATTTACAGGCACAAGCACTTCTGTAATAGGCAGCTCGGACACCATTATATATGACGTTCTAAAGAAAGAAGAAAAAAAACAACTAGATAGAACTCCATAAAAGTGGGTGTGCATTGGTATTTGTATTCGAGTAAATATCACAAAATTGTAGCAAAATAAAATCCTAACCTAGAATCATTAAATGCTAAATTATACCTTAGAAATTAAAGATATAGGATTAATAGGACCAAAATTGCAGAATCTGAACCAAATAACTGTGATGTAACTATGGTCTATGTGAAGCCATATCTGGAACACGAGCTTTGAAAAAGGCAAAATCCATGTCTGACACGTCAATTTATAGCGCTAGTTCATAATTTTCTGTAATTTAGATACTGCCTAAATGGACAGAGAGCACAAAACAATTTGAAACAAGTGGGTTACTTCATAAGTTCCTGTTTGTTACAAACTTAGTTCATAACTTCCTAAAAGAATCCACAATCTCCTAGCAAATTCAAAGCTGACCACTGAAGCAATTATGTAAGTATTTGTTTTCTTTTATTTTTATCTTTTAAAATGCTCCGAACCAGTAAGTTAATCAGCCAAAAGTTAAAGAAACCGCTAATTTGAAACATGAAATTGCAAAGAAAAAAAGTAAACTGGAAAACAAAACACGACATGTTCCTAGTCGTTCTTAAACTTAAACCGAGATTTCCGGTAGGACTTCACTTAGCTAAATTCAAATTTGACCAGCAGATCAAGGGGGCATTAACTCTTTTAATCTAGGAGTTCAATGCAATCAGTAAGTTAACAAGGCAACAATTACGGAACCATTACGTGGAAGCATCAAAATTAATCATGGAAACCACAATCTTTTAAGGGAAAACCCCGCATGAAATAGGATCAAGTCGTGAATTCACAATGCTAAGCACATAAAAGTGGATAAACCTAGTAGGGAAAACAGAAAATTAAAAACATAAAAGTGCTAAAATTTCTCAAAGCAGCTCTTGTTTCTCAAATGCCAGAAATCAACAACAATATAAACCCTACAAAAGTAATACTTTTTTCCTCACATGATCAAATTGGAAAATAACAACTTCAAGAAGCTAAAACCTACAAAACTGGTGAGCAAAAAGAATAATAATTTCGAAATAACGGAAATCAATTAACCTGAATATCACCGAGAAGGAGACCCATGATCTCCTCAGTCTCAGTCGACAATGCATGGGTCAGACACGTCAGCCACACATCCTCCGACATCTTCACACTCGTTAGCGACATCCCTTCTCGTTCTCCCCCTCTTTCTCACACACTCTCTCTCTCTCTCTAAATATCTATCTGTATGTCCTCTAGAATCAAGAGAACCTTTTTTCTGAAAAATAGCGTTATTATCTTCAGAACTGTCTTTAAAATCTTCGATTTAACTGCTCGTATTGATGTTAGAGACGGCGTTTTGGTTTGGTTGCGAATTTTTGTGGATTCTTGTCTCCTGAGGAGTGCTCCGTGGGTTTGGTTGCAGCTTTGACTCGCTAAACCCGCGATTTCTGGCCGTTGATTTGCGTTTTGGGAATTTTTACGGAGAATTACAATTTACTCCTTGAATTGTAAGTATGTTACGTTTTGCCCCACATTAAAACATTTAGCGTAATTAGATATCTATTCGTTTTTCATTTGTTATTATTTTTTTTCACATATTTGGAATATAATGACTTGCATAAATTTAATTTAAATTCGACCAGTGAATTATATTCCCTCATCCCATAAATGTGTTATTTATTCCATTTTGAATTGTCCTATTAAATATATTTTCTTATAAAAAATATTACAAATATTTTAGTTATAATACACACAAAGAAAATTTTAATTTTTCTTAAAAATCGTGCTTAAAAAAGTGAGATATAATTCGATGAGAAATGGTGTAAAAGATATATATTCAATTTTATTTAAGCATATATTAATTACATTTGAACATTTTCTTTTATATTAATTTTGTATTTATAATTTTATTTAAACATTTACTCTTTTTCTAAATGAGTTATAAATTATGAAGCAAAATGCAAAAGTAGCCATTTGAATAAGAAGAAAGGTTTAATGCATTTTTATTTATGAAAGTATAATTCGACTTATAAACAACAGTTTAATATAGAATTCAGGGGAGTCCGTTAAAAGTGTACCCAAGAAATTGATATTTCCCACATGTTCATCTGATTGTGTAGGTGAATAATCAGAAAACCTATTCCAGGTTTTAATTAATTAATATCACAATTTTTTATTTTGCAGGTTTAATTGCCAGAATTATTTAAGCATTTAATAATTAATTTTTTTTAATGAAAATAGAATGCCAGACTCTACAGCCTACAGTTCTTTGTTATCATCGTCTTCGGAAAGCTTAAAATCTGAACTCGTTAGTTATTTCTACTGCTCTTGCTCTTGCTCTTGCTCTTGTCGTTTAAAGAACCAGTTACTTCCTACATAAAATAGTTAGCCAAGAACGATCTCTAGTTACAACTGCTAATGCAAAATCCAGAATTGTAGTGAAAGAGTCATTTGTAGCATAAATCCTTTCATCCTTTCAATAAAGTTGTTCATTTTTCGATTCATATCCTCAGATCGACCTACACTGCCCGCATAACTTCTACCGCGCCACCGCCACCGCCACCACAATTCTGTTATTATCACTTTCCGATGGCTGCTTGTAAGTATAATGTTTATGAACTTACCTCTCTACAGTTGTACCATATGTGCGGTGTATCTAAAATATGTCTGTTTATTTATAGTTTATTGATTACTTAGATGTTTATAGATTCCACTCTACACATTTTCTACATGAATTCTTGGAATTTTTGTGCTTCAATTCCAAGAATTTTACACAATGCGCTGATTTTTTTCTGGAACTTGCACTGAATTGAGATTGTGCTTATGGATTTTTTTATCTATTCTTCAGGCGGTTTTGGGACTTCAGGCCTTAGGTTTGCTAACTTGGAGCTGGCCTCTGTTGCACTTGCACCAAAATTGAGCAATGCGAAGATTTTGAATGGTTTAAGGGCTAAGAAATTTAAGCAATTTGATGGTTTGGTATGTACATACAGATCCAAGAGTGTTATAGTGATGAATTGTCAGAGTTCGAAGGCTGAGACTGAGCCTGATTGTGAGTTTTCCTTACTATGTTGTTGAAGTTGCTCTCTTCTGCTTTGGTTTGACAATTATGTTTAGAGAAAGCTAGTTTTTCTTCTCTGCTCAGTTTTGTATTCCTTGCTAGTTTGTGAGTTGAATTCCTTGCTTTATGTGATGGTCTATGTGGCAGTTATGGAGAAGTTAAAAGTGTAGAAGATGAGAAATGGTTGAGTAAGTTAATGGTTTATTAGCATTGATTTTTAGTGTTAGGGCTCATGATAAGCATAACATGAGTTTGGTTTATTTAAGGTGAACTATGTCTATTTTTCATAGAAGTTTTATTTTGTTCTATTTTTCCTTAGGTGCTTGATCATTTTATATGGGACTATGGGTAACAGATAGTACCCAATCAGAGGTTAAAGTTTTAGCTAATATGTTTCAGTGAACTTGATTGACTCCTGTAATGTCTGGACAGAATATAAATATGTCTCAGAAGTAAATAGAACGTCCGGAAGGGACTTAGATAGTGTTTTCGAGTAAAACAAAAGTCTGTGCGGAAGGGATTTAGACACACATTTTGCAGTATAATTATTCGGAGGGAAAGGATGATGAAAATGAAAAATATGAGTGAGGAAATAGGAGATCCTCTAATTCTGTACTTTTATTTTTACTATTACAACCATTTATATTGGCTCTTTCTTATTTTCTTCTCTTTCAATAACGGACAGCCACTACCAACTTGGGGGACAATTCTGAAGCATCTATGTTATCTCATACACGAAGCACACTTGTTCCCAATCAAGTTGAGGTGAGGTTTTGTTATTTGCATGAAAAAAGAAAAAAAGAAACGATATCACCTAGTGTTAATATATCTCTTTGTTTGTATTCGTTGAGCTTTTCTACAAAACACATGTGTACTCTGTCATCATGACTAGCTCATTTCTCTTGGAAATGCTCAATGGCCTAGTCGACCAACATCCTTAATCCTACGCTCTTTTGTTACTTTTTTACATTGCTTTCTGACAAAAAAATGCCATAAGTAGACACAGTTCATGAATGACGGCTCTCTCAAATTCTCATTTTACAGGTAGAGTATCTTTTGACGGAGCTATGTGACACAACATCAATTGTGGAGTTTAAACTTAAAGTAAGAAGTGTTCCTATTTAGTTTTTATATTTTTAAACCAGTATGCGTAAGAAGATTCTCATCTTTTCTTTATGGAGAATATGATATCATCTTCTGGATGGTTGTAAGCACATCAAATATTTCTATTTAGCAAGTCTAGATGATCTGTCTTCATTATGATTAAGCTTCTTATAGTTTATATTTCCCATGGTTAGGTTGGGGAGTTTCAGTTACACGTGACTAGAGATTTGACGGAGAAAAGTGCTCCTCTAGAATCTCCATTTCCTGCACCGGTTACCGCCCACTCTATTCCCGCAACAACTGGTTCCGATAATTCATTACTGTCACTGCCTTTGGCCCTCACCAAACCATTATCTTCTTCTAATCAAGTTCAGACCATACTTGACAAAGCAGCAGATGAGGGCTTGAAAATACTTAAATCCCCAAAGGTAAAAATAATAACTGATTTTGTTAAAGACAGCCTCTTCAATATGGTCATATCAGCTTTTTGTATGCTTGATATAGGTTGGATACTTTAGGAGATCGAGGACAATTAAAGGGAAGCGGGCTCCTCCATCTTGCAAAGAGGTAGCTTTTCCATTTCATCTTGTTTTTCTTCTACTGTTTCTTGTTGACCTTTGTAGAATATTGGAGAAAAAGAAAGAAACTGGCTCTGGCAAATTTGTGTCACTGACCTTAGTTAGACCTATAAATTGAATGCATAAGCAATGCATCTTTGAGATGCACCTCTACTTGAATATAATTCATATGGATTCATTTGTTATTTTGTTCGTTTAGAGCGTTATTTACATTGAAATACTATCATCCTTTTAAAAGCTAACTTGGACTTGAATACTGTCTGCATTTTTCCTCAGCTTAATAGTTTAATGTTACTCTTTAACAGAAAGACACAGTGAAGGAGGGCCAGGTGCTCTGCTACATCGAACAGCTAGGTGGCGAAATACCTGTTGAGGTTAAATTTGCATTTTGCAGTAACTTGCATCCTTCCATTTAGTATCATCGTTTCAATTTCTAGTGAAGAAAATCAACTTCTGCTCAGTTTGAATAAATCAGAAGTATTTGGTTTCTTTCCTCTTTCTAGTCTTGGATAACTCATGCACTTCTTGTTTGCAAGTGGAAGTTCTATATTCATTCCTTCTCTTTTATTTGTTTATTTTTGCCAGTCTGACGTTTCTGGTGAGGTCGTTAAGATCCTTAAAGAAGATGGCGGTTAGCATCTTTCCCTCCTAATAATATTTTGTGATTAGCCAATTTCTTGTTTCATATCAACTAATACATTTCATATACACTGTTGTGTTCACAGATCCCGTTGGATATGGTGACACTCTTATTGCGGTTCTTCCTTCCTTTCCCGGAATAATGAAGCTTCAGTAGATCCTCCTGTGAAACTCGTGAACTCCCAATATTCCTACCTTCAGTTGTTTCTCAGATTTTATTTCTGCTGATATGCAAACACCAATAATCTTGGGATATGACTGAACAAAATTAGTAGCACTAGCAGATTAGCTCTATGAATGTCTTTATGCATTTGTCATATGAGTAGAAATCTGGTTTTTCTTGTAGATCCTAGATAACTCGTCTGTTGTTGTATCGATCGCCTATTGTACTGACTTTATAAACTATTACTTTTTCATTGAAATTGACTCATTGAGTCAACTTTTGTGATCCAATTCTTTGGTTTCAGCTTTCTTGCCAAAATTCTTGCTTTGCACTAACCGATATTGCTTATACAGCCTGTTTGAACTTTGATCTACAGATGGTTATCAATGAACTTGCTAGCTTTGTTTATCTACTTTCTCCCTGCAGATTGAGCATACTTGACGGCCGACCGGGCTAAAGCCTCCATCGGGTCTATGCATTTTCTCCACAGAGGATCATCCGGAGGCAAGAGCTCGCGCAACTCATCAGAAGCAAGAACAATCTTGTTCACAGCTCTTACCAGCAGAATATACAGAGAGATTCTCAACAGATTCCTTGCTCCTTCAAAGTCTTTTGTGCTCAATGCATCCATTGCAGGTACAACTATTTGTTTCATGGTATTTTGATCTGGCATTACAACTTGAAACCCCTGCAGATAACAATCTTAGGTACTACTACCATTGCAAGAATCATCAAGAAACAAAGAAGAACGTTATATACCTCATTTTCAAGCTTCTCCTCGTATATGCTCCTCATCAACGTCGCGTTGGTGGAGAGGATGCCGATGCTGAGAGGGCTTCCGGCTTCAACCGGTTTCAAATCCGCCTCCTTGAGTTCCTCGACTACGGAATCACCCATGTGAATGAACGGTACGGAGCACCCCTCTTCGATTTCTTCTTGCAAGAAATGCAATACATGGCAGGGCATCACAATGCAGCAAACTCCACATTTTTCAAGAACTGCTCTTTTAAACCTAAGTTTTTGAACTATTGACATGTGATCGGTGTGTACTCGTTTAGGGCAACAAAACGAACCCAATAAAAGCTTGTTGGTTAAGTCTGGATCGATGCACAGGATCAACGAAAGCTCCCCCTTTTGATCAACAAGTTTCTTTGCGAAACTCAGACTGGATGCACCTCCAAGAATGCCGATAACATTGGCTTGATCACTCGGAGTCTGCATCTCTTCTGCTTGATGGATGATCGACTCAGTAAGTCTCACTGTAGCTCGATTTCTATTATGCTTCCTCTGCATGATTTCCTTATTAATGCAATAATACATGCTTGGTGAACATATGAATGAATTGAGAAAAGACATTTCTGCTTCAAACTTAGAAATCACCCATGCTTAGTTTTATCCTTGCATATTGAAACCCCAAAAGCTTTGATCTTTCTTGCAAGATTTTATTAGTTTTTATTCCTAGTCTCTGTCTCTTGATTGCTTTTATTAACATTTGTCAGTGCTGGAACATCTGAGAAGACAATTATTGCTAACTAGGAAACAAAAATTACTCAGTTCATGTGCAGGTGTTGCAATTTAATTTGTAAACGCACAGTTAGATAGTGACTTCTCCCACACTTATACCTGGGCATTGTGATCCAATTTCACTATATACGCCTAGTGTCCGTAGTGGCATGTATATTTGTATGGATGAAATAGAATACGAGATTGAAACTTGAATCAGAGGATCGAGCACGGCTGCGTCCCCGTCAAATGATGGCGACGCATTAGCTATAAACACACTTGGTATCATCTTACTGGAGAATGATGGTGCCACCACATTTTTAAGGAATCTTGAGGTGATTAGCAGTGAAATAGAGAACCTGGGAGACCTTTCAATGTTGGCAGTTTGAGCTCTAACTTGTCGATTTATGCCACCAATATTAACAGTGTTTCTTAGTTCTGAGATAACGTACAAAAAATTGTCACTTAAATAGTGTTTGTAAGAACTTAAGTAAGCACCTTTTATAAACTCATGCTTAAAGTTGTTTTAAGTTTTTCATACGGTATTAGTGTCTGCATAAGTATAAGGAAAAAAATAGTTTAATTTTAGAAAAAAATCGTAATGCAAACGTTTTCATAATATCTTTTGCTTAAAAGTACCACGTGATTAGCTTGTGAGCTTATGTTTATCTAATTTATTTTAAGTTCTAAAAAACCATGTATTTTAAACATTGAAAAAAAAACTTTTTAGGTAAAAAAGTCCAAGAATTGTTTCCAAACACTATCTAAAATATCTTTAGCTTTTCACGTTTGGAACTCGATTGGGAATTCTGTAAATTATGATTGGTACTTCGTGATTGTGATCGTGATTTTTTTGACCCAATCCGGGGCTTGTATGATCTCTCGTTAATTAATTGTTTTTTAATATGTAAAAAATAGTTGAAAAGTAAAAAAAATTAGGCAATTTAGTCATTTTAGCTATAATACAGTGGATTAGAGGCGGAAGGAACTTATATTATGTTGAAATCCAATTTTTATGTGTATTTTTTTAAAATTAATAAAAATAATATTCTCTAAACTTGTCTCTTTCTCTACTAAATTTTGAGGACTCGAGCTGAATTCCATACGAATATAGTATTATATACAAAACATATAATTTTAGTGTTTTTAGACTATATAGGTATTTATTTAAGTTTGATTTTGAAAATCCCTTGATGTTGTTTTTATGTAGAAAGCAGTAAAATTAAGTATTCAAAAACACCAATCATAAAATATAACTATATAATAATTTTTTTTTTAAAAACTATATAATACGTGTATAAGCTATGACGTATAACTAAAAAGAAAAGCGCAGAAAATATTTCGTATTGTTCAAATTTCATATTTTGCTACGATACAAGTTATTTTTACGACACGTAACGATATTGTAGAATACAAAATAAATACATCTCGTGCTTTGACTCGGTGGATATGGATTGTTTTTATCACCTTTGTGCAAGTAATGATTTTTTATTTTTTTATTTTTTTGACAATTTTGGTGATGATGATGACATTTTTGACATTAATAAATGTTGTATGTCCAAAGAACTTCAATCAATGTCATAATAAATGAATGGGTATTTTGAAGAAGGGCAACTCAATTATTGTTGACACGCGTCGCGCATTTCTTGCTTTGTTTTTTTTTTTAATAACCTTTGTGTAAATGTTTATATATATGCAATAGCCAATAGGATCGGATTCAGATAATATTAACAGGGTTGAATTCTGCAAATTCAGATAATAATATTAATATTAAGATTTACAATTTTAAAGGACGAAATACTAGTTCTTTAAAAAATACACAAAAGGAAAAGATTTTTTGAATATATAAGATTAAAGGTGTGACGGCACCTCTTACTTCCATCAATATTAATAAAATATTAGTGAAATTCGAACCACCTCCAACTAGAATCGTTGTCTCCATTAGAGGGCAAAACTATAAATTAACTTGCCAAGTTTGAAGGATATTCTTGACTTTTACTAACTTGGATGATGATAAATATGATTGTCAAGATAGGAATTCATCACTTTAGGGGGTATATTTTGTCTGTCCAAAATATAACACCTACTATTAACTTTACAGTTATATGAGATGGCACCAGGGGTGAAACCAGGATTTATAGATGGAGGGACGAGATTTACCGGGGGTTCGGGGGCGGAGACCTCGAAATTTTTTTTAGAGAAAAGATAATATAACAATTAGTATAAGGAAGTCAAAAGTACTTATAACATATACAAATGACAAAATAATGAGTCTAAAATGATATCTAATATTAACAACATATTACCTATTCCATCATAATAAAACTTATCATGGTCAGTAATTCATTTAATAGTAACCTGAAAACTTTTATTTTTCAATCTACATGCATGCTGACAAAATAATCTGGCACATCAAGAGACAAATTAACAAATAAATAGTAAACATATCCTAAAAATTATATATTTTTAACATGATTGACCTAACATATACTTATCCCATTAAAATTCATCATGGTCGAAAACAATGTAAATAAAACATGAAAAACAATTTTCCTATCAAGCTCATGAATATGCTGCAAAAAACTGGCAGATTACGAATAACAATTTAAAAAAAAAATACTTATCATGCTTTTAAAATTCTACAAAAATCATAGAGTATATTAGACATACCGAGGAAGACGATCCTAAATTTTCACAACGAGATGACGACGGGAAGATTTGTAAATAATTCTTGAAACAGTTCGCAGATATGCTGGCAGATTTTCGAAAATCTAATGTGAAACTAAATTATGGACGACTAAGGGTGTATTTATAGGGTTATTGGACCACTTAATTTAGTTCATATTGTTAGGCAACTAATATATTTTTAAATTCGCTTCCATATATTAAATTTTCGTAAAATATGGGGGGTGCGAAAATATTTTTTTCGTAAAATTTACATATTAATTTCGACTTCGACACGAAAAATGGGGGTGCGGTCGCACCCACCCACACCCCCTGGTACCGCCACTGGATGGCACAATATTATAAATTCTTACATTAAAAGTAATTTTCGTAAAAATATTAGTATTTCATAAATCAATGTTTCTCTAATTTATAGTGATGATCTAATTGTTGAATACAAGCTGCTATTACAAAGTAAATCGGTAAGTTGGAAAAAGAAACAAACAAAAATATCTAAAAGAAAACTTCGTCGAGTCGAGGATAGCCTCTATCCGCAAGACGAAATACGCCCCGGTAGTGCTCTCAATTTACGTCGTATCATCCCCAAAGATAAAACGATGACGTCTCGAGGATTGCAGCACCGCAAGATCTTCGAGCTCCGGCAAATTGGACGAAATGCAAGGACTTGAGCTAGATGAACTTAACTAATATGAAATGTATGAAAAATGCTTGTGTATCAAATGAACTCTACAAGCTCCTATTTATAGGTGTACATCCACTCATGAGAGAGTCATGAATTGATGATGGCATTCAAAACACCATCATTAGGAAGCCATCAAGTGCCAACAACTAGAATTTGAAACACTTCAAATTCTAACGTAAACATACATTTATATATATATATTATACTCTCTCCGTCCCGCCCGACATGGCTTAATAGGTTTGGGCACGGTTATTAAGAATAGTGGATAGTTGTGTGTAAAGTGGTATAAAGTGGTGGGACCCATTAGAATTTATTAGAGTATTATTTTAGTTAGTGGTCAAGTCAAGTGGGACAAGGAAAAAGAGGAAAGAAGCCATGTCGGGCGGGACGGAGGGAGTATATTATATATATATAAATATATTACAAGACTTCAAAAAATAAATATTAAAACTGAAGCATCCAGCTCAGAAATTATCTCGATGATTTCGAAAGAAAATAATTCAGAAATATCTGAAGATGAGACTCAAGGTAATAAACTTGAAAAGATTTCAATTGTTAAGCCATATTATAAACGTTCTACACCAATTGATCTTCAAATTGAAGAAGAAAAGCAATTGGTAAATTACGGTGGTGAATCCATCATCGAATGGAACCTTGATGGAAAATCGAATATCGGATTAAAACCATGGCAAAGCAAATGCTTATATATTCATCGCACGCCAAATTAAAAGAAAATAATGATAGGCAGATAGCTCAGGCCATCATTACGGGGTTCACAGGCCAACTTCAAGGTTGGTGGGATTTTTATATTTCAAAAGAAGCAAAGAATAAAATTCTTAATGCTACTTTATTTGATCCTATCTCTCAAAGAGAAGAATCAGATGCGGTTAATACACTTATTTATACAATACTATCAAATTTTGTTGGAGCTAATACTCTTCAACTTGATAGATCTAATAAGCAATTATTAAATTTAAGAAGTCGAACACTATCTGATTTTAGATGGTATAAAGATGTCTTTATGTCCAAAGTTTTAACAAGGAATGACTGTAATATGAATTTTTGGAAAGAAAAATTTATTGCAGGATTACCGCCGCTTTTTGCGGAAAAGGTTTTAAACAAATTAAAAGCTAAAACAGTACATGGAGAAATTCTCTGGGAAAATCTTTCCTATGGTGATATTTCTACAGAAATTACTGCGGAAGGAATGGTTCTTTGTAATGATATCAAGTTGAAAAAACAACTTGAATTACAAAGAAACGAAAATAGAAATTTTATTGGCAATTTTTGCGAACAAATAGGACTTGAAACTGAGTCCTATCGCGATAGAATAAAGAAAAAACACAAGCTTAAAAAGAAGCAAAAGTTTTTTCCTACAGAAAATTTCTCTAATAGGAGAAAAAAGTCTACTAAAGGACTTCCCAAGGATATAAAGAAAAAATATCCTAAAGCCTCTAATAAAGAAGCTCAACCAGTTTGTTGGAAATGTGGTAAAATTGGCCACAAAGCTAACAAATGTTATGTTAAGAAAAAGATTAATAATCTTAATATTGATAGGGATTTAAAAGAATCTCTTTGCAATATACTTCTTAATGAAGAAGAACCAGATGAAGAAATCTTCATTAGAGTCATCGCCGATTCTTTTGAATCTTCTGAATCAGGAGAAAATGAAATTGAGTCTGATATACAAAGTTGTAAATCAGATTGTGATTGCGATGAATGTCTCATAAACTTTATGGGATTAGAAATAAATGTTATTTCTATGGAAGAAAGTTTTATTCTTGATCTAATTGATCAGATTACTGATCCTTTAGAAAAAAGAAAAACTATTGAACATTATCTCTCTTTTGCAATCAATTCAAAAGAGCCTAAAATAGGACAATCAAAATTGTCTGCAAAAGTCAATCAAGAAAAGGAATTATATTCCTATGTGAAAATTCTTGATAGAGGCTCTCCAAAGGAAAGAGAGCCTACTATAAATGAATTACAAAGTGAAATTAATCTGATAAAATCAGAAATAAAAATCCTTAAAGAAAAGGTTACTTCAATTACTAATTCTAGTACTTGGAATGAAGATTTCACTTCTTCAGAAGAAGAAGCAGATAATGAAGAAGACGCTTCTTGTTCTAAAGAGAAGGGTCATGAAATAAATCAAATTGATTTTAAAAATTTAGTGTGGATCAATAAAATTGATCAAATTAAATCACAAAAATGGTTTACAAAAGTAACTCTTATCATTAATAAAGAGTTTACAATTACAATTGACGCTCTTCTTGATACGGGAGCATATGTAAATTGTATAAATGAAGGAATTATACCTTCAAAATATTATTCTAAAACAACACAGTTTATAACTGCGGCTAATAAACAGCCATTAATTGTTAATTATAAACTTTCTGATGTTGCTATATGTAACTCAGGAGTCTGTATTAATACTACATTTATCTTAATAAAGAATATTTCTACGCCTGTTATATTAGGCAATCCATTTATTCAAATGCTTTTTCCTATTAATAAAATTAATGAAAAGGGTTTATTTACTACTCTTAAAGGTAGAAAAATCTTTTTCCCTTTTTCAACAACTCCTGTTGTTAAATCTATAAATATATTACAACAAGTTATTGACAATAAAATTTATTTTATAAACTCTTTAAAAGAAGAAATTATATTTAAAAAAATAAATGAAAGTATTAAAACCGACAAAGTTAAAGAAAAAATTAATTTTATTCTTCAAAAAATTAATACAGAAATTTGTGCTGAAGTTCCAAATGCTTTTTGGGATAGAAAACAGCATTCTGTTGATCTTCCTTATACTGAAGACTTTGAAGAAAATAAAATTACTACAAAAGCTAGACCTATTGCTATGGAAGCAAGACTTTTAAAATATTGTCGTGAAGAAATTGAAAGTCTTCTGCAAAAGGGTCTAATTAGATTAAGTCATAGTCCATGGAGTTGCCCAGCATTTTATGTTGAAAATGCCTCTGAAATTGAAAGAGGAGCTCCTAGACTTGTTATCAATTATAAACCGCTTAATAAAGCACTCAAATGGATAAAACATCCACTCCCTAATAAAAGGGATTTGTTAAATAGAATTTTCAAAGGAAACATATTTTCTTCTTTTGATCTTAAATCAGGATTTTATCAAATACAGATAAAAGAGGAAGATAAATATAAAACAGCTTTTACAGTTCCATTTGGACATTATGAATGGAACGTCATGCCATTTGGGTTAAAATTTGTGCCCCTATGGAATTCCAAAATATTATGAATAAAATTTATAAT
Source organism: Lavandula angustifolia (assembly GCA_028984105.1). Taxonomy (NCBI): domain Eukaryota; kingdom Viridiplantae; phylum Streptophyta; class Magnoliopsida; order Lamiales; family Lamiaceae; genus Lavandula; species Lavandula angustifolia. The sequence continues at coordinate 16,711,213 of CM054816.1, read as the reverse complement.
CCTTATATGGATTTTATTATTGTTTATATTGATGATGTCTTAGTTTTTTCTGAAACAATTGATAGACATTTCAAACATCTTAATATATTCATCAATGCTACAAAGCATGCTGGATTAGCAGTTAATCCTAAAAAGGTTAAGCTATTCCAAACAAGAATAAAATTCTTGGGTCATTATATTGAGAATAGAATAATTACTCCTATAGAAAGAGTTATTCTATTTTCAGAAAAATTTCCAGATAAAATATCTGATTTAAATCAATTACAAAGATTTCTTGGTTGTCTCAATTATATTGGGGACTTCTATCAAGATTTAGCTAAAGATTGTAAGCTATTATTTCAAAGATTAAAAAAGAATCCTCTTCCCTGGACTGATGCTCATACAGAAGCAGTCAGAAAAATTAAAGAAAGAGTTAAAGAACTCCCTTGTTTATCATTATCTAATCCAGAAGCTTTCAAAATTATTGAAACAGATGCTTCTGAAATAGGATACGGAGGAATTCTTAAACAAAAGAATTCTGAAAATTCTAAAGAAGAATTAGTCAGATTTACTTCAGGAATCTGGAATAATTCTCAAAAGAATTATTCAACTGTCAAGAAAGAATTACTTTCGATTGTCAAATGTGTTACTAAATTTGAAAGTGACATATTAAACAAGAAATTCTTGATAAGAGTCGATTGCAAATCTGCTAAAGATATACTATTCAAAGATATTAAAAACATTGCTTCAAAACAAATCTTTGCTAGATGGCAATCTATTTTAGCCTGTTTTGATTTTGATATTGAGCATATTGCTGGGAAAAATAATTCTCTACCAGACTTTTTAACACGAGAATTTTTGCAGGGACAATCAGTGGAAGCAGATTGTTAAAAGACAAGCACAGGCTAAAAAGCCTATGGCACCGGCAAAAAGACCAATGTTAATTTTGTCCAAAACTAATCAAAAGCAAAAGCAAAATATTGCGGCAGCAAGAATGAATCCTGCTGAAGATTTATCCAAATTTGATCCTAATACGGAATTCAAAGATGATGATGAAGCATATGATCTTCAATATTATAAAGATGCTATTTTCCTTCAAAAGGGAAATAAAGATGAGATAAAATATCCATATCTTATTTCTGGGGTTATAAATTGTTTTCCTGTGGAAACAGATCTAAAAGGTCTATCCCCATTACAAATTGCTCAGGGTCATCTTAATAAAGATCTCCCAAATCATTTTGGGAAGAAAACCCGAGAATACTTTGAAGCAATTCTTGTGGAGACAGCCTCTGTTGAAATTCAACATGCTATGAAAAATCAGAAGGAAATTGCCTTTTCTAAATTCTTAATTAAAAGAATTCTTTTACCCTCTATTTGGGGAGTTCCTTTACATCAAGGAAGACAACTTGAAACCTATCAAGGTTTACCCAATTATTACAATTATCATGATTACATCAAAGCATGGGAAAATACCCTTATCTACGAGAATTCTTCTCGTAAGCATTCATGGTGGATAAAATTCACCCTTGATGATATAAATCAATTTATTCCAAATTGGTTCTTATCATTCTTCTAATTAGACCCTTTTCCAGAAGACTTTCAATTTCTTCACGACAATATTTTAAAAGTCTTGCTCCCATAGCAATAGGTCTAGCTTTTGTAGTAATTTTATTTTCTTCAAAGTCTTCAGTATAAGGAAGATCAACAGAATGCTGTTTTCTATCCCAAAAAGCATTTGGAACTTCAGCACAAATTTTAACCCAAATGGCATGACTTTCCATTCATAATGTCCAAATGGAACTGTAAAAGCTGTTTTATATTTATCTTCCTCTTTTATCTGTATTTGATAAAATCCTGATTTAAGATCAAAAGAAGAAAATATGTTTCCTTTGAAAATTCTATTTAACAAATCCCTTTTATTAGGGAGTGGATGTTTTATCCATTTGAGTGCTTTATTAAGTGGTTTATAATTGATAACAAGTCTAGGAGCTCCTCTTTCAATTTCAGAGGCATTTTCAACATAAAATGCTGGGCAACTCCATGGACTATGACTTAATCTAATTAGACCCTTTTGCAGAAGACTTTCAATTTCTTCACGACAATATTTTAAAAGTCTTGCTCCCATAGCAATAGGTCTAGCTTTTGTAGTAATTTTATTTTCTTCAAAGTCTTCAGTATAAGGAAGATCAACAGAATCTTGTTTTCTATCCCAAAAGCATTTGGAACTTCAGCACAAATTTCTGTATTAATTTTTTGAAGAATAAAATTAATTTTTTCTTTAACTTTGTCGGTTTTAATAATTTCATTTATTTTTTTAAATATAATTTCTTCTTTTAAAGAGTTTATAAAACAAATTTTATTGTCAATAACTTGTTGTAATATATTTATAGATTTAACAACAGGAGTTGTTGAAAAAGGGAAAAAGATTTTTCTACCTTTAAGAGTAGTAAATAAACCATTTTCATTAATTTTATTAATAGGAAAAAGCATTTGAATAAATGGATTGCCTAATATAACAGGCGTAGAAATATTCTTTATTAAGATAAATGTAGTATTAATACAGACTCCTGAGTTACATATAGCAACATCAGAAAGTTTATAATTAACAATTAATGGCTGTTTATTAGCCGCAGTTATAAACTGTGTTGTTTTAGAATAATATTTTGAAAGTATAATTCCTTCATTTATACAATTTACATCTGCTCCCGTATCAAGAAGAGCGTCAATTGTAATTGTAAACTCTTTATTAATGATAAGAGTTACTTTTGTAAACCATTTTTGTGATTTAATTTGATCAATTTTATTGATCCATACTAAATTTTTAAAATCAATTTGATTTATTTCATGACCCTTCTCTTTAGAACAAGAAGCGTCTTCTTCATTATCTGCTTCTTCTTCTGAAGAAGTGAAATCTTCATTCCAAGTACTAGAATTAGTAATTGAAGTAACCTTTTCTTTAAGGATTTTTATTTCTGATTTTATCAGATTAATTTCACTTTGTAATTCATTTATAGTAGGCTCTCTTTCCTTTGGAGAGCCTCTATCAAGAATTTTCACATAGGAATATAATTCCTTTTCTTGATTGACTTTTGCAGACAATTTTGATTGTCCTATTTTAGGCTCTTTTGAATTGATTGCAAAAGAGAGATAATGTTCAATAGCTTTTCTTTTTTCTAAAGGATCAGTAATCTGATCAATTAGATCAAGAATAAAACTTTCTTCCATAGAAATAACATTTATTTCTAATCCCATAAAGTTTATGAGACATTCATCGCAATCACAATCTGATTTACAACTTTGTATATCAGACTCAATTTCATTTTCTCCTGATTCAGAAGATTCAAAAGAATCGGCGATGACTCTAATGAAGATTTCTTCATCTGGTTCTTCTTCATTAAGAAGTATATTGCAAAGAGATTCTTTTAAATCCCTATCAATATTAAGATTATTAATCTTTTTCTTAACATAACATTTGTTATCTTTGTGGCCAATTTTACCACATTTCCAACAAACTGGTTGAGCTTCTTTATTAGAGGCTTTAGGATATTTTTTCTTTATATCCTTGGGAAGTCCTTTAGTAGACTTTTTTCTCCTATTAGAGAAATTTTCTGTAGGAAAAAACTTTTGCTTCTTTTTAAGCTTGTGTTTTTTCTTTATTCTATCGCGATAGGACTCAGTTTCAAGTCCTATTTGTTCGCAAAAATTGTCAATAATATTTCTATTTTCGTTTCTTTGTAATTCAAGTTGTTTTTTCAACTTGATATCATTACAAAGAACCATTCCTTCCGTTAGTAATTTCGCGGAAATATCACCATAGGAAAGATTTTCCCGGAGAATTTCTCCATGTACTGTTTTAGCTTTTAATTTGTTTAAAACCTTTTCCGCAAAAAGCGGCGGTAATCCTGCAATAAATTTTTCTTTCCAAAAATTCATATTACAGTCATTCCTTGTTAAAACTTTGGACATAAAGACATCTTTATACCATCTAAAATCAGATAGTGTTCGACTTCTTAAATTTAATAATTGCTTATTAGATCTATCAAGTTGAAGAGTATTAGCTCCAACAAAATTTGATAGTATTGTATAAATAAGTGTATTAACCGCATCTGATTCTTCTCTTTGAGAGATAGGATCAAATAAAGTAGCATTAAGAATTTTATTCTTTGCTTCTTTTGAAATATAAAAATCCCACCAACCTTGAAGTTGGCCTGTGAACCCCGTAATGATGGCCTGAGCTATCTGCCTATCATTATTTTCTTTTAATTTGGCGGCAGATGAATATATAAGTATTTGCTTTGCCATGGTTTTAATCTGATATTCAGATTTTCCATCAAGGTTCCATTCAGTGATGGATTCACCACTGTAATTTACCAATTGCTTTTCTTCTTCAATTTGAAGATCAATTGGTGTAGAACGTTTATAATATGGCTTAACAATTGAAATCTTTTCAAGTTTATTAACTTGAGTCTCATCTTCAGATATTTCTGAATTATTTTCTTTCGAAATCATCGAGATAATTTCTGAGCTGGAAGCTTCAGTTTTAATATTTATTTTTTGAAGTCTTGTAATCAATCCTTCAAGAAATTCTTCATCCTTCTTAGAATTTAAATGAAAATTTTCCTTCTTTAGATTAGGAGGAGGTTTTATCATAATCGTATCTGAACATTTTAGTTCAGTCCTTTTTGGAGATAAAATTTCTTCAATTCTATTGGTCTGGTTTCCAATAGTATGTAAAGCTAAATTTGTAAAATTATTTTGTTGAGTAATATGATCAAAATCAGCTTTTCCGATTCCGATTTGATAGGAACAAACATAAATTTCTTTTCCTCCTTTTTTAATTTGTAGTGTCGAAAAAGGGGGGATGAATCTCATTAGATTCTTCTCCTGTTTCATGAATAAAAATTTTATAACTTTTTTCAAGAACGAGAAATAAATTCTTTATACGCAAAATTTGGAAATTCCTTTTTTCTTGCTGGGAAAATAAATGTTTTCAAGCCGAGATAAAGAAGTCTACTTTTAAATTAGTAGTTTTTCTCCATTCTTCATATCTCTTAGAATATAAGGTTTTTTGTTTTAAAGAAAGGTCGCAAAGAAACCATTTTCTTTTATAAACATTTTCAGTTTTATTTAAACTTCTTTGGATAGCTTTGGATATAAAATTTTCTTTTATCATGAAAACATTATACCCAAAATCTCGAAAAAGTTGGCGATCCGAGATTTACGGAACTTTCACTTTTAGGTATTTCAACCTTATATTCGAGTGGGAGATTTGATGCGGAGTTGTATTAATTCCAGAAATACTCATTTTTTCATGTTCCGTATAAGGAACAGAGGATGTAGAGCTTCTAGCATCTTCATCCATTTTTAGTTTAAATCTTCTTTGAGAAGCAAACTTAATTTCAACATCTCCATCAACGTATTGTATAATACGTTCCAACTTTCTATTTTCTTTTTTAATCGGGGGAGAGGCATTTTCAAGCTTCCATGTTTCTGGAAGACTTACTTGATTCCATAATATAGTTTTAGGAACAACAATATTACTTTTAGTAATATCTGTTAAGAAAAGAGTAGTTTCTCCTTTCTTAGAACAGAGTTGTTGAGACTTAACATTAAATCTCGAGATTGTTGTATTCATAACTTTATAGTAAATTCTATAAACGAGAACAATATTCTCTGATTGATCAGTAATATGATAATCCAATGGAGGATTCCAAACTTCATCATATAATTTTAATCTTCTAATATATGAACTGCTCATAAATTATAAACAGTGAAGAGAAAAGTACGAAAGAAAACTTACATAAAACTTTTCTTCAAATGGATCTTACAAGATGGGAGAGGATTCTAGAGAGAGGATTTTACAGTGCTAGAATTCGATCCATAACAAATAACAACAAGCACTCTTAAATAGACAGAAAAGTAAGAAAACAGTAGATTACATTATTGAGGCTTTTAGCCTTTTGCTGACGTAGCTGCTGTCGTAATGGCTTTCGTCATGGCTTACGTTTCTTGACAGCTATCTTCCTTTAATGAGGCAAATTATCTTCTCCACTCATTAATGCCAAAGTGAATTTTTCAATCTCATCTTCAGTGATTGGCTCTTGGGCATCTTTCATGAGTTCGTCTTCTTTGGTTGAAAAAGAATTAGACGAAGATGGGCTGTCCACCATCATTTCCTTCCCGAAAACTTCTTTCCACATTGTAGAAATAGATTCTTTATCCATTGTTTGAAATAGATTTTTTAACAAAGATGAATGAGAATGAGTTTCAGCATTCAAATGCCTATGAATTTCTTGGGCTGGTTTGATTGAGAAAATTCCTTTTCTATCAAACACTTTTCCTTCTCCAAAGAAGTCTTCTTTAGGCCACCATTTAAGGAGTATTCTCCTTTGAAGCATATTCATGTTCTCGTTTATGAGCAGTTCATATATTAGAAGATTAAAATTATGAGCATGAAGTTTGGAATCCTCCATTGGATTATCATATTACTGATCAATCAGAGAATATTGTTCTCGTTTATAGAATTTACTATAAAGTTATGAATACAACAATCTCGAGATTTAATGTTAAGTCTCAACAACTCTGTTCTAAGAAAGGAGAAACTACTCTTTTCTTAACAGATATTACTAAAAGTAATATTGTTGTTCCTAAAACTATATTATGGAATCAAGTAAGTCTTCCAGAAACATGGAAGCTTGAAAATGCCTCTCCCCCGATTAAAAAAGAAAATAGAAAGTTGGAACGTATTATACAATACGTTGATGGAGATGTTGAAATTAAGTTTGCTTCTCAAAGAAGATTTAAACTAAAAATGGATGAAGATGCTAGAAGCTCTACATCCTCTGTTCCTTATACGGAACATGAAAAAATGAGTATTTCTGGAATTAATACAACTCCAGATCAAATCTCCCAGCCTGAATATAAGGTTGAAATACCTAAAAGTGAAAGTTCCAGAAATCCTGGATCGCCAACTTTTTCAGATTTTGGGTATAATGTTTTCATGATAAAAGAAAATTTTATATCCAAAGCTATCCAAAGAAGTTTAAATAAAACTGAAAATGTTTATAAAAGAAAATGGTTTCTTTGCGACCTTTCTTTAAAACAAAAAACCTTATATTCTAAGAGATATGAAGAATGGAGAAAAACTACTAATTTAAAAGTAGACTTCTTTATCTGGCTTGAAAACATTTATTTTCCGGCAAGAAAAAAGGAATTTCCAAATTTTGCAGATAAAGAATTTATTTCTGTTCTTGAAAAAAGTTATAAAATTTTTATTCATGAAACAGGAGAAGAATCTAATGAGATTCATCCCCCTTTTTCGACACTACAAATTAAAAAAGGAGGAAAAGAAATTTATGCTGTTCCTATCAAATCGGAATCAGGAAAAGCTGATTTTGATCATATTACTCAACAAAATAATTTTACAAATTTAGCTTTACATACTATTGGAAACCAGACCAATAGAATTGAAGAAATTTTATCTCCAAAAAGGACTGAACTAAAATGTTCAGATACGATTATGATAAAACCTCCTCCTAATCTAAAGAAGGAAAAATTTCATTTAAATTCTAAAAAGGATATATATATATATATATATATATATATATTATCTTATATCAAAATATGATATAGATTAGGTCCAAATTCGTTCAAGCCCATTAAGTCGGCCTGACGAACAAAGCCCAACGATTAACACTTTAACTCCCACTTCTCGTGCACCAATTTCGCGCACCTATTTCTCACTCACCGAAAATCAAAATCGAGAAATTAAGCACACTATAATAATCTACTCGAAACGTAGATCAACGTCATATATCTCAATTCATAAATCGGATAAATATCTATGCTCGAAAAGACGATTAAATGGGCTGAATAAAAATATATTTATATATATATATATATATATATATATATATATATATATATATATATATATACTATTACCAATTTTTCCAAACCTATTATCGATTTTTCCAACAATCCCCCACATGAGTGGAAATAGTCAAATGCATGCATGCAGACACACAACTCAGTCCTCAAGAGACAATAAAACATCAGGGTAGGTGGCTTGTGACCTTGAACCTTCCTTAGTCAGTGCTATCGAGTATACAGGCGGATTAGTGGACACGTGGCCTTGAACTATTCCTCCATGGTGTATACTAAGACAATAGCACTAACGCTATAAAGTCTCCACCTCGTCCGTTCTCACGTTTGTGTCCTTTACAGGCCATTGACAACCTCTTTGGATTTATAAGTGTTATAAAGAAGCGGCCCTCACTTCTCACTTACATAGGTGATTCTTACTCGAGTATCCTGCCATACTCCACCTTCTCAAGGCATCCAAGAATCATTAAAAGTCAAAAACTTAACCTCACCACTTGACAGGTCACCAACACTCTCGAGCTCTTTTAGGGAATAGATTAATTGAGTGTGGTATCAACAGACTCATATAGCTTAGTTTTCCCATTGAACCAAGTTCATGGGATCTCCAATCTACAAGGTTGGGTATCCACTATAATCGTCTTTAACTTGTGGATTTAACTCTCATTCCCTCTACGAGCTTATACATTTGATCTCGATTCAAACTCTTAGTAAGCGGATCCGCTAAGTTATCTATAGACTTGACATAATCTACAGAGATAACCCCACTCGTGATCAAATGTCTTACGGTATTATGTCGACGACGAATATGTCTCGACTTACCATTATACAACCCACTCTTGGCCCTACCAATAGCTGCTTGGCTATCACAGTGAATCATAACAGGTGGCACGGGTTTCGTCCAACATGGAATATCTTCAAGAAAATTACGAAGCCATTCGGCCTCCTCACGGGATTTATCTAAAGCAATAAATTCAGATTACATGGTGGATCGATGCACGTCTGTTTCGTGGATCTCCACGACAGAGCTCCTCCCCCTATAGTGAACACATAACCACTAGTAGACAACGAGTCTTTAGTGTCGGATATCCAATTCGCATCACAATACCCTTCAAGTACTAGGGGATGTCCAGAGTAGTGCAACCCAAAGTTAAGAGTGTATTTCAAATAACTCAGAACTCTTACAAGAGATTTCCAATGCTCTCTACTAGGATTACTAGTATAGCGACTCAGATTTTTCACCGGACAAGCTAGATCGGGCCTCGTACAATTCGTGATGTACATAAGACAACCAATGACCCTAGCATAATCCTCTTGAGCAACAAGATCACCCCTATTCTTGCTCAAGTGAACATTAACTTATAGAGGAGTCTTTGTCGGCGAACTATCAAAGGCATTAAACCTCTTAAGTACCTTCTCAATATAATGAGATTGAGATAAAATAATTCCTTTGGGAGTTCTTTGAATCTTCACTCCAACAATAACGTCAGCAACTCTCATATCTTTCATATCGAAAGTTCTCTTAAGCATACACTTGGTGTCATTTATGACTTGAAGGTTTTGTCTCATAATTAACATGTTGTCTACATACAGACAAACGATTACAAAACCATTCTTTGTATTCTTTATGTAAACACACTTGTCACATTCATTAATCTTAAAACCATTCGACAACATAGCCTCGTCGAATTTCAAGTGCCATTGTAATGGTGCTTGTTTCAACCCATATAGAGATTTCACCAACTTACATACCTTTCGCTCTTGGCCAGGTACTACAAAACCTTCAGGTTGTTCCATATAAATTTCTTCTTCTAAATCTCCATTTAGAAAGGCAGTTTTCACATCCATTTGGTGAATCTCAAGATTGTGCAAAGCAGCAATTGCGAGAAGCACACTGATAGACGTAATTCTCGTTATAGGCAAATAAGTATCGAAGAAATCATATCCTTCAATTTTCTTAACACTTTTAACCACTAAACGAGCTTTATATTTGTCAATTGACCCATCTGCCTTATACTTTCTTTTTAGGATCCATTTACATCCTAAGGGCTTGCAACCTTCAGGTAAGTCTGCTAAGACCCAAGTGTGATTTTGCATGATGAAATCAATTTCACTTTGGACGGCTTCTTGCCAAAGTGGGCCATCGGGTCTAGAAAGAGCCTCTTTTATAGACCGCGGTTCTTCCTCCAAAAGAAAAACTACATAATCAGGGACCGAAGTCTTTAGCAACTTTTGCTCTAGTGCTACGTCTTGGTTCTAAAGTTTCAAGATCGGCAGCTTGCCTTTTACGCGTAGCGGGTTCTACCCCCACATTTCTAGAACTACTAGCAACTTCTCTTGCTTCACCACTCGAGCTTGACTCAACTTTATCATCCTTTTTACAAGGATAGATATGTTCAAAGAATATAGCGTTTCTTGACTCAATAGTAGTTCCAACATTCATATCGGGCACAGCCGACTTATGAATGACAAATCAATATGCACTACTATTCAGTGCATATCCTATAAAGATACAATCGACGGTCTTAGGTCCGATTGTAATTTGCTTAGGCAAAGGCACTTCTACCTTAGCCAAACACCCCCACACCTTGAGGTATTTATAGGAAGGTTTCCTTCCTTTACACAACTCGTAAGGAGTAACATCCCTACCTTTTAAAGGTAGTTTGTTCAATAAGTAGTTAACCGTCAAAACGGCTTCCCCCCACATGTTCTGGGGCAGTCCAGAACTTATTAACAAGGCGTTCATCATCTCCTTTAGAGTTCGGTTCTTCCTTTCAGCCACACCATTTGATTGAGGCGAATAGGGGGCAGTGGTTTGATGAATAATACCACTTGTTTTACACAACTCTTCAAAATGAGCTACATACTCTCCACCTCTATCACATCGTACCATTTTGATTTTACAATCAAGTTGGTTTTCAGCTTCTGCTTTGAAGTTAGTAAAAGCTTCAATCGCCTCATCTTTACTCCTTAAAAGATAAAGAGTACAATACTTAGTGCAATCATGAATAAAAGTAATAAAATACTTTTTCCCACCTCTAGTTTGTACAAACTTTAAGTCACATACGTCAGTGTGAATGAGTTCTAGAGGTTTTGTGTTCCTTTCTACAGAATGAAATGGCATCTTAGCCAATTTAGCTTCAACACAAACTTCACACTTGGTTTTGTTAAACTCATTTACTTTAAGTAGATCGAGATTAACTAATCTTTTTATCTTATTTAGATTAACATGTCCTAATCTAGAATGCCATAAATCGGAACACTCAATCAAGTAGGAGGAAGTAGCTTCGTTCTCATTATTCTTGCCCTCATTGGGCTCTTGGCGTAAAGCCATTACACTCAGCTTGAAAAGGCCCTCGGAGAGGTAACCTTTTCCTAAAAACATCCCAAATTTTGACAAAATAAACTTGTCAGACTCAAACACTAGTCTAAAACCTCTCTTAACTAGTACAGAGTCGGACACCAAATTCTTCCAGATGTCGAGGACATGCAGCACCTCTCCAAGAGTAAGGTTCTTCCCAGAGTTCAACCTTAGCACCATAGTACCATAGCCAACTACCTCAGTTGAGGCTTGATTTCCCATACTGAGCATCCTCCCTCGGCAACTCTTGTACTTGGTGAAGCGGCTTCGGTCACCACAAACATGTGTCGTGGCAGCGGTATCAATATACCACTTCCCCTCATTCTCCACGACATTAGCTTCTTCGGTGACAACAGCCGCAAGGTCGGCTTCTGTCATCTCCAACATGTTGGCTTGACAAGCCCTCTTTTTCTTCGGCTTACGGCAGTCCTTCGACATGTGGCCGGACTTGCAAGAGTTGTAGCAATCCCTTTCAAACTTTCGGGATTGAGCCTTGCCCTTCCCTTTGGGGTTGATGTTTGGACGCCCTCTCTTTGCATTTTTGGAGTTTCCACCTTTCTCGGCAAGGTTAACTCTTAGTTCCACGGGTGCTTTGTCCTTCCCATCTCGAGTCCTCATATCGATCTTGATGCGGAGCTTGACAACAAGATCTTCAAGCGTCATTTCCTTTCGCTTGTGCTTTAGGTAGCTCTTGAAGTCCTTCTAGCTCGGGGGAAGCTTCTCAGTCACGGTTGCCACAATAAAAGCATCTGGCAAAAGCATTCCTTCGGCGTGGACGTCATGGACAATGAGTTGAAACTCTTGAATTTGCTCCATGACCGGTCGAGAGTCCACCATTTTGTAGTCCAAAAACTTGGCGACTATAAACTTCTTGGTTCCTGCATCATCACTATAATATTTTCTTTCAAATGCCTCCCAAATTGCCTTGGAGGTCTTTACATTTGCATATACATTGTATAGACTATCATCTAGTCCACTAAGCAGGAAGTTTTTACAGAAATAATCTGAAGTAAGCCAATTTTCGTAGGCTATGCAGACTTCAACATTCTCCTCACTTTTACTTGGAGGGGCGGGTACGTTCTCCAACAGCACAGTCGTGAACCCTAAAGTTGTCAAGTAGAACAACATCTTTTGTTGCCACCTTTTAAAGTTGGCTCCACCAAACTTGGCCGGCTTCTCGGCAGCGGGCAACACTCTAGACGAGTGCAGAGGTGTCGTCAGGGTTGGGTTTGAACCCCCCACCACACCATGGTGGTTCATACTCCCAAAAGGGACATTGTTCTGCAAAGCAGAAGACATCATAGTAAAGTTAAATGCCGATTTAGTGGCATTAGCACGGTTAAGTGCGATCCTTGCATCGGTGGCGGCGAACATGGCAGCAAGGGTTGGATTAGCAAAAGTCGGGGTCACAACCGGGACAGACACCGGCTGGACCACATTGCCGGAGGTGGCGACAACGTCGGAGGTGGATGAGATGGCGGCAACGATGGCATTGTTGTTGGAGGTGGCAGCGTCGGATAGAGCAGCAGATGAGGAAGACATTTTTCAGTTACTCGAAGCAGCTTAGGTACAAATATTTCGTCTTGCGATTGTTGAATACAAACTGCTATTACAAAGTAAACCGATAAGTCGGAAAAAGAAACAAACAAAAATGTCTAAAAGAAAACTTCGTCGAGTCGAGGATAGCCTCTATCCGCAAGACGAAATACGCCCCGGTAGTGCTCTCGGTTTACGGCATATCGTCCCCAAAGATAAAACGACGACGTCTGGAGAATTGCAGCACCGCAAGATCTTCGAGCTCCGGCGAACTGGACGGAAGGCAAGGACTTGAGCTAGATGAACTTAACTAATATGAAATGTATGAAAAATGCTTGTGTATCAAATGAACTCTACAAGCTCCTATTTATAGGTGTACATCCACTCATGAGAGAGTCATGAATTGATGATGGCATTCAAAACACCATCATTAGGAAGCCATCAAGTGTCAACAACTAGAATTTGAAACACTTCAAATTCTAACGTAAACATACATATATATATATATATATATATATATATATATATATATATATATATTATCTTATATCAAAATATGATATAGATTAGGTCCAAATTCGTTCAAGCCCATTAAGTCGGCCTGACGAACAAAGCTCAACGATTAACACTTTAACTCCCACTTCTCGTGCACCAATTTCGCGCACCTATTTCTCACTCACCGAAAATTGGAATCGAGAAATTAACCACACTATAATTATCTACTCGAAACGTAAATCGGCGTCATATATCTCAATTCATAAATCGGATAAATATCGAGGCTCGAAAAGATGATTAAACGGACTGAATATATATATATATATATATATATATATATATATATATACTATTACCGTTTTTTCCAAACCTATTACCGATTTTTCCAACACTAATGATCTTTCTAGTTTAATTCATAAATTTATTTTTTTTTCTTTTTACAAAGATTGAAAACATTGAAATGTCAGCTTTTTGACCTTTTCCTTTGAGGCAAGTAAGAGCACAACGGCCAGGTAAGTTAGGCAAAGTTAATAAAGTCGTATAGACGTTACAAAAAGATGGGAATTCATTTATTCATCATACTACAACTTATTCATCCTATTTCAGTGCTAACAAAATAGAGAATCTCCGTCCCCTTGGGATAGCAAAGTTGGTAAGGTGGGTTGGCCCGGGACCGATCCTGGGTTCAAATCCCACTGGAAGCAACTTTGTGGAGTCACTGCACAAGGAGCGGGGTTTACCCAGTGCGCACCGAAGGTAGCGGCTGCGGGTTCCACGTATCAAAATAAAAAATATTCCATAGACTATTACTACATTAAAACCTAGGTAGATTATTCAGAACGTCATTTATATAATTGTTAATATATCGAGATAAAAGCAATAAGACTTTGTAGGAACGACATATTTAAGATTTAGAATTAAGGAAACAAGATGGTATATTTACAATTTCAAGTAGGCAAATTTATAATTTTGGAGGACGAAAAATGAATCTAAAATTCTCAAAATAATATAAAGAAAATATTTGGTTAAAAACAATGCCAGAAGTGCAATGGGTCACATTAAAACTCCTTAAGTCCCTATGTTTACATGCTACTCTACAAGAATCATATTTATTTAATACACACTTCGAATTATAGTAGTAGGGATTATTCGTCATAAAAAACAGGTTTGCTCTCAATGATATCTTATAAATGACAGATTTAGGGGGTGATGAGCCATCTTCAAATTGTGTACAATCCTAATTATTTTTTTTTTCAAATGTATTATTTCATCATTTCAAAATTACAAAATTTCAACTCAATCATTTTAAAATTTCAGATTTATATTCCTATAGAGTAGAGTTTAACCTATCTTTCTTAATTCTAAATCCATGGATTCCTACATATGTTTGCTTCTTAACCCCTGCAAAAATTATTTGATTTTTGTAATAATTACTACAAATTTGAGAATCCAATTGCATTAAATTAATAAAAGAAATTCAACATGGTATATTATTTATTGCCACACAGAAACACACACACATCACAAAGAAAAGTCCGCAGTTCAAAGCAGTCGCGCACATATAGAACCTTTTTGGTTTTCAGAGCTATCATCGAAGAAATTCTCCACCACAAATCCAATTTTCGCTCCGACGAAGAATCCTACCGCACTGATACAAACCTCGAGGTTGTTAATGGAAGGTTTACAGAGATCTGAGATATCGTTCCGGCGACAAGGCTCGTCGGGATTAGTTTGGGACGACAAATTCCTCTCCGGCGAATTGAATAAGATAGCCAACGAGCGGAAGGAGGAGAGCAGCAGCAAGCAGCAAAATAAGGAGGATTCAGCATCCACCGCCGCGAAAAAGTCTCCGCCGGGCGGCGGATTGACGATCGAGAGGAGCCGATCCAACGACGGAAGGGGTTTCCGAACGGGAAAGGTGCCGACGGCGGTTGAGCCGCCGTCTCCTAGGGTTTCGGCGTGCGGATGTTGCGGTGCTTTTGCGAAGAGTGGGAAGACGCGCCGCCGACCGCCGAAGTCTGGTAAGCGCGTGGTGTGAGGTTTCTGGTTGGAATTGTTTCATCTTCTCGATTGAATAGAGGTGGATGAGTTTTGAATCGAGACAAATCAATCGATCGTGCTGGTAAATCTGTTTCAGTTTCTGTTTTTCTGGATTCGAATCCTTTTAATTTTAGGTTGTTAGAGATTGAAAGCGAATAGTTTCTTCTTTATTTTTATTTTTTCCCCTTCAATATTTCTTGTTGACTTCTGTGTATTATATGTGTGCCGGATATCAGTGGAAATTGTTGATGGCTATTCTCTCCCTCTCCCTCTCCTCTCGAAGGCTATTTTGCATATAGAATGATGGTATTGGCATGATAATTAGGATCTGTTATCAAAATACATCAATATAATTTACATGTTATGCTAATTTCGAATTACATTTTATATTTAACGAGTCTTAACAGCTAGAAATATCATTATAAAGTTTGATTGTGTATTTTGGTAATGCTCAATCATGTATCTAATTTCTTCCTATATTTGTTCATTGAGATAACGTAACTATTAAGGTGCTTCATTTGTAACCGAATATTATGAAATTGTCATCGTATATGTTGGTTATGGGTTCGTCATCATATATAAATTATTAAAAATTAAATTAAATTAAATTATGCACCGATAATTAATATTATTGTTAATTGTATACATAATTATTAACAGTAGCAATAAAACTTACCTACTTATTTTTACATTTCTCGAATAAGAACTATATACTGATCGATCTTAATTTGGTATTTCATTACATTAATACCATCTTGGATAAATGAATCTTATCCCTTTCGAATATTAGGTATGCTATTTTTTTCAATATTCGAAATTCTTATGATTATAATATATGAGGACATCACATTATATTTTCACCACAAAGTGTTGGTCCCGAGAGTACGGTCAGGTGTAGAGGGGGGGGGGGTGAATACACCCGAATCCAATTTTCTCAACTTCGAACACGAACAGTCTGTTCGGGGAAAGTGCCGTCTTGAAATAATTCGGCAGACCAAATAGCCGTTACGAATCGTGTGTGGCAAAGAATCGACTCTACCGAGATGCGCTGGGCGACCGAGTCGAATTCAGTATCAAACAGGTAGAGCTCAGCGGTGCGGAAAAGTGTAGACCCAAATCAGTTGAGTGGAAAAACCGTTTTATGCAAGTCTCAGTTCAGCAAGTGGTCAGTTCAGTATGCTGAGACAGTTGTATGATTTTAAAGTAGGTTTTCAGTATGAACAGTAAAATCAATGCAACAGTAATCAGAAAGCAATAACAAGACACAGATTTTTAAAGTGGTTCGGATATCAATCGATCCAACGTCCACTGTCCCGAAAGTTCAGGGGGCTATTTATTATACTGAGTTAGTCTCAGTCAGCTTGTGCATAGGACAAAGTCGTGGCTTGGGGATTATACTGAGCAAGTCCCAGTTTACAAATGTATCAAACTAAAGTGTTTAACAAACTTCTCCAACTATGAAGGAGTCCTTTTACAATAAGGATTGGGTTCAAATATGAACTCCTTCGTCTAAGCTATAAGTATATTCTGTTGAGCTTAGGGTTAGAGGGATAGGGAATGAGAATGTAGCTTCTAGATCGACGAACAGCTGAAATAAGCTTTAGGTTCGTGTATCGTCGATTTGGATACTAGAGGCTCTTCTAACAGTTTAGCTTGGTTCCCTATGAGCTGAGAAGGTAGTCTTTCGCCGGAGATAGATCTTCAAGTTCTTGCGGAAGACTTAGGGTTTTCTAGTTCTAGCTCGTTTGAATGCTTGTGTATGTTTTCGTCGTTAAGCTTATGCGCATTCTCTCGCTCGTGCTCTCTTCTTCTTGAAATGTCCCTCTATTTATAGAGCAGAGATTGGAAAAGATCCGTTGGAGACGATCTTCCTTCTTTCTCTCTCTTTTGGTAGCAAACGGCTCTTTTGAAGTAGGTAACAGTATACTTTCCCACCTTTTTAGGTAAAGGGTTGACTGCAGCTTTAGCAGGTGAGAAGACACGTGTGTTCTTGTCATTCGTCGAGGTGGATAGAGTGGTTGAGACAGCACAGACTTCAAGGCAAACTGAAGCTGACTTCTCTCTTCCTCGTATATGACAATGCTAATTGTCTTTCAAAAGTATTTGACAGTTTTGACTGTCTGCCGATGCTGAGTCTGATCCCGTATTCAGTAGGTAGATAGCTGAGAAAAGTCTACGAAGATCGGCTACGAGTTCGATGAATCTGCTCTGCCGAGTCCAGGTTCCACCGACTCTTTCGATATCTTGCTCTGCCGAGTCCAAGTATCACCGAGTCTTCTACTTACGGTGTTAAGGCAGATAATCTACTGAGCGCCTGATCCGAGCAGAGTATCTACCGAGTCCGAAACCTCAGAGACAAATAACGATTACAACGGAATGGTTCACCAATCAAGATAGGGTTTTGGGATCTTCAAATCTTCTCAACAATCAGAGCACTAGGCTGCTGAGCATGGTTCAGTATAGAAGATAGAATCATTTCCCACTAAGTATAACAGTGCCATCACCCAACAAAAAGTATGGACCATGATTTTGCACGTTAGTAGAAATTAAATAATTTACAATTGTGTGGTGCAAAATTAGCTTGGGACTTCCTAAGGAAATATAATACTTGTAACGCCCCGAAATTTTCAATATAAAATGCATTTCATATTTATTCATGCATGTTATCAAGTGTTTTAGTTCTGTAAGTCGCGCCTTAGAAATTAAAATGAAATTAATGCATTTATGTTATTTTTAGTTAAATCATTTTTATTATGTAAATTTATTTTGAACTTTGAATGTGTTTATTTATATTATATTATGTTTATATTGTTTATTGATGAGATAAAAATAATGTTAGAATTATGAGGCAAGAATAATATTTATATAGGTTGGATTTCCTAAGCCAACTAGGATTCATAAAAGGATATAATATTTATTATTATATTAATTTATTAGGAGATAATTTGAAATTATATTAGATATTATATTTGAGATATACATGTTTTAGGAAAGAAATCTAGTTGTATTTATCCTTATCATAATTTATCTAGGATTGAATGTCTTATATGGTAAGTGAATAGAATAAATCCTATATAAAATTGATATGAACGAAAATAAATATGGATAAAATATATTTGATACCTTATAGGATTAGGAATATTTAGATAATGATTTCTAGGCCTATTAATACCCTTAGTCGCTCATAATATAGCATCCCATAAATTTTCAAAAATTCTGTCAGCACACGTGCGAATGGTTTCAAGAATTATTTACACATCTTCCCGTCATCATATCGTCGTGAAAATTTAGGTTCATCTTCCTAGGTATGTCTAGTATAGTCAGTTATTTTTTGTATAATTTTTCAAGTACGATAAATATTTTTTTAAAATTGTTCATCGTAACCTGCCAGTTTCTGTCAGCATGTTCATGATCTTGAAAGGAAAATTATTTTTCATGTTTTCTTTGAGTTATTTTCGACCATGATGAACATTAATATAATATAATACATGTTAGGTCATTAATTTTAAGACTATAGAATTTTAGGATAGGTTTACTATTTATTTTTTAAAAATGTTTAAGTTTCATGAGAGTATAATCTGTCCTGCCATTTACCTTTTCTGCCGAGACTTTCCAGAGCCAATTAATCGATCTTTTGTTACTTTAAAATTTCTATAAAAATTATAGAGATAAATTTTAGTATGCTTTTAAGGTCTCTGTAAAGTTTCATGATTTTTTGACAAGTCCTTATATTTTACTGAATTACTACTTTTATACTGCCGAAAAATAATGCTTTCTGGATAGGTCTTAGCAAAATATTTATATCTCGCTCTACAAATATGTTTTTGACTTGATTCTTTTTCCTAAATACTCATCAAACGTAGGAGTTTCTCAAAATATTTATTTTGTATTTTTATCGTATCTTTACAAAAGCAGTTTATTTCAAACATTCCATGGTTCAGCAAAGATTTATATTATGTCGAGCAGTTTTGAGTGAAAACTGATCTGTATATTCTGAATACATCACTTATCCATATGATTTGAAATTTTGATATGATACGTATACGTATGTCTCCTAGATGTGTGTTAAATCTTAGAATTTTTAAAGTATTTTTAGACTCTGAAACGTATAGATGAAGCACAGTAGGTCAGAAACCATTTTAGTTGATGCAGTAGATATTGTTTTGGTTATAACTTTTAGATGACTTATGATTTTGATATGAAACCAAATCCCGTGTGTTTTAGATTCATTAAGGAACCTGTATGTCGAAAATTAGAATTTTTGGAATGATTTCATGTTCTGTGGAATATTTTCAAAATGGGTCTTCTGCACGAGTCTAGCGGATTTTTAAAGCTACAACATTGTTTGTATCCTTTGTGCAAATGTTTTAATTGTTTCATGCATATCACGACATTAAGATAAAATTTCCATGTATAGGATCGGCGCACAGGACTTAAACATTGATATCCATTATTTTCTTCAAAGTCAAGGTCAAGGTGGGGAAGTTACCGTTATCCTTATTATATATTTTGTATAGTATTCATGTGTTTATGACAGGCATGAGAATGAAAGAGGTCAAGGTCAAGAGGAGGCCTTTGACCGGGGTCAAGAGGAGGCCCTTATGAAATAAAATAGGTCAAGGTCAAGAGGAGGCCTATGACCGGGGTCAAGAAGAGGCCCTTATGAAAAGTTGCGGTCAAGAGGAGATCGTGTTAAATAAATAGGTCAAGGTGAAGAGGAGGCCTGTGACTGGGGTCAAGAGGAGGCCCTTATGAAAATTTACGGTCAAGAGGAGACCGTGTGAAATGAAATGGATTCTAAGGGTCAAGAGGAGGCCCTAGAGTCAAAGTTATTTATTATGCATGTTTCATATCCGTGTTTATTGACATTTTATATAGTTTGGATATACGCGTATACCCACTGAGTAGTCGTACTCATCCCTATTATTTTAACATATTTCAGGAAATGGCTCGGCCGATGCGTAGAGGTGGTGGATGGTGATGGTCACATGAGGAAGGATTTACGAAAGTCATTATTATATTAAACTCTGTGCATTTATTAGCCATAATTATTTTTATTTAAGACTTCCGCTGAGCATGAAAATTAATTGAGTTTTTCGATGATTCATTTAAATGAAAATGTTTAGAAAGAGTTGAAATATGCATGTTGAGTATGAAGTAGCGTCCCTAATTAAGTTTTGAAAATTGGGGCGTTACAATACTAGACATAATTCAAATTCACATCAATTATAGGCTGACCTACTGAAACAAGATTTATAAAAAAAAAAGTAAATACAATTAAATATTTTCAAAATCGTAGATTTTATTATTTTAGAAAGATATTAATTTATCTATAAATTAATATTTATTAATTTAGATAGTGGTTTCGAACTTCAATACAATTGAATTTTAATTAAATGAATATAAAAAGTTATAAGTTTATCTATATATTATATTTAACAGAATTTTACTATTTACTATATAGAAACAATGAATTATACTCCATACATCCCGCTATTCTTATTTTAGTTTTCTTTTTCGGCCATCCCACTATTCTTGTATTTGCCCAATAAAAAAATTGTGGACCACAAACAATTAAACACTGAATCTCACAACTTTAACACACTTTCTACCCACTTTAACATACATCCACCCACTTTTTTTAACTCCACGCCGACACCACTAGCATGACGGGGGAGTATTAATTTATTAAGAAATAATGAATTAATTCATTTAAAAAAACATTTATTGAAAATCAACACTAAAAAACACTAAAAATAATAAAATTCCTAGGGATGGCAATGGACCGGATCTTCCTCGGTCCAGATTCAGATCCGGAATTTTTTACTTTGGTCCAAATCCGATCCAGATCCATTGGATCTCAGAAAATGAGATCCAGACCCAGATCCATTGGATCCACAGGGTCTCGGGTCTAGACCCGGATCCATAAGTTTTTTTAGCTAAAATTAAAAAATTCTAAATCAATTAAAATTTAACTAATTTAATTAGTTCTACGATAACACGATAATCTTTAAGAGCATTACTATGATTAAAAAAAATCAAACTACTCATGATATTATAAAAATATTACAATCATCTATAAAACTATGATCTTCTCTCTAAAAAAAACTTCCAAATTCGTGGACAGTGGGTACTCAATCTCCTTTCTCTTTTCTATTTATTAGATTACTAGTTAAGTATTTCAAGCTCAACAAATAATGTAACGTGATATTTTAAGTAGAATAATATAAATATAATATTTTAGATATGATAATATAATAATATTTTAGTTATAAAAATGGCGGATCTGGACCGGATCCGGATCTCAGATCGTAAAGTCCAGATCCAGATCCGTAATTTCTAAAATTAGTCCAGATCCGATCCAGATCCAATGGGTCCAATTTTTTTAGATCCATATCCATAAAAATGGATCTGGATCCACGGATCTGGACCGGGTCCAAGATCCATTGCCATCTCTAAAAATTCCTTTGAAACCAGTTATGCGTAGGAAACACTTTGTGTTTAGAATTCTTCACAATTTTTATGGTGCAATTCGAGAACACAACACTATAATTGTTTATGCAATTAGATAAAGTTAGAGATGAAATACAATTAGATTTAAGTTTTAAAAAAAAATTGGCAACACTAGATATATATTTCACAAAATTGTCTTAGAGTTATTGATAATTTTAAATAATTGTTAATTTATGATATTGATTAGACTATATATTTACAAGGAAGTTTTCTAAAAATTATTTATCTTATTATCTTATCGAATTTTATGATTTTTTACACGGACTTGAGTTGGGATTGAAGAAAAATATTATATTAAAGAAATTATTAATTTATTGAATATTAAATTGTAGAGTTTCTATTGGCAGTTACATTCTATAATTATTGTCAAATTATTGGCGTGATAATGTTATTTTGTGGCGGTCTTGGTAACGCGTCCGCCTCTCCTATAATTCGTTTATTAAATAGGCGGTTAGGTCATCAACTTTGACTTCAACAAACCCATTTAATTACAAATATATAAAATAATAATGATAGTATTAACTATTTTGGCAATTTTGAACAAGAATTGGGCATATTTAGGCCTCATAATTGTCTTCGAATTGTAATTAAGATCACATTAAGGAAGCCAAACAGGCCTATAAAATTATTGGAAACTCAATTTGGATTTTATTAATGACAAGTGATACCCGTATTCATATATAAAGTTAGAGATATGTGAGAAGGATGAATGCGAAATTTTGAGAAAGGAGGGTCGAATGGTGGAATTCGGGAATGAAGAACCTACTATGTCTGCCCATAATTACTATCAATATGCGTGTTGTGTTGAGTAAACAAAGATTCTTGATACTTAATTGGGATTCTTAAACCGTTTTCTTGAGGGAATGGTCCCCTTTTATACATTATTATGGTTGGAATAAATGTATGTGAAATACTCCTATAAATTTTCATATACTACATTAAAAACACAGAAAATTAAAATAATAAAATGAATTTTCAGCATAACAAAATAAAAACCTCTTTTGTGTACGTATGTGTAGCGGAATATTAGTGGAGGAATACTCGAGCGTCTAAATTTGTCACATTGCGCAGATTCGGATAATTTTAGACCAACGGCAACATTGTTCAAAATTTATTCCAATGGTGCCTTAAAGTAATTAATAATTGAATCCAATCACGAACCAATAAAACGTAATTAAATACATGAATGACCAATCTAATTATAAAAATAGTAATTAGATGTGATTATATAGAAGGGTATAGAACCTACCCTTATAGATCTAATATATTAGTAGAGATTTAGAAAACGTTAATAAAAATATCGTCACAAACTCACAATCCATCAAAGCAGCTAACCGCCTAGCCGGCACCCGGTGATTCAGTAATTTTGAGTTGGGGCTACCTCACCATAAGAATATTCACAAATATTAAATATGATCCGTATTTTTAATAGAAAATAAAACATATTAATACTCTTGTAGTATAATATACATAAATTAAAAAATATGAGTTATATTTAATATATATTCAATATCTGTATAATGTGATATATGGAATGTAATATTAATTAATACAGTATGTCGAACACTGTATCTTAAGTGATCCTTTAATATACAAAATGGTACGTATAAACCTTTGTGTCATAAATATGCCCCTCTTTTACGTGAATATATTTTCTTCGGCTCTCGGAGTTTTGAGACCTCTCGTGGATTCCCCTGCCTGAAGTTTGGGGTGGTTCCGGCCAAGGTATGTCGATTTTCTGAAAATCACGCGTTACTGCCTCGGATGAGATTGTTCCCGATTAGCCCTTTTTTAAGCATATGTGAATTTTTTAAGATTTTATATTGTTGCGAGAATTTGGTTGGGGCAATTGTTGCTCGATGTCAATCGCGTAGGGTTTATGTTTCGGAACACTTGATTTGCTTTGATGGTTGTGATTTTGTGATAATTGTCTGATTTATCTATTTCTAAACGTTGGTTTTTTACTTTTACTTTCCTGTTAAAAGTTGTAATTTTCGCTTATGCATGTTGTTCTTGAATTTTGGGTTTGAAATCTGAGAGAATTTGGAAGCTTGATTGTTGATTCGATCTTGTTAGCCTTTTTATGGTCTCCAAAAACCACACAAATGATATAAACAACATTATACTAAACTGAGACGTTTAACCTAGAGGTATTGATGTGATTCGAGCATGTGAACTTTGACCACAAGTTCACGACACAATTACAAATGGAAGGTTGGAGTTTTTTATCTGACGCTGGTTTAATTATAATGTGAAGCAGATTTGATTTATTGAATTTTGGTGGTTAGTTTTCTTTGCTTTTGTTCTGTCATTCAGTAGTGTGAAAGTGAGGCTTTTAATAAATCAGTAGTAATTGGCCAGACTGAGTAATTTGCATGCTACTATGCAATCGATATGTTTTTGTGACATTTATGGTGAATGTTAGGAAAAATAATAGATAGTGTGATATTCATGTCTTTGCTTGATAAAAAGGTCATGACTGACATTAAAACCTTTGAATTGGACCGGAAGCAGATTCGGTTTACAGAAGACAAAGATCTTGCAGTTTTATAATTCCTGAAAGAAAAGAGGGTGAAGTACTCATCTCTTGATGGGGTATCCCCATATTCTTGCAGCTCGAAGATTTCGGATGGCAAGAATAACATAAGCTCTTTGCATCATGTCGCGGATGAAAAGGAATGGGAAGATACTCGCTGCCCCATTTGTATGGATCACCCCGACAACGCTGTCTTGTTACTATGCTCATCCCACGAGAAAGGTTGTCGCCCTTTTATCTGCGACACCAGTATTTGCCACTCCCAACTGTTTCGATCAGTACAGAAAGTCATCCGCTGCCACAAGCTTACATGCTCTGTTTGAATATCAGCAACCCATCTCACATGTCCCTTATGTCGAGGAAAGATCACATGGTGGTACGTCGTGCATCCTGCACGACGATTCATGAATTCTAAGTCAAGAAGCTGTGCTTTAGAAAAGTGTGGCTTCAAAGGGAATTACGCGGAGCTGAGGAAGCACGCTCGGATCGAGCACCCTCTCAAACGCCCATCAGAGGCCAGCCCCGCTCGGTGGGAGAATTGGGCAATGCTGGAGCAACAAAGAGAAACCGTGGATGCACTTTTACATCAGTCGGATAATGATGATGAATTGGCGGATGATTTGTTGGACGAAGAAGGCTCCTCCATTTTTAGATCGCTCATGCTTTCTTTCGCCGAATACACGGCCAGTTTTGGCAACTCAGAAAGCGGAGATCAACCCCAGCACAGGATAGAAGATGATGTAAGTATATTGAGGTTATTATCAAGTTATGGGAGGGAGAGGGAGAATGATTCATCAAGAAGTGGATCGAGTTAAAGATTAAGATCAAGAATGAGATCGAGTTATCATAGCCGTAGGGAGAATTCGAGGTACGTTTCAAGGTTTAGTATATTCTCTCTTTCGGACAACCCCATGGAGATTCTGCTCGTCTAGGAGAATGATACTATGTCTTCGTTCTTGTTTTTCTACTTTCTATTTTTTTTTTCCAACATGCATTCATTATTACTTATTAGATAGTAGTACTAGACTTTTATTTGTTTTTAATGGATGATTGATAAGCCGACACGTTCATTAAAAATTGTGTTTAGGAGTGCGATTAATTATGACCAGGTACCGTAAATTCCAAATCTTTTCAATACCTCGTTGGAATTTGAGGAATTTACCTGAAGCTCATTTGAATAGTGGAATAATACTATATTGAACTATAAATTTAACAACTCAACCATCATATTTTCTATCCCATTTATTAATTTGTTATACATCCATTTATAAAGGAATGGCTCGAATTCATTACTTTTCCGACTATTATACTTTTTTATTATAATTCATAACCAAACAGACCCTAAGAGCATATTAGCATAAGAACCATTTCATCTCCATTCAACCATCTTATCTTATTCTATAATAAAAAAATAAATAAACTTTGTCCTCCTTGGGATGACATATAAGTTGAGGTACTTAAATGTCACGAGAGTTCAAAACCCACTAAAACTATTACGTGTGAATCTGTTATCTATGATTAGTTTGTGGTAGCTCACATTTCTTATATGGTTTACAAATTATTCACGGTGAAAAAACAAAAAAGATAAAATAGATCTCTTGTCCTTTTGAACACATTTAAAATAATTCTAGATCTCATAATGTCATTGCAATATTACAATGATCCATTTCTTGATATCAAAGTATCACAAACACAATCCCACATAAACAAGTAGTAGTTGCAATTATATCAAATAAAATAGTATTTTATTTAAAATAATAACACTACTTCAAATTGAGGAGACCAAATATATGATAGAAACTCATTCACGAGAATCATTTTAAGCCGAACAAAAAACCGAAAAACCTATGGAGCGTCCTTTAGCTTTACGAGAGAAAGCTCGCCGGAGAATTGATTCTCTTCCCGTCCCGGGTCATACTCCGGTGCGTACACAGAAGAGGAAATCGCAATGCATCTTGCTCAGCATCGGTATAAATTGGATTAAATTTCAATTGTCTATGGGCTTAAGTTACTCACAGAGAATTCAACTCCACATAAATCCGTGGTTTATTTATTTTTTTTAATTTTTTGAGGAAGAAATGAAGTTTCACATATTATGGGAGATGAACATCTTCATCAAGAGCTGCAACCCGCCAAAACAAAACATTTAGGATAAACATGCTAATCATGCGATCACGTTAAGCGTTCGATATTCTGACGCACCCAGAATATAGGAACAATCGGGTAAAACAGATGATTGAAAACGAATTTGATACTTTTTATGATAATAAAAAGTAGTTCCTTAATTAAGATTAACAAACCCTACCCGTATGGGCGATTTCCACTTTTAATTATAATTATGGAAATCATTATACAATTTTTAATCTAAAGTTATTTATTTATGAATATCGTAGTTATGAATCAAATTTCAATATTATAACGTAAAATTAAGCAGCAGCCAAAATCACCAAGACAGGTCAGAATAAGCTAAAAACCCTACTCGCCTCTAGTAAACAGTAAGGGTGATTTCGTAATTTCACGGACACAATTAGCTATAAAGCTGTCCAGATGCCTTGTCGACGCCGAGGCTTCCCAGCCTGAACCGGTATTCGCCTTCCTCTGCTGCTAAAAATAAACTAGCTCTGTTTCAAAAACAGCAAACTGATCTCACGTGGCCCTTCTCTTATATATCATTATAAGTGGATTGTTACTTTTTGACACATGCATTAAGAACTTTGTGGTGCGTGAAGTATTGTGATCTACTACATTAAAATATAATTTTAAGTATATATATTTTTAATGGGGCTGTAAAAAAAAAAGTTCCATAATGAAAAGGTATTATAAATTCAAGACTTTTGTAGTAGCTTATTATGAATTTGCCTCAAATCAATGAATAAACCTCATGCCCTTCCAGTTACTGGTTAAATTTGAAGACAATAGAATAAATTCTCATTTGAATATTACAGAAATACTGGTGAGAGAACTATTTTTATTTGAGAAAAATACAATATTTGATCAGCACAGCAATTTGAAGATGAAAATCAGATATTGCAGAAGTGCGGAACAACAAAAGCTAACTAGATTGAACTAAATGAAGTCAATAATTATTGTATTGTATCCTCAAGGAGAGATGGTTTGAATCCATAATTACCATGGATCACTTCCCAATTTCCCATGTTTAGAAATTCCAAAAACATGAGGGGAAAATAGGTTCAATTGTTGCCAAAGCAACAAGCTTAAAGAGAAAAAAAAAAAAAAAGTAAGTTTCAAAACCAATAAGTTTTGAAGCCTGAATTATATTGCAAAACTCATTCCTCATCCTGTCAAAAGATCTTATTCTAGCATCAAATTGCCAAATATATTCAGTGATGATGGTGTTCGTGATCATCTTCGTCTCCATGTCCATCTGGAGGTCCGCCTGGGCCTACTACGTCCAACTGTCATCCAGCCAATAGCTGTGAGCTTTTTGATTGAGACAGAAGTATAATTATGTTCTGTTAATCAGCTACAAGAGAAACAGGTAAGGAGCAGTTTTTTTGGAGGTGATTAAAATGTCGAGTAGCATTCTGCCATAAGAAAATGTGAAGAAAGAAAGTGAATGATAGGGAAATATGACAAGACGAAAATGCAAATAACCCTTTTGTTTTACCAAAATGCAAAAAGATAAAAGGGGCAATTTAATAGCCTAAATACTCCCTCAGTTATTATAAATTTAAGCACATTCTCCTCAAATATCATAACTACCTAACAATGTTGCTTTTACTGTGATGTAAGTAAGCTAAGATGAATCTAAACAAGACCAACAAGCAGAGCCCACACAAGCTACTCACATCATAGATCATTACATTACCCTAACAACCATACAGGCATGAGGAAGTGTTGTAAGGTAACAATGAAGAAAGATAAGGGAGTTCAGTTATTAAAAGATAAACAGGTTTGCTGGAGGTGAATTTTAATATCGAGGTTGCATTATGCGATAAGAAAACGTGTACAATATATCAAGGTGGATCACAAGTAGTTAGAGCGAATTTAGTAAACATTTCTAACTCGGGTCAATGATCCCCAAGATGATTGCAAACAAATTTACAGCAAAATATGTACACCTTAGACAATTTAAATTAGGATTTGAACTTTAAAGATATCCATTCTTACCACAAAATACTGTGAGCATACTGTGCATTCATGTGGCTTGCCCTTCTCTAGCCAAAACCAAACTACATCGTGCTCATCCTCTGATAAAGTTCAAGCAAATAACAATTAACAAAAAAACCAAGACCAAGGCAAAAGAGCCACAATGCAAAGAAGCAAATAAAGACATACCGCCCTCACCACCGGGGCATCCCACAATTCTTTTGTCATAATAAGAACCAATCACAGCAGGGGCTTCCTAAAGGCAAAAAAGAGAGATTAGATGTATAGATTCTCCATTGTATGTATTTCACAGAAAGAGTGGATACAAAATAGACATTTAAAGAATTAAAAAAATGAGTGATGATGCATCTACAATCAATTCTATGAAAGAAGTTTCTTATTAAAAAATGGCGTTAACTTAAACTCACGAAAAAGGAGCAACTACAGGGATGCAATCGAAATTGAAAATTCAAGTATAGGGAACAAAATAGTAAAACACTGAGAAGTACATCTATACATAATATATAATATACCGAGTTAACCCAATGGACAAACTTTGGAGTCTTTATGATGTGAAAAACATTCAGTTAAACATCAAAGCCTTCAGACTCAAAAAAGTTTAAGTGGAAGACCATCAAACACTCAAGAAACTATAACCAAAGAGGTTTCTATAAATTACGGAAACACAACTTACGGAAAACACCAAGAAAAGAGAAAACGTAATGGATGTAATTTCCGAGGCCCTTAATTTTTTCAATCCCCTTCGTTAGGGATGGGTATAATTAGACAATACACTAAAAAGTAAACATTTCTAACAGTAAATATATTTTATACATACATGTACTTCTCCTTGTAACTAACAGCAACAAAGCTGACAGATCAATACATTTTAAGCATGAAAGTAGATACTCATTGATTCTCAAAAATGGTTCAGTAGCTGAGTTAGGTTAATATAAACCTTAAAAAAAAAAAAAAAAGGCAGTTCAAAGAACTGACCTTGGTTCCAAAGGGACCAGATGGATAGTTGATTTCCAGAAGGTCCTTTCCCTAATAAAAAGCAATTCAATAAATTGGTGAACAAAAATCAATGAAGCAATCATAATGCCGTCTTTGATGAATTAAACAGAAAACATCTACCTAACGAAATATTACAATATATTGCTAACCTGAAGGGCAGCTTCCAGCTCTTCTCGCTCATGACCAGTAGCAATAGGAACTACATCCTCCACTCTCAGTTCAGTCACATTCCCTAACAAATGTATACACAACTAAAAAATATTGTTATCATTCATCAGCACGGAGTCATATACGTCAACCTAAATCATAAATCTACACCTAAATTGATTTAATAAAAAACAAATAAATAGAAATTAGGGTTAGGTGACACAAACCAGGTGCAGAGAAATGACGGGTGAAAGCGGAGACTGGTCGGCTGAGGCTCGTCCGCGCGGCCGAAGAAAAGACGGCGCCTCGCAAGAGCCTGGATGCGGATCGGGCCGGGCCGAATCTTCGTAGCTGAATCGCAACCCTTCTCCACATGATTATCACCCGAATGCGTAACCGCGAGCTATTGGCGCCCTCGATCGACAAAGATCGGTTTTTTCCCCCTAGGAATTTCTCGAATTCGACAGACGAAGAATTGAAATGGGAGTCAGACAGAGAGCTTTCTCCAACTAGGGTGGGTATAGTTTAAAGGGAATACATAAGAATAGCCTGTTTTAAAAATGTATATTTTTTAGCCAATTTCCACAGAAATAATAAAAAATATGGAATATCAACTATCCCATAAATGTTGTCCTTTTATGACAAAAAGTAAAAGTAATTTATTTTCACATTAATTTCTATATAATTTTCTCTCAATCGCTACTACTATCTCTTAATCGCCTTTCAGTAAAGCTCTCATTTTGAATGACTATTTTCATTTTTATCAAACAAAAATTCAAGAAATTTGTGTGAAAAATTCAAGAACCCAAAAGAGAATTCTTGTTAGTTAAAGTATATCGAAAGTATGGAACCGGTAAGTTACTGTGTTTGATATTGGATTGTGCAATTTCATATCTCATTTTTCATATTGGATTGTGCAATTTCATATCTCATTTTTCATATTGGATTAAAAAATTTGTTACTAGTTTTTTTTAATATTTTTAATTATGATAGGATTAGTAGATTTAATGTGTTTATCTATATTGTATTCACTTAAATATTATTTATCATTGTATACATTAACACACACATATATATAGATATAATTTATATGGAATTATGTGCTGTTTATAACTAGGTGATTGAGGATTAGATACTCGCCATCGCCAAGACGACGACGATTATAGTTTATACTCGTCATAGCCTAGCTAAGCGACAACGATTATAATTTATACTCGTCCGATTATAGTTTATCAAACAAAAATTCAAGAAATTTGTGTGAAAAATTCAAGAACCCAGAAGAGAATTCTTGTTAGTTAAAGCATACCGAAAGTATGGAACCGGTAAGTTACTGTGTTTGATATTGGATTGTGCAATTTCATATCTCATTTTTCATATTGGATTGTGCAATTTCATATCTCATTTTTCATATTGGATTGAACAATTTGTTACTAGTTTTTTTTATATTTTTAATTATGATAGGATTAATAGATTTAATGTGTTTATCTATATTGTATTCACTTAAATATTATTTATCATTGTATACATTAACACACACATATATATAGATATAATTTATATGGAATTATGTGTTGTTTATAACTAGGTGATTGAGGATTAGATACTCGCCATCGCCAAGACGACGACGATTATAGTTTATACTCGTCATAGCCTAGCTAAGCGACAACGATTATAATTTATACTCGTCCGATTATAGTTTATACTCGTCATCACCTAGCTAGGCGATGACGATTATAGTATATACTCTCCATCGCCTAGCTAGGCGATGACGATCATAGTATATATCACCATCGCCTAGCTAGGCGATGAGGATTATATTTTATACTCGTCATCGTCTATAGTTTATAATCACTACGGCATGACCATAATAACTCCTCTCCACTGTCAATTGATGATGATATTTATTATGGTATAAAATCTCCACTGCTTAGTTAATCGTCATCATCTACTAGAATAATCGAATTTATCGTATTACAGATTAGATGGCAACGCATTATTCTCCGACATGGTGGTTATTGGAATAGATCTGAGTATAAAGGTGGTGATGAAATACTATTTTTCACGTCGACAAATTTGAATACTGCCACATGACATTCACCGCAACCTGAAGACCGATCCCTCCAATACATACTACGACTTATTTTATTATACAAATACTTCTGATGGTAGAAGAATTAAGGTCCCTTTAAAGTGTGATGAGGATTTGATTCAAATGCTTTTGGAGGTTAGAAGTGATCCAATTGTGTATTCAATGTTGATCGAGTTTAATACATGGATCCAGTCCACGGTAATAACATCTTGAACCGGACTTCTCTGCGTGACCACCATTTAAGTGAATCAGGTTCTTCAAATAATCCTACAACATATGCACATGTTGGTCCAATTCCAAGCTGGAGTGTTCCACTCGCTGATCTCGATATTGTTGGTCCTATAGAACAAATGGAACCATTGACGCAGCTCAACGATGGACTTTATGTCGGGGCTGGACGATCCGTCATTGAGTTTGTATCCCCACACAACGATGGACTTTATGCCAATGCGACATCCGAAGTATTGGATTGTACCGCCGGAGACGTCTATTATATTATTTATGCTAATACGTATATTATTTATGCTAATACGTATATTATTTTTGAGTAGACATTAATGCCTTTCCAGAAGATATGGAGTCGAATATGCGTAAACCACGACGACCGAAGAAATACAGCAATTGCCATGGGCTGGTCATACCATCAGAAAGTGTCCCATGAATTTTCGCTCATAAGGTTTTATGTAAAATGGAGGAGACATGATTTGTCTATCTATTTTATTATGACGGTAAAATTGCTAAATATTGCTTATATATTTTATTACCTATCTATTTTATTGCTTGGCGGTAATAATCGCTTGGCGATTAACTATTTCCCTGAGTGGTAATAGATGATCGCTTGACCATAATAGATGACCGCTTGACAGTAATAGATCGTTTGGTGGTAATGTATTATCGCTTGGCGGTAATACATCGCTGGTGGTAATAGATGATCGTCAAGCGATTCTTTAAAATTAATATTCGAGCAATTACTATATATTAATATAAATATTTATAAAAATTAGCAATATCAATCCGTTATAAATGTATTAATCTCTCTATTAGAACATTAAAAATTATAGATAGTTGAAAATTATAGAACATTGAAAATTAGCAATATCAATCCGTTATAAATGTATTAATCTCTCTATTAGAACATTAAAAATGTATAAAAATTAGCAATATCAATCCTAATATATTCAATATCAATCCGTTATAAATGTATTAATCTCTCTATTAGAACATTATAAATTATAGATAGTTGAAAATTATAGAACATTACAACATCAAGTGAACAAGTAACTTGACTATAGATAGTTGAAAACAAGTCTTGATATTTAGACGATTATCATAGAAGCATAATTAAATCATCATCTAACAAATATAATTAAATCATCATCTAACAAATCTAACTTACACTTCATCTTATTAACATGTGATTATCGTTTTTATAAAAAATATTGTATACATTTAGTGAAAAAATTAAAATTTAGGGGTGTAAGGCTTTAAACCCTCTTTTAGGGTTTGAGGGTTGGGGGTTTAAAACGCGGTGCCGCCAGGGTTTGGGGTGTCGCCTAGCGATTAACTATTAACGTCAGGCGATTAAATCCTCTTTTAGGGTTTGAGGGTTTAAACCCTCTTTTAGGGTTTGAGGGTTTGGGGGTACAGGGTTTAGGGTGTCGCCTGGCGATAAACTATTGATGCCAAGAGATTACAAGCACAATAATGCCCAGGCGATTATTAACTTCCGCCAGACGATTATTAACTTTCGTCAGACGATTACTTTTAGCGAATATAAAAAAACCATATTCTTACTAATAAAAATCCACATCATAGTAAAATCCAATCACAATATATGCCCTGGGAAGAACATACTAAAAATTCTTAAACTAACGAACTTCTTGTATGCCTTAAACTCGGCTTGACTATGTACCCAGCAAAATGTAGTGCTCGGGGTAGGAGTCTCGTAAGACAATACAACTCTCGGTCGCTTTTCATATACTTCTCCTCATCAGCTGGATCATCTATCAACTGCCACAACAAAAAGTCATACAATTCGACTGTCCACGAGAGAAGGTCAACGCGAACAGTAACCTAATATTGTGACTCAGCAAGAGAACAAATTATAATGACCTAGAACAAGAATAAATTAATTGAAAGAAGACAACAAAAAATAATAATCACACTTAGTCACTATACTTACATGTCGAGATGACAACCAACTTTGTGCTAATGGATAATCACCAGAACCCTGGATCATACTGACTAATGGTTCTGGTACTATCCAATCTTCGTATCTGCAGTCCGACGATAATTTAGTCCGACCATCTTTATTATCTGGATGCAACTTGTCCCATGATTCTTTAAGAAGACCCTTTAACCAATCAAAGTCAGGATTCAAACACCAAAATAATTTATAGCAGGCGATTATAATAATCACACTTACAAATAATTTCAAATCGACCACAACAGTGTTATCAAATGTGACATCTTTCTTCAAATTAATTTTCAATTTGAGCCTATTAACTGAATACACCATGAAAAGCTCCATCATCTGCATTTAAGAAGAATTAGTAATCTAAATATTATTTGCAATTAGTAGAAAATGTGCCTAAAATATATTTACTTACTTTACCATCGGTCTCCACCGTCATGTCCTCGAGTTTGGCAAAAAAATATTGTGGCAAGCCAAAACCTTCGGAACCGGGCATATTCACAACAGCCTTCGGATTGCTGCTCATGAACCTTCTATAGTACTTTGCAATGAATTCTATACGGTCTCTACTACTAAATGTGAACTTACTCATGAACTGTCTCTCTTCATTGCGTGCTTTGTTGAAGCACTCCTCTATAAAACCTTTGACCTTTGTGAATGACTCATTCACTTTGTCAGCAATATATACCTCAAGTTTAGAAGTGATTTTCTCAATAATGCGGTCATCAAGGTCGATTTGAGGAGGCGGTTGTTGCTGCTGCTGGAGTTCATGTTGGATGTCACCATCACGACTGCCCGATGAAGTAGCTCATGTACGCTTCGAGCATCGAGGACCCTCATCGTTCTCATTCTCGACCTCATCAACTAAATGCTCTTGGATGTGTTACGACGGGAGGCCATAGTAAGACGTGAAACTACTATAGAGGGTCCCCTCCTCTGTCGAAATGAGTATGTAAACCCGAAAGGGTTATCAACATCAACACTGCGCCAATAATCATTTAAGTTTTCAAAAGTTTATCTCTAAAGATATATAGATAAATTTTGTTTGAGTTAATGGATATATAAATAATTTTTTGAAATAATAATCTAATAAATTAAGATTCGATAATTTTTTTAAAAATTTTATGTTAATTCTAATTTTTAGATATTATAGTTGAAATATTTTTCTAAATAATATAAAAGATAGGGTTGGCGATTTCGTTTTATAGCTTCGCGATGGCGATTTTGTTTTATTGCCTGGCGATGGCGATTAGGGCTTGGCGATGACAATTTTATTTTATTGCTTAGCAATGACGATTTGGGATTAGGGCTCGGCGATGCCTAGGCGAAACTCTCTTACACTTTAGTACTTTAGTCTGACATTGTGGACCCAACTTAAATAAAAAAATGATAACTTTTCAGAAGTGGCTAAAAAACTTACATTTTTAAAACACCGGCTATAATTCATATCTAGTTATCCAGATCGGCTATAAAAAGAGTTGGCCCTAGTTTAAACTGGAGAGAGAATACTATTTCATTTTTCCTTTTTTTTTAAAGGATTTATTGTGTAGAAATGGGTAAATAAATTTAGAAATAAAAACTTTACATTTGTTATTTGGTTATCAACCACAAAGATTTGTGTGTACACATTTACCTAACTATAAGGGTATTGATATACACTAAAAATGATCCATTTATTTTAATAAAAAATATTACATGTCCATATCCTTATGATGTGGTACACACAAGGGTATACAAATATGGTATAACAAGCCGCTTCGGTTATCAACATAAATATTTATATTGTATGTGTTTATAGTGTATAAGGTTTAGTTTGGAAAACAACTCAAATCAGTGCTTACAACAAGTAGCGAGTCAATGAAGGAATTGTCCAAATATATCTTTTAGGAGCTAGGTGCAATTTACCCCTCCTGTGGTTTCGGTAAGGTGTCATCTCCCTATGATTTAAAAATGTGCAATATTCCTTCCTGTGATTTTTATTTCATTGTACATTGCCACATGTGTGTTATTTTGCCCGATTCTTGGCTTGTTTGGACAAAAATACCTTAAACATCTCATACATATATTAAAATAATATTATAAATATTAAAATAAAATTTATTAAGCCATGATGGGGCTTATAATCGTATTTCACCATATTTAAGTGGAGGGGGTTGTTGGGAGATGATTCAGAAACTCCACAAATTGTTGGGAGAAGTGCTCAGTAAATTTGAAGATCCCAAAACCCAACTTTGACTGATGAACCATTCAGTTGTAATTGTTTGTTCTGTCTCTGAGAGATTCAGACTTAGTAGACACTCTTCGACTTGGTTCAGGCGCTCAGTTCGGTCCGCTGGTTCTTCAGCAGACTATCAGCCTCAGTACCAGAAGAAGAAGACTCGGTAATCTTGGACTCAGCGAGAGCAAGATATCCGAAAGGAGTTAGTAGAGCGAACTCGGCGAGAGTAGTTCACTTGAACTCGTAGTTGATCTTCGGCAGGCGAACTCGGTAGGACTATGCTACTGAACATAGATCAGACCCAGCAACGGCTAGACAGTTTTCTGACTGTCAGGATATCTCATAAGTTAAATCAGCAGAGTCATACGAGGTATAGAGAAGTTAGCTTCAGATCCACCTTGAAGTCTGTTTGTCTCACCTACTTTCTTCAGCCTCGACCAATGACAAGCGGCCAACTATCTACTTTCTGATTAAAGCTGCAAGTCAACAACTTTCTAGAAATGGATGGAAAGGACTCTGTCACCATACTTTGAAAGAGCCGTTAGCTACCCAAAAGAGAGAGACACATGGATCGTCGTCTCCAACGGATCTATCTATATCTCTGCTCTATAAATAGAGGGAAGATTTCAAATTGAAGCTCACCTAGAAAACAAAGAACACACGAGCATTCACGATCAACTCAGAATCGACTTAAGCTTTCCGCAAGAACTTCATAGAGTAATCTCCAGCGAAAGGCGACATACTTGCTCATAGGGAACAGAGCTGAATCAGATCATAAAGCCTCTAGTATCCAAGCGACTGAATACGAACCCAAAGTCTATACTTAACCGTTCGTCGCTCTAGAAGCCACTTTCTCGTTCCCTTCCCTCTAACCTAAGCTCAACAGACTACATCTATAGCATAGAACGAAGGAGTTCATCTTTGAACTGATCCTTATTGTAAAGGACTCCTTCATAGTTGGGGAGTTTGTCAAACACTTAAGTTTTATATCTTGTAAACTGAGACTTGTTCAGTATAAATTTCAAGACCAGTGTTTTTCGAGTGCACAAATCGACTGAGACTAACTCAGTATAATAAAATAGCCTCCTGATCTTTTTGGGACAGTGGACGTAGGATTGTTGTATCTAAACCACTTTAAAATTGCCTGTGTTCTGTGTTTACTGTTGCATTGATTACTGTTCATACTGAAAATATCTTTTAAAATCATTCAACTGAGTTTCAGCAAAGCTTAACAGATCGCACTAATATACTGAAATAGTTTTCTTAAAAACGTTTTCTAACTCAACCTAATTTGGGCCTACACATTTCCGCAGTTACTAAACTTTAGCTGAACGGTACTGAATTCTGACCTAAGTCAGCTAGCAGGCCTCAGTGAAGTCAGTCACTCTGCCACGAGATTCATAACAACTTATTTGGTTTACCGAACACATTCGCATCGACATCCTCCCCGAAAAGGACTGTTCGCGTTTTAAGTTGAGAAATTTTTTTTCAGGTGTATTCACACCCCCCCTCTACACCTGAACGTTTAATCTCGGGACCAACAATTGGTATCAGAGCAGGAGTTCTCTAAGACTTTTGTTTTTTGAAACTGGTCTACTTGAACGGATCCAGAAAACGTTTTCACTGCATATCATTCTTCATTCATATCACAATCTTCAATGTCTGATATGTCAGGAATCAGGATGGTAACCATGTTCTTAGTAGAGAACTACGAGGTATGGAGAGTCAGAATGGAGGCACATCTGACTTCCCTCCACGATAGTATAACAGAGGTACTGGAGGACTGACCTATCGTTCCAATGATTGATAGTGTCGAAACCCAGGATCCAGCACAAGGAGGAGGCATGGTGACCGGGAAGAAGATCCCCAAAGATAGAAGTCTCTTCACCCCTGAGGAGAAGAAGCTTCACAACTTAGACCGGGTTGCCAGAAATGCCATACTGACCACCCTGAGTGATTCCTATCTCGGGAGAGTTCAAGACTGCAAGTCCGCGAAGGAACTCTGGGATGCTCTAGCGCTACCGAGTCGGGGGACTCAGAAGATCATAGCAAACAAACTGGCGCTGGAACTTCAAAAGCTAGAGAGACTGTCCCTCATGCCTGGTAACACGATTGAAGATCTTAACGTCAGATTTACGGATCTGATGAACACCATCAACGGGTTGGGAAAGTATTCTCCAACCGAGAAATGAATCTCAAGATATTGAGAGCACTGCCGGATGGACATTGGACTCCATTTGCTAATTTACTGAGACATTCTGACTTAGATATTGTTTCTCCTGATCATATCTTTTCAAAACTAAAAGCTGAGGAGTTCGAGTTCGGTCTACCTCAAAGGAAGCAGGGAGCTGAACCTGACACCCAAATCGACCATGCTTTCAAAGCATCAGTCAGCACAGCGGCTCCCGCATCTAGCAAGGCAGAACCTTCACTCAGTGACATACAAGAAGGAAACCTGGCTAAGAAATACGCACTGCTTGCCGTGAAGTATCAGAAGGAGAAGGAGAGGTGCAGAAAAATCTCGAGAGTCGTCAGAGACTCCAAGGGTAAGTCTGAATATACACCCAAGTGCACTTCTGACTCGCATACTTCTGATTGCAGGAAACAGGAAGACTCAGCTCAGTCGAAAGACAGCAAGAGCAAAGAAGAGAGAGTCACCACCTGCTACAACTGCAAGAAGCCAGGACATTATCAGTATGAACATCCTGAGCTCAGTACTGCTGAGAGAGCATCACACAAAGCTTGAAGGGAGAAGTTCATCAAGAAGCATCAAGCATATATAGCTGGTGAACTCTCACACGACTCAGATGAAGTCGATTCCTTCATGGATTCATCAGACGATGAAGCGGCATTCGTGGCCGTAGAGCTTGAAGAAGATGCTGAAAAGTGTCTTATGGCAGGAGAAGAGGATGAGGTAAACTCTCACGCTCCATTTAACTCCTCTTCACACTGCACACATGACACTATTTCAGGTGCAGATGAGAATCTGGACGTCTCGGTCGCCTACGAAGAACTTTTAGACGAGCAGATTCAGATAAGCATGCAGCTCAGTAAGACTCTTCAGGAGTTAGATACCCTGAAAGTGGAGAATCAGAGACTTTCTCAGGAGAGTCCGGTTGCTACTGAGTCAGAAGGACTTGTGTTGAGACTCAGGGAGGAGATTAACTCTCTGATGACCAAATCTCAGCATCAAGAAGATCAAATCTCAGTACTGACCAATGACTTGACTCAGAAAGATACTGAATTGAGTCTACTGAAGCAAGAGTTGTCAGGACTTCAGACCGAGCATGAAACGCTTAAGAAGAGTGATGATGTCTGGAGCAATCTGATGACAGAGCGATACATGGGTGCTGAAAAGAAGCTTGAGGTAATGCTAGCCAGCAACAAGCCTAAGCACTGCAAGGAGGGACTTAGATTCAGTCATGGAGCCTCCTCATCTGCCCCCGTATGCTCAGAAAACCGGCTAGCTGATAGATTTGTTCAAGGGGAGACCATCAACGCTGAGATCCTGAACCCCCTAGCCTAGAACAAACAGAAGATGAAAGCACCTCATCCCAGCTATCAGCATTCTGATAAAAAGATTAGCTCAAAATCACCCCAGTCCAGTCAAGGGGGAACCAATAATGGGCCGATCAGTATGTACCTCCACAGCTGACACATCTAGCTCAGTATGGGTCATATTATTATGATCCTATAGTCAGGAGAGGACCTAAAAGTAAGAAAAAGAAGAAGAAAGCCGTTCAGTAGGCAAAGGTCAGCAGTCCACCAATTCAGAAGATCAGGACTCCTGAATCCATGAAGCCTCAGAAGTCAGCATCGAACAGTCCAGTGGTCAAGTATGTTGATCAAAGTGGAAAGAAACTGTCTGAGACCACCAGGGTCGTGAGACAGATTTGGGTTTCCGAAACTAACATCTAAGGACCCAAAATCAAAATAAAGGGTACCTGAATATAATTTTGTTTTGCAGGTGCACAAGGTCCCTTGGTATGTGGACAACGGATGCTCAAGACACATAACATACCAGAAGGACCTACTGAAGAATTATACTACTGAAGAAGGACCTAGAATCGAGTTTGGAGACAACACAATAGGGTATACCAGTAGCTATGGAACACTCAGCATTGGAACCGCCACAGTTCCAAAAGTATCATATGTTGAAGGAATTCAGCATAATCTTCTCTCTGTTAGTCAGTTTTTTGATAACTCGAATAGAGTGATTTTTGACGCTGGTTTATGTGATGTCATTGATAAATCTACAGGGAAAACAGTGTTATCAGGTTCGCGCAAAAATAATATCTACGTAGCTGACTGGAACTCAGCTGAACCTGAAGCTTGTTTGTTGGCGAAGAACGACAACAGAACGGGGTGGCTTTGGCATAGAAGACTCAGCCATCTCAACTTCAAGACGCTCAACAAGCTAGCTATAAACGCTCTAGCAAGAGGACTGTTGAATGAAGTATTCAGCAAAGACACTCAGTGTGAAGCATGTCTGAAGGGAAACCAAACAAAGAAGCAAAATCCACCTGTTCCATCGCCTTCCACTGATGGAATCCTTCAGCTGCTACATATGGATTTATTCGGTCCAGTCTCTCCAGTGACGATCAGAGGAAAAAAGTATGCTTTAGTGGTCATTGATGACTACTCGCACTACACATGGGTCATATTTATTGCCAACAAGTCTGACGTCAAAACAGAGTTGCCTACGCTTCTGAAAAAGCTCAGTGTCGAGAAGAACACCAAGATTATAAAGATATGTTCAGACAGAGAAACTGAGTTCCTGAATTCGATGGTGGAGGAGTTCTGCAAAGCTAAGGCATAGAGCATGAGACGTCTGCCGCGCGCACGCCTCAACAAAACGGGGTTGCTGAAAGGAAGAATAGAACACTCAAAGAAGCAGCAAGAACCCTGCTCGCAGACTCATGACTCCCAACCAAATTCTGGGCAGAAGCAACTGACACTGCATGTTACACTCAGAACAGATCTCTACTGACTAAGCAGCATAAGAAGACACCATATGAACTATGGAACGGAAGGAAGCCTTTCATATCTTATTTCCATATTTTTGGGTGCTCGTGCTTTATCCACAATAATGGGAAGGACCAGTTAAATACTTTTGATAGCAAGTCAGACCAGGGAGTCTTCTTAGGATACTCCCGGGTCAGCAAAGCCTTCAGAGTTTTTAACTACCGGACCCTTTGCGTCGAGGAAAGCCCTCATGTTGTTTTTAATGAGTTTGCTACTGAAGACAGGAGCAGGAACTCAAAATCAGAATCTGAGGACATTAGTAAGCAGCTACAGGATCTGAGCCTGAAAGATAAAGTTGAAAAGTTCCAGCTGTGTTGGGATGATGATTCAGAAGAGGAAATTGAAGATAAGACAACTGAATCTCAGCCAGCAGCAGAAGTAGCTGAACAAATTGACTCTACTGAACATAGTCAATCCCAGGTAACTCAGGTCGATGAAGAAACACAAGTGGTAACTGAGAACTCTACTGAGTATAATAATTCAGGGGGAACGAATGAAGTTCCTGAGCCTGAACCTGGTGACTCAGTAGACCCGACTCTTGTAACTGAATTACTTCAATCTCAGAATAGTACAACTGAAATGCCTAACTCACCTACTATTTATGTTGAACAAATTTCAGATGAAGAGTTAAAACATCGTAGATCATGGTTGGACGCTCACACTTCTGATTTGATGATTGGAGATCCTTCAGCAAGAGTAAAGACAAGATCCAGAGTCTGTCAGGGAGAAAGCGCCTTATATTCCTGCTTCTTGTCTACTGAAGAACCTCAGTCAGTTGAGGATGCACTAAAGGACGCTGATTGGATCATATCCATGCAGGAGGAGCTGAATCAGTTCACGAGAAACGAAGTATGGGAGATTGTTGACAGACCCCGGCATCAACATGTGATTGGAACTAAATGGGTCTTCAAAAACAAGCGAGATGAAAACAACTTTATAGTAAGGAACAAAGCAAGACTCGTGGCAAAAGGCTACTGTCAAGCCGAAGGAATAGATTTCGATGAAACGTTCGCTCCAGTTGCAAGATTGGAGGCAATCAGACTATTCCTAGCCTACGCAACACATCAGCAATTCAGAGTTTATCAAATGGATGTGAAGTATGCGTTCCTGAACGGCGTGCTAAAAGAAGAAGTCTATGTCGAACAGCCTCCCGGCTTTCAGCAGGGACATCAGATCTACAGACTCAGAATGGCTCTGTATGGGTTAAAACAAGCACCCATGGCTTGGTACGATACCCTGTCTGAGTTTCTTCTTCAGAAAGGTTTTCAGAAGGGCACAGTAGACCGCATATTATTCAGCATTCGACTGGAAGACGACATCT
This sequence comes from Lavandula angustifolia, assembly GCA_028984105.1. Classification (NCBI taxonomy): domain Eukaryota; kingdom Viridiplantae; phylum Streptophyta; class Magnoliopsida; order Lamiales; family Lamiaceae; genus Lavandula; species Lavandula angustifolia. Next base: position 16,668,751 of record CM054816.1, on the reverse strand, counting down.
TACTTGTACAGATCTACGTAGATGACATAATTTTTGGATCAAAGAATGTTATCATGTGTCAGCAATTTGAGAAAATGATGAAGGATAAGTTCGAGATGTCAATGATGGGAGAGATGAATTATTTTCTCGGCTTTCAAGTCAAACAATCTGAGAACGAAACATTCATCAATCAAGGCAAATACACTCGAGACCTCATCAAGAAGTTCGGTTGCACATCCGGCAAACTAATCAAGATCCCGATGAACACGAATATGAAAATTGATCTTGACAAAGAGGGAGTATGAGTAGACCAAACTGAATTTTGTGCTATTATTGGTTCATTATTATACTAACTGCTACCCGACCTGACATAACTTATGCTATAGGTGTCTGCGCTCGATTTCAAGTGAATCTCAAGCAGAGTCACATGGACTTAGCAAAGAAGATTCTCCACTATCTCAGAGGAACACCTGACATGGGTTTAAAGTATCCAACAGATGATAATATTGAACTAACTGGTTATTCTGATGCTGATTATGCAGGATGTAGAATTGACCGAAAGTCAACTTCTAGAACTTGTCAGTTCCTTGGTAGTAAGCTGATTTCATGGTTCTCAAAGAAACAACATTCAGTAGCGACGTCAACTACTGAAGGTGAATACATGGCTGCCGAAAGTTGCTGCGCCCAGATCCTTTGGCTAAGACAGCAGCTACGCAACTATGATGTCATTCAGAATGAAGTGTCGATCTTCTGCGACAACTCTAGTGCGATTGCAATCACTCAGAACCCTGCTTCATACTAGATGCAAGCACGTGGACATCAGACACCACTTCATTCGTGATCATGTCTGGTCGGGCACGATCTCGTTGTTAAAACCGTGTACCAAAAATAATTTATATTTTCCTGCACAACACTAACTTAAAACAAGCACAAAGGTAAGCAGTGTCGAATGCACAGGGAATGGGTAGACATAAACGGGTTATTTCTACAGACCGGAAAGGGTTTGGTTAGTAACCACCATGAACTTTGGGTTTTGATTAACACTAGGCAAAATAATTTTTAAATCGAAAATTGGACAATTGCAGAAAGAAGGGGACCTAGCCAGATAAATCCACTCCAACTCTACTTCGATCCTCGACACAAAGGGTTAGCTAAATCATAAGGCTACCCAGCTTGGATGTCGTGTTGATCACGGACGCATCCACTCCTTTTTCTTGCTGTGGTGAAGGCATGTTGATAATGAACCAACTCCCTATCCTAATAACGATTCTAGCTTGTTGATCAATGAAAGAAAAATCATTAAGAAGCATTTAGACCGAAGGAACCGGATTAATTAGGTCACCGATGTTGATCATACAAAGTGACTTCATTATCAAATAGATCTAGGTGATTAAAAAGTTAACTAGCCTAAGATGATCAATATCAAGCTACCAACATGCTCAACCTGCCCAAATCCACCCAAAACCCTATTTTCTAATTATAAGCACGAGAAGTCTCACGAAGTGTGGAGTCAAAATTTCATTATCCAGCCAGATCTTAATATTTAGCTACACATCCTAGGCAGAATAAAGGCAGACAACATATTTAAAGAAGACATAAGGAATGTTGGTCCCGACAGCACGTTCAGGTGTAGAGGGGGGGGGGGTGAATACACCTGAAAACCGATTTTCTCAACTTAAACACGAACAGTCCTTTTCAGGATGATGTCGTACTAAACAGGTTCAGCAGACCAGATAAGTTGTTCTGAATCGTGTTGCTGCAGCTGCAGCATCAACTGAGACTGGCCCAAGTGGCTCAGGAGCCAGAGAAGTTGCTACTCAGGCAACACAGACTCCCCTTGACATTATTAAGGAAGTTGCCGAGTATGCTGACGAGGAGGACTCAGAAGAGGAAGAAGCTCCTCTTCCTCCTCACCTGTTGCCGGCAAAGGCAAGAAAGTTCTGAAACTCCCAACCCCTTCCTCCAAGAAGAAAGGACCCAGGAGGTTCATTACCCCAGAGGAGGAGGCTCAGATAGCCGCAGATGAGAAGCTGGCTAGGGAGATAGCCGAAGCTGAAGCAGCCAACAAACCTAAACCGAAGCCTATCAAAGGCAAATCTAAGGCTCCAGCTGGAGGCAAGAGAACAAGTGCAAGGCTGCCTCCCAAAACGCTTAAACTCAGCGACGAAGCTGACAAGGAAAAGGCAGCAATCTATTGAGCAGCAGGGCACCTCCAAAGAAAAATCATCAACTCCCGCTGACTCAGAAGAAGAGCCACCTCACAAGCCTTCCTACACTGCCTCTTAGGCACAGGAACAAGAGATGGAAGAAATTTGGGCTCAGTTAGACAAATACTTATATAGAGGTGAAGAGGCCAGGAAAATTGTAGCAGCCAGAGAGAGGTTACATATAGCAGATCTTGAAGCCCTCAGGCTGAGAACGGAAAAGGAAGCTAGTAAGAGAATCCCCTCAAAGGCTGACATCCCCTACAGATACAGGAGATTCAGAAAGCCTACGGATCTGAAGACTCACAGATGGCCTAGAACAGATGAATGGATGCTAGTGGAATTCACGCAGAGGTGGGAAGCGCTGAAAATCGAGTTCATTAAAACAAACTATTTCTGGAGATTCTGGTCTGAGAAGCGCAAACCTGTGGCTTATACTGAATGGATAATGAGAGCCGACTTAGACATGTATGCCAGATTGCAGAAAGCTGTCAAAGAAAATGTCGAAGTCAGAGTTCCAGACCCTAGAATCCTGCCACCCCCATAGAGACTTGACGGATCCATTCACTATGGAGTAATAGAGAAAGAAGTGATGGACGTTGCTGAAGCCAAATTTCTTGATGAAGAAGACCCAGCAGACTTTGTTGAGATACTGAAGCTGAGAAAAGTCACTTATCGCATGTATGGAGTGCCTCTTCCTAAATCTCAATCCCAAGATTTCAAAGACAGGATTAGGCAGTTCAAATGACTTCTGGCTTCTGTGTTCTCTTTGTATCTTTTTCTTTTTCCTAGTCTAGCAGAGATGTAACTGTACCGAACCTCTTTACATATATAATATCTCTGTTTGGCTTTGACAATATCTTATTGTCTGAATAGCCGTGTTTATTTTTGCTTAACATTCAGAATCACTGAAGTGATTACTGACTCACACACTCACTGTATGTTATTTATTATCGGTTGTTGCTTAGCTAGATTCTGATAGACTTGATAGCATAAGGGGAAAATGTTGTTAAGACAGGGGGAAGTGTTGTTCAGACTCTATATTTATTCTGACTTTCTGCCATGATCCCCTCAGTAGTCTAGGACTTAAAGAACAACACCACTGATTCTACTTGTAATTTTGTAAGGAGCTCTGTTTCTGATAAGTCATAGTGTTAGGTTGATAGCTATTAGGTTTTGGCATCATCAAATAGGGGGAAAATGTTGGGTGATGATTCTATCCTCAGCAGTGTCGATAAACAGTGGGAAATGATTCAGTCTTCTATGCCGTCATACAGTCAGTAGCCTTGTGCTATGAATGAATTTGTGAGATTTGAAGATCCCAAAACCCTATTTTGATTGGTGAACTATTACGTTGTAAGTTGTTTTGTCTTTGAGATTTCGGACTCGAGCGGACCCTGCGCTCGGTTCGAGCACTCGGTAGATTATCCACCTCGGCACTGAAGTAGAAGACTCGGTATCTTTGGACTCGGCGGGAGCAAGATATGCGAAAGAAGTCGGTGGAACCGAACTCACCGAGGAGTAGTTCACCGTACTCGGAGCCGATCTTCGTAGAACCGACTCGGCGAGAGCATGCCATCGAATCGAGATCGGACTCAAGCAACGGCCGAGGCGGTCCTCGATTGTTAGAATCTTTGAAGTCACTTTTCAGTAGAGTCAAATACGAGGAAGAGAGAAGTCAGCTTCAGATCTCCTTGAAGTACATTGTCTCAACCACTTTGTGAACCTCGGCCGATGACAAGCGACCACGTATCCTATATCTACTAAAGCGCAAGTCAACAACTTTCCAGAAAAGGAGGGAAAGGACACTGCCACCAAACTTCAAAAGAGCCGTTAGCTACCCAAAAGAGAGAGACAAAGGATCGTCGTCTCCAACGGATCTATCCTAATCTCTTCTCTATAAATAGAGGGATAAATCGAAATTTGAAGCTCACGGGAAGAACACGAGAGAACATACAGAGCATTCAAATGAGCAAAATTCAAAAAGCCTAAGTCTTCCGCAAGAAGTTCAAAGAATCTATCTCCGACGAAAGACTTCATTCCAGCTCTTAGGGATCCAAGCTTAACTGTTTCATACAGCCTCTAGTATCCAAACGACGATACATGAATCCAAAGCTATATTCAGATGTTCGTCGTTCTAGAAGCCACTTCCTTGTTCCCTATCTCTCTAACCTAAGCTCAATAGCATATATCCATAGCTTAGACGAAGGAGTTCACCTTTGAACTAATCCTTATTGTAAAGGACTCCTTCACAGTTGGAGAGTTTTTCAAACACTCGGTTTGATAACCGTGTAACTGAGACTTGCTCAGTATAAATCTCAAGACCAGTGTTTGTCCAGCGTACAAACCGACTGAGACTATCTCAGTATAATAAATAGCTTCCTGATCTTTCAGGACAGTGGACGTAGGATTTTTGTGTCCGAACCACTTTAAAAATCTCTGTGTCTTATGTTACATTTTTAAACTGTTGCATTGATTTACTGTTCATACTGAAAACCTTCTTTAAATCATTCAACTGAGTTTCAGCAAACTTAACAGACTGCACTAATCAACTGAAACTGTTTTAATAAAAACATTTTCCTAACTCAACTGAATTGGGTCTACATTATTCCGCACCACTGAACTCTATCTGCAAGATACTGAATTCTGACTCTCAGTCAGCTAGCAGGTCTCAGTAGAGTCAGTCACTCTGCCAACACGATTCAGAACAGCTTATCTCCCTCTGATATCTCCATCTGTATGGATGACGAATCTCCCTCTGATATCTCCATCTACTGAATCAGAGTTCGAGTAGATCTCTGCTACTTGGCGCGGGAGGAAGAAAGTCGGCCTTCTCGTCAGAAATCCTTCCAGACCAGTTTCTCTGAGAGCATAGAATATCTCCTCCATAAAGTCCAGGTCGCACTCATCAAATTCCATGACAGGCTCGCACCAGACTAGGTCCTTTTCGAGGATCTCTTGCATATATGTCGGAGCACCTACTTGAGTTCCTGTCATTTTTGTAATCTGCATACACAGCATAGGTCAGTATCGATTAACATATAGAAGAAATAAAAACCATACGTTACTTAATAATCATTGAAGAATTACCAAAAGATTTTCTGAATATTTTGAGGAGAATTTGGATAGAAGGTAATAAGTATCTCAGAAAATCTCGGGTATTTAAGATATTTGCATATATGAAATGGCGGTGTCGAAGATTTGAACGCATATATATCTATCTTAGAGAAGATAAACAGTTAAAGATCAATGGTTCAGTTTGAACGCGCTTTTTAGATGGACAGCTAGGAATAAGTTTTATAAAATAGGTAATGATCAAATTAGCCGCCTACGTCAAAAGCCAGTTGAAAATAGCCTAAGTAGTAACTTGATACACATGCATTTAATGCGTGGCAGAGTTCAGCATGCTTGTACATAGAATGTCGTGTATTAAATATGATCCGTTAAAATTAAATGACATTTCCTAAGGCATTGAATACGATGTTGAATCGATCATAAATGCATGAATTGTTCTATAGGCTCCCGAGTAGAGATACGCAAACCTATCGTCGAACATCGTAGTACGCGATACCTCGTGTAGATGGTTGCCTGAGTCTCTACGTGCGATTTTACTCGGTACTAAGAGTGAACATTCCCCCACCTTGAATGCTCCTCTCCCGAATCCTCTTACCGACTCGGTAGGGTCCAAAGCAGACCTAGCTCTACCGAATGTTCTCGAATCGGCTTCGGCTAGAGGCTTGGTTAGTATATCGGCCCTTTGATGATCGGTATGGATCTTTTCCATCCCGATATCCTTCTTTTCGACATGGTCACGAATGAAGTGGTGTCGATGTCCACGTGCTTGCATCTCGTATGAAGTACGGGATTTCGAAGTGATTGCAGTGGGCACAGTACCGTCGCAGAAGATCGGCACTTCATTCCGAATGACGTCATAATCGCGTAAGCCGCTTTCTCGCCCAAAGGATTTGGGCGCAAAGCAACTTCCGGCGGCCATGTATTCAGCTCCCGTAGTTGACGTCGCTACTAAATCTTTGTTTCTTTGAGAACCATGAGATCGCCATCGCCGAGGAACCGACACGTTCCGGGAAGTTGACTTTCGGTCGATTCTACATCCCGCATAGTCGGCATCGGAATAACCTAGTTAGTTCTATACTATCATCATTGGATACCATAAACCCATGTCGAGATGTTCCCTGCGAAAAAGGGGGGGAAGGCCGGTGAAATACTTAATTGGGCCGCAGAGGTTGAAAAATTGAACAATGGGGCGATAGCATGTCAATCATGTTATCAACAATTGCAACAATTCAATTTAGAAACTGTTCATCTTAGAAGTTTCTAATAGTTTACTACAATTATTGTAAACAAGAATTTAAAATTCTAAATAGTAATACTGGTGATGTGTAACTATAAAAGTTCTCCCTTCTAGCAGAGATTATTCCCTAGAGGAGAATCTAGTGGCAATGCTTTTTGAAAATTACATGTCACGACCAATAATTCTATAAGTCGAGTTTTGTATGTTGTTGTAGAGAAACACATCCGGTAGAAGCACATTTCAAAACACAATGAATAGTATTACGGAATTTTTTCATCATAAAATTTTTTACTATTTAATCTCTAAAAAACTCCCAAGACACCCGATGATCATACATAAGTAATACTGATAAAAGAGAATGGGAGAAGTAATTGAGGACTGAGAAGTTGAAGGAATTCATAAATGGAGACAGATCCAAATATCAAATTTGAAACTTTATACAAGGCAAAATTCTAAATTCAAAAGAACAAAAAAACTATTTTAAGCATAAAATATAATCTGTAATGGTGGAGGGGGATGGACTGAGGCTCCGAATGAAGTTCTACATTTAACCATCTTTATTACGAATTTCTTTCGATATAAAGAAATACCCTTCCGCCCTTTAACCTTCTTTTCTTTTTCCAAAACTCTCTCCCCCCCCTTTTCTTTTCCTAATAAAAGGATCAAGTCTTTGGAGCAACTTCAATTTAGGTATCACCAAATTTGTCCACATTAAGCCTGCTGCAACTTATTTCTTGTAATATGATTTGTAGATGCAAAATACTACAATTTAATTGAGTTTGAGGAAAACTCAATAATGTATCCGCAGAAAGTAGGAGAATGACTAATTATTACTGTTATTATTTCTTGTGTGCCATAAATTAGGAGAGTATTTTTGTGTTTTGGACCCACAAAATAGAATCCACCAAACTCAATACCAGGTGCTACAATACAATGTGCAAGGTCTCTTTCTCTCTCTCTCTCTCTAAGAAACTTTCATTGTTTTTCAACAATTTGTAGTCCAAGCTTCAAGGGCCAATCCAATCCCTTTCCACATTCTGGACCATCCATCAATTTCATGCATATAAAATCAAATTTACTTCTACTTCAATCTCAGATAATAAGACCATCTTATAAAATTATTCCATTGACAACTTTCGATAAAGTTGAAATTTGCATTTTCAACAACAATTTAAACATATTTCATGATATATGGAATATTTCTCAAGATCAAACACATTTAAATTTAAATTTATCCAAAAGAAGAACTCGTAATCAACAAAACGAGATCCATTACAACCAAATCAAAATGTCACACAATGGGATTGACAAATTCCCCATGGATCCAAGCATCAAACGGTACAGATTCTAATAAAGCACCGAATAAGCTACATTTTTTTTTATAAAAAAGAAGAGGAAGAAAAAAAAATCATAGTCGACAGATTGATTTTTACGATTTCGCGAGCTAGGTCGCCGGAAATCAAGTTCAACGATCCTCGCGGCGCCCGGACAAATCGGAGGCGAGGCGGGAGGCGATCGCCGAGTGGTACATAATGTCGTGGAACGTCGTCGTTTCGATCGTCTTCTTCCTTAACTCCTTCGCCTTCTGTTCGGTGAAGCATCCGCGGAAGTGGCTCTTGTCGGTCGAGGATTGGCTCGATTCGGTGGCCGGATCGGAGCTCCGGTTGGTAATGTAGTCCGGCTCGGCGGACCAGCCGAGGATTGGGGCCCACCAGTTGTTGGATTTGCTGTTGGAAGGAGGGTGGGGGAGAGCGGCGGTAGCGACGGTGGGGATCCGGAAGGAGGAGATTGCGGCGGCCATTGTGAAGTGATTTTTGCTCGAACTTTTGCGGTGTTAGTGAGAGAAAGGTAATGGAAGCGACGGTGAGAGAAAGGTTGATGGGGAAGGAGGTGGGGAAATGGATAAGGATGTATACGTGGCCATGCGTGTCACATCATATATTTTTCGCTTTTCTGTACTTTCCTTTGCTTTTTTATTTTCCCCTTAAAAATAATGTTTTCATTAACCGACGTCAGATCTGAGGAGAGTCTGGCCGGAGTGGGGATTTTCTGTTCTACTTGGTGGACCACTACATGTCCCACCAATAAGGTGAGGACATGTGTCGACTTATGATAAAAAGGTGGCACATCAATGCACGCGTGGTAGCGCGTGATTGGTGGGCCACCAAATGGTCCACCAAAAAATGGGACAGGTGATCCCCTGCCATCTGGCCGTGGTCGGTGTGGAAGGTATTTGTCAAAATAGGTGAAATAAATAACGGGAAAAATGCCACAAATACCTAATGCCAAAACAAAATGTAGTACTATGGACAGTTTTGTCCCTACTATCTTATTGCATTGCCAAAACTCATGTTGTATATTTTATATTTGTTGCGTTCGGGAAGGATGAATCGCTCCCGAAAAGGAATCTAGAGGCTATTCATGCTTCGACCGAGACGATTCCCCTTTATTCGATCATGACTTATGCACTCAAGGGCCAATCTCCGTCCGGCCCGAGGAAAGCCTTGACCTTGGCACTCCTAACTGGAGGTGCGTTCAACTCAATCCATCCCGAACTTGGTGGTTAAACTCTACTGCGGAATCAATAGATTAATTCCTTTTCGGGAGCAATTCATCATTCACCTCTTTTGGTAACTCCGATTTCGGCATAACTTCGACGCATACCGCTTGGACCATTGCCTTTGAATTGAAGATAAAAGTGCATCGGCGTTGATTGTACCTTACCTGCTCCGATAGAGAAAAACTGTCATTAAGGGACAAGACTTGATGCTTGCTTGGGAGGATGTGAGGGATTGCTACAGTGCAGATTCCCACGCCCTACCCCCTACTCCTACTCCCCTGCTCACCTAATGCTGGATTGCACAGATTCCCACTCCATGCATGCAGGACAAAGACCGATTGACAGTCGAAAATTATGATTTTTATTTATAAAAGTTGTCCTTTTTTTCATTGTTATTCCATTTCCATTTTTTTTTTCCAATTTAAAATGAAGGGATTTGTTTCTCTCCATTTACGTATTTTCTCTCCAATTCCGGTTATCCAAACCGTACAAATAATTAGGATTTTGTTTTTCTTTCTCCATTTAAATGTATATAATAGGAGAATAAATAAAAAAATAAATAGGAAACAAATAGGAATTATTATTAAATTTAAAAATGATAATCTCCTCATATTTTTCACACCTATAAGAATGATAATGTCCTCATAAATTTAAGAATGATAATATCATATACTTTTTTATTAATAGTTATTAGGGTTTTTGTAATTAAATTTTCCGAAATAAACAAGGAAATAAATATTAGGATTTTTGTTGGTCCAAATAAACTGTCTCGATCGCGTGGGCGGAGGGAATCTGTGTATTGAGTCATATCTACTAACTTCAGTCAGTGAACAATAATTCAGTATAGAATAAAATGCGGAAGTGTAGGCCTAAATAATTTTCGGCTCGGTTTGAGAACACGTTTTTATGCTGAGTGTTATTTTTAAAGATCAGTTTGTATGCAGTATGAACAGTAAGTCAATGAAATAGTAAATCAACATAATCAATTTTTAAAGTGGTTCGGATACGCTGGATCCTACGTCCACTGTCCTGAACAAAGCAGGAGTTCTAAATTATTTATACTGAACAAGTCTCACTCGATCTGTACGCTGGACAGATACTCTAGTTATAGTATTAGTGACTTTACAATTTCAAACACGGTGTTAATTTGATTCTCCAACTAAGAAGGAGTTCTTACAATAAGAACAATTCAATAAGCTGAACTCCTTTGAATTTTCTAAGCTTAAGATATTACAAGAATTGATTAGAATAGAGATTGGGAACAATAGATCTCAAGAGCGAAGAACTAACTATATCTCTTTGTGTATGAGCTCTTCATTGTGTGAGTTTTTTTGGTTGCTAGAGCGTTTGAATGCTTGAATGTTTTTGGTTCCCTCTTGGTGTCTTCTCTGCATGAAGACTCTTCTCTATTTATAGTTTCGACTTATGAATTGATCCGTTGGAAGATGTCTAGACATGTGTCGAAAACGACAATAAAAACGACCTTCTTGAGCTTTGAATGCCACTGTAGAGATTTTCTCTTTTTCAGTCTAGGGAGCAGCTTTATGTCAGTGCAAGTACAGTGCTGGCAGCTCCTCATTGGTCGAGGTTAGAGAGTTGGTGAGGCTTGTTCAAATTCCAAAGCGGATGCTGAGTTGACTTCCTCTGATTCCTCGGACGCTTTTATTGAGTTGTCTTCTGCTGACATTCTTTTGAGATATTCAGTACTTGACGGATTTTTTTTACTAATTCAGTGGGTTCTGAGACACTCATCTGAGTTCCTCATGCCGAGTCCTTCCAGTTGACATTAGATGTTCTACTGAACCTATCAGCTACTGAGTTCCTAACATGCTGAACTCAACTAAGCTATTACATAATGAGGTTCATCATTCACCTAAGGGGTTTTGGGATCTTCAAATCTTATCATATTGAATCTCTACCTAATAATTTATGGTTAAGATATTGTTCTAGAAAATATATTTCATAGATTATATATTACTAATAAATAAATTAAAAATTAGAATTCATATCTATAATTTTTTTGAATGAAGCCAATCCTTTAAAAGAAGGGATTTCAACCGCATTTTTAGAAAAGTTACACTAGATTAAAGATGAAGTGGAAGTGAATTTTCAAACCACTAACACCACTTACATCAACATTTATTTTCCCTCACCACACTCTTATCGATTTTTCTAGGCTGCATACCTTCAATGTAAGTTTAGAAACCGTCATCAAGATCTTCTCAAGCTCTCCAAGATTGTGAGATAAATGAAGGGCTAAGTGCAAAAACCAACACCACTCTCTTTTCAAGCAAACAAACTATTGTGAAGCTCTCTCGCACATATTTCTCCGGCAACCACTATCTTGTTAAGATCTTCTAAAGCTTGGTCGAAATGGCTGACAATATTGGTCGCGAGCAAGTTAGTAGACGTAGAATCCGATCTTTTTTAAATGAAAAATTAGGGTTTTTATCGTGCATTAATGATCAGGGCTCTTTTGATAGACTTATGTCAAACTTCTATACTTTATTTGATATTTTTAAGGCCAATGGAATCAAAATATTTGATTTTTTGAAGGCGAATGATCGGTATTTTTGACCGCAGTCCAATGCGTTTGTCCAAGGTTAGACTGATATGTTGAGACCATGCCTATAGCATATGAGATATCTGGTCTCGTACAAAGCATTGCATACATGAGTCTATCGACAGCGGAAGCATATGGTACTAGCCTCATACTTTCTCTCTTCATGAATTTTAGGGCACTGATTCTTGGATAGAAAAATGTCATGTCTGAAAGGTACTGAACATTTCTTTGCATAAAACGAGTAATAACAGTGTCAATGTAGGAAGCTTGGGATAAACTTAACATTCGTTTCCGGCGATCTCGTATAACCTTGATCCCATGGATGTAAGCCGCTTCACCTAAATCCTTCATTTGAAACTGCTCGGATAACCACGTCTTTACGTCTGATAATACTTCAACATTGTTGGCAATGAGAAGGATGTCCTCTACGTAAAGTGCAAGAAACACCACTGATCCGTTAACACAGATACGATACACACACCTTGTTAGGACATGATACAAAATCATAGGATTTGACTACCTCGTCGAAACGCTGGTGCCATGACCGGGAGGCTTGCTTAAGTCCATAAATAAACTTCTTAAGCTTCCAAACTAGATGCTCTTCTCCATCTTTCACATACCCTTCTGGCTATTTCATATATATGTCTCTACCTTCTTCAAGGTGACCGTTTAAGAAAGTGGTCTTGACATCCATCTGCTAGATCTCTAAGTTCATCTGAGCTGCTATGGCAAGGAGAATCTGAATGGACTTGATCATTGCTACAAGCAAGAAGGTCTCCTTATAATCGATACCCTCTTTCTGGGTAAACCCTTCGCTACTAGCTTGGCCTCAAATGCCACGATCTCTCCATTCGGTCCTCTCTTTCTCTTGTATACCCTCTTATTACCAATGACCTTACACCCCTCAGGTAGTTCTGTGACCTCGTATACATCCATATCATTTATGGACTCAAATTTCGAGTCCATGGCGATTTGCCATAAATCTGCATCTATTTCTCCCACTGCTTCGTTATAGGTCTAGGGATCTACGGTATCTTGTCATCAGCTGGGAGATGATTAGACGTCTCCCTAGTGAACATATACTTATCAGGCGTAAATATCTCCCTCCCACTATGTCGAAGAGTGTTTGGCGCTGTGTTAACAGATTGTGCAGTTGCTCGTGGAGCTCTATCTTGCATAATTGGCTCTCTAAGGGGATCTCGATCACCTTGTAGTTCCTCAAGGATGATCTCGACTTGATACTTGTGATTACTAATATAATCCTCCTCTAAGAACTGAGCGTTGGTGCTAACGACGATCTTATGTTCCTTAGGATCATAAATGTAACCACCCTTCGTTTCCTTCGGATACCCTATAAACAACAAAACTATCCGAACGGATCGGAAAATACGATGGCACGTGCCCCCATGTGCCTCCTGATGTCAGTTGTAGTGTTCTGCCAGAAACTAGGGTTTCGTCCTTTTCTGTCTTTCCGTACCATCACGCCTTGATTTTCGTGCATCCCGGACCAAAATACAGTATAAACACGTAACACATTAGTCCTATCAACTACTCGTGGATTTTTTCATGAGAAAAACGTTACATATGGGTCAAAATAGTGGCACACAGGTCGCCCCAAACACGAAATTAACCCAATAACGACGGAATAAAACCCTAAACATGCTCCTGAAAGCAACAATCAGAGCCTAAAATCATGACTTTGATACCAAACGGAAGGAATGAAACTTACCTGCCTCCTTCGTATGTTGTAGTAGCTCTGATTATTGCTCCTGTTCAGATATTCTGATCTGTATCCCGATCCTTTTCTTCTTCCGCGTGGTTAGAGAAATGTAGAAAATCAACTAAATTGTCTCTCTTACTCGTGTGTATATGCTTATGAGTATGTGAATATGTATTCTGATTATGAACATAATACTAATATATTTAGGTTTCAAAAGCTAATATAATATTAATATTGTATCCCATTAATTTAATTATATCCCTAATGGGCTTCCACATCAATTAGCACATAATATAATAAATTAATATGCTGGACTACTTTTATTTATCAATTAATTGACTCAGTCAATTTATTCAAGATAGATAATATTATTAAATAATGCAAAATGTATTAATCTATTAATAATAATTTCTGAGAGACAATAAATAAAGCCGAGCCTCAATTAATAATTTCTGAGGAACATCAATTAATAAACACTGATTCATTCCTCTAGAGAATCCGTGCCGACTTACCTTTTTATCCCAACTTGAGCATGAACTTGTATTTTAGAATAATCGATCCCCGTATTTAAGATAGAAATATCCGTTAAATTAATTAAGCCCACTGACAACTTAAATTAATTAACATCTTATTATATTCCTGAGTAGTACCACTCGACCTTATTAACACACCCGAACTTAATCAATCGGTCGGGTTTAGTGTGATAATCCTTACAAGTTCCTCAGGGGATATTATCAACCCATTTTACTAGGATACGGTTGCAAGATACAGACAACCAGCTTGAGCCACAAATGACTACTAGCACCCAAGATACGTAGATCCGGTCGCGATGACGTTCACCATAGTAGGTCAAAGTGTTAGATAGTCAAATGCACTTAGCTGAAGTCTTACCAAGCTTAAGACGAACTAAGTCACCGAGATCTTGGTTCTCTACTAGTGGTTCTCTACTAAGGTCAATCAGGAGAACACATCTCACTGTGATCCATCAATAGCAGCCAAGACAAACCACTTTGATCTAAACTACAACTATACCGACAACTTATCCTTAAGTTGTCTCAGATGTGATAATTGTTTATATCTTGTCAGGTCAACCAATTAAGTAGACTTCTGTGATCTACGACACACTACACAATCTAACTTATATACAAGATAAATGATTACATGTGCAAATATATATTTATTAGATAGAAGAATAAAACAGTGGTAAGGACAAATATACATTATATACAAACATAAAAATTGCTTCCAGTATACAAAATCCCAACACCGGTGCTACTGATAAGAGACAAACTGCAAGGTAAGGCTGAAATGTGTGGAAATCCAAATGCCCGAGTTGTAAAAAGTTGTTTTGCTTCCAATGTAAGAGGGTCTGGCACGTGGGGTTCGGTAGCGAGGATGCTCCGAGAGACCTGATGACGTTGCTTTCGGGCGGCTGGTGGAGAAGAAGAAGTGGATGAGGTGCCCCGGGTGCAGTGGCGAAGCTAGGAATATTTTCAGCTGGGTCAAAAGTCGAGTTAGAAAGAAAAAAAAATGAAACAGGGGACCTAATAAGAAGGAAACAAGAAGGAAAAATAGCTAAAAAGAAAAAAATGAGTGGAGTAGGATTCAAACCGTGACTTATGGATTGGAAAAAAGAAAATTTACCACTGGGCTATAAACTTTTTATCTTAAAAATCATAGTACAAAAATATTGCTATAATTTTTTGAGCCGGGTCAACTGCAATTGCTGAGTTGGCTGTGGCTTTGGCCCTGTCCGGGTGTAGGCATTTCGTGGAACGTAAACAGGGCTGTATGTTTATCCGGTGTAGATGCGGGATTACTTTCTGGTACGTGTGCGGTGCGCAGGTTGAAAAGCACTGGTGCCCTTGCCAAGCCCAAAGCTTCTGCGATGCTCGAATTTCCTGGCGATGTCAACAGTTAGTTTTCGTGTGATTCTCCTTTATATTCTGTATATTTTCTTGTTTCATTATTGGAAGAGGTGATGCAAACTATAATTCAATTTTTGAAAATGCCATCTCTTTGTTGTACCTTCAAATAATTTTAAAGTCCAAATTGTGTCAATCAAGGGAATGATGTGTTTACTGTAGATCTCATTTTGTATTCCACATATATGCATTCAAAATTTCAAAAATCCATAAAATTTCAAAAAGCCACTTCAAAGTTCAAGGACATTTTTCCTCTCTTATATATATTTCAAGGGTGTTTTTACACTAAAATATACATTACCGGTATTTCTAATTTTCATGATAAAGTTTGATGGCATATTTGGATTTTTTTTTTTTTTTTTTTTGATACGTAGAAACCCCGCCCCCCTACCTTCGCGTCGGTAAACCCCCCTACCCCTTGTGCAAACTCGCAAAACCACACGGGAGAGTTCAACCACTCCTAAGGCAACCATAAGGTGCACGCTCCACAAAATTGATTCCAATGAGATTCGAACCCAGGACCTATCGGTCCCGGGCCAACTACCTTCACCAACTTTGCCATCCCAAGGGGACATATTTGGATTCTATTGATCCTATAAGTTGTTGACGTTGCATGTACATTATTAATTAATTGAAGTTAGTAACTATAATTTAACTTAGATAAATTCATTTCATTGTTACCAATATGCTGAATATGGCTTTCAGTCGTAGAAACTAATTTGACAACATCTAATCATGATTTAAAAAACATTAAGGATCGAAGAAAGAGATGACAATTCCCTTATTAAAAAAGTGTAAATTACAGTTTGACACCCAACGTTGTCACTACTCTTTAATAAAATTACATATCCTGTTTTTTTTATAGTTATAATTTGTGGTAATATATGTTTCTACCCATATTTATTAAACAAAAAGCAAAAGTAACCTTTCACTATAACTTTGTTCACAATCTAACCAATTTGATCATACTACCCTCACTTTAAAATTAACTATCAGTGCCTAAAGCGAGCATATGGGTGCCTAAGGCGTGCCACAGAAAAAGACTCTTATTCAGAATGAACTTTTTAAGCTTTCTACGAAATCCTTAGGCACCCCTTAGGCACTGGAATTTTTTAAAATAATTCGTATATTAAATCCAATGCCTAAGGCTCTTATTCAGAATGAGTTTTTCAGGCTTTTTACGAAATCCTTAGGAACCTTTAGACACCCCTTAGGCACTGAAATTTTTAAAAATAATTCGTATATTAAATCCAATGCCTAAGGCTATTATTCAGAATAAGCTTTTCAGGCTTTCTACGAAAATCTTAGGCACCCCTTAGGCACTGGAATTTTTAAAAATAATTCCTATATTAAATCCAAATCAATCAAAAAGTGAGTCAAAAATAAGGGTCTTTTCGTAATCTTGGTTATTTTGTAAACATATGATAAGGAGTTGGACATTTTTGTTTTTTGTTTTAGGGAAATGACTACTGTAGCAAATGCCTCATTTGATTTATACCGTACTCAGGAAGTTATTATCAAAATTTGTGAGGTTGACTATCACTAATAATCTTCTGTTCCACTTTTTACTCTATGGTCCACCAATTAAGTGGTGCATGTCGGAGCGACTTGTATATACTACTTTCGTATACCCTTGTATGTACCATACCCCAAGGGTATTGACATGTGACATTTCTCATTAAATCAAGTGGGTCATATTTAACACATGTGAATATCCTTGTGGTGTGGTACACACAAGATTATATAAAAATGGTACACACAAGCTTTTGTGGGTGAATACAAGTGTTATTTAATTCAAGTAAATTTAATATCAATTGATACTAATATCTAACTTAATAATGAAAAGAAATTCCTAAAATAGACATGTGACCACCTGATTGGTGGATAATATTGCGAAATTGTAATATTGAGACATAAGATCCTAACGATCAACTAATGGCCATATGAAAAACTTAAAGAAAATTAATAAAGTTTAGTAAGAGTAAAAAAATAAAAAATTACACTCCCTTCGTCCCACTCCATTGGTCCCATTTCTTTTCAGTACGGAGATTAAAAAAAATAGTTTTTTGTGTGCACAATAAGATAAAGTTGCGGGGTCCATTGAATATGTTAGAGGAGTATTTTAATTGAAAAATGAAATGAGACAAATGGAGTAAGACAACTAAAAAAGGGAAATGAGACCAATAAAGTGAGATGGAGGGAGTAACTTTTATTAGTTGCCAAGAATGCTTTGCGAGTTAAAAGCTAAATTGTTGAAGATTAGTATGAGGATAGACCCTTGAAAAAAATTGTTAATCTGGATTTCAATTTTATTATTAATTGAGATTGATATATGGCTAGAACTATTTTTATAATATATACAAAATACACTTATATGTGTTCTAAAGGTTTATATAATAAGTTGAGGGTTAATGTACAATTAAGATGGAGCAAATTAATAACTCATCACCATAAAAGGGAATGACATGTATCTAACTTTAATTCTTTATTGACTTAAATCTGGGATTATGAGTTGCCCTCCAACGCATTAAAACACAGTTAAAAATATGCAAGTTTTGGATTGTGAACAAGATCGGACTTCCTTATGGAAGATCCGGTGTATCATGTTTATGAGAGTTCGTTTAATAGAAGTCTGCATCTATTGATAATGCAGCAACTGTGGTCCCATATTCGATGCATTTTGCAAGTTGCCAAAATTTCATCGGCACTGCATGCATGATGGAGCCGTGAATGGAAGTCAATATATAAAATAACTGAATTTTGGAAAACTAAATTTATGCTGTCTTTAGCTTCTGCTGCATTTCTTTCAGAAACTTGAAAGAAAACAAGAAAATAGTCCAAGTTAGAGATGGCGGCAACGGTTTATGCATCTCTGGCTTCTTTGCTGAATACTTTGGATCACATCCACATTCATCCTCTCCTTTCCACTTGTTTCAACAACTGCCCATCAAATCGCTCCACAAAATAGTTGATTTCTTACTAGAATTCATGGAGAATTATTCAGATCCAAAAAGTAGAGAAGCAGAGGAAGTTTTTTACCCAAATTACAGAATGTGGTCCGAATGGCTGAAGATAGAATCAAAGTCGAAGCAGCTGAACGAGTACTAGATGAATATACTGGACCGAACCTGTCATTCTTAACCGATCTGCACGATAGAATAGAAGACATGGACTCAATCTGATAAGGTGCAGTAAGAAGAGGGCCCGGGAATCAGATCGGATGGGGTGCCACTACCATTACGGGCAGGATTGGTCCTAACATTTCCAGTGCCCTACTACACACAAAAAACTAATTTTACTCATCGTAATCCAAAGCCAGTCATTGTAAACTTATCAAGAGCTCCTCATTGAGATTTACTTTTTTTTATCTTTTCTTATATTTTTCAGAACCAGAAGCCTATTTTCTAATCCCGAGCAAAATTCGAATTCAATCAACTGCAAAAATCATATTTAATTTTATTGTTCTTTACAATTCGTAGCATGTTGTCTTTTCATTTTATGGGGATTGAAGCACATTTTTAATTTTATTGTTTCTTTACAACAAAAATTATAAAAAACTAGTTAAGAAATAAAAAACTAAAGTAAAAAAATTATATTTAGTGAATTGAAAATGAATTAAATGTGGGTTGCTTCTTTTTGAAATTGGACTGAATTTTTATGATCGGGCCTTTCTCTCTCTCTCTGGCTCTGATTTTATATGGACATATTTATATATATATATATATATATATATATATATATATATATAAAGCTTAATAAATTTCGTCCCATATAAAATCAACTCCAGTTTGAGAAGAAATAGTAATAGATGGTGTAGAA
The DNA here is from genome assembly GCA_028984105.1 of Lavandula angustifolia. NCBI lineage: Eukaryota > Viridiplantae > Streptophyta > Magnoliopsida > Lamiales > Lamiaceae > Lavandula > Lavandula angustifolia. Next base: position 16,649,669 of record CM054816.1, on the reverse strand, counting down.
GGAATTGAAAATGCATTTCATTTGTTATTTTTTTTAAACAAAAAAACCTCATTAAGGGTAAATTGGGTAAGAAATGTGCATAATATTCATTTGGTAAAGAATCAAAATTGGCTAGGGTTTTTACCACTCCTTTCTCGTTTCTAATTCAAAAAATTTACCACTCCTTTCTCTACCCGCTCAAAAATGGCGAAAGCGACGCTTGAAGAAGGGGAAGTAGGCGACGCTTGAAGAAGGTTTGGAATTGAAAGCGACGCTTGAATAAGGATTCAGAGGCGACGCGTGAAGAAGGTTTTGGAGGCGACGCGTGAAGAACGTTTCGGAGACGACGCTTGAAGAAGGTTTCAAATTGAACACGAAGTCAGTTCCGAAGCATTGTGATTTCGTCCCTTCAATACGAAAGGGAATCGTTATTCTGTCGATCTAAGGTATGTGACGCGAATTGAGACTGCGAAATCGATTTTTTTTTTGTGAATACGATCTAGTTTTGTGGTTGGAGGCGCATCTGTGATTTTTTTTTGCCTACATTCTCCGAAAATTTTATCTAGGGCTTTTTTGTGGATTGTAAATTGCGACTGCGATATCGAATTGGGGCTATTTGTGGATTAGGGTTTTTAGTTCATGTCAGTAAGGTGTTGATAGATTATGCACATTTCAATATCTGAACACTTTTTATGACTGCACATTCCCGTTGAAAGATTTTGCACATTTCAGGTAAAATATATGCAAATTATAATTAATTCATGGGCACCTGCTGTGTAATATAATTGCCTGAACAGAGTGGAATATAAGGTATATGCACATTTCAAAATCTGGACAAGTTTTTAAGAATGCACATGCTTGTTGAAATAGTATGCACATTTCTTTAAAAATGTATGCAAATTATGTTTTATTTATGTGCACATGCTGCGTAATATAATTTCTTGTTGAAAATTTTGTGTATAGGATTACAATGGGTGGGAAGAGAAAGGGAGGATCATTGATAGGAGGGGGTAGAGGCAGTGGTAGATTAAGGTTAATAAAAAAGAGTAAGTTTGAAGCTGTAGAAGTTCAAAAGGATAGAAAAATGAAGGGTAAGGTGATTGATGATGCAAGTGAAGGAACACCTATAAAAAAAGTACTTAGGTAAAATTAGGCATGAATAATGATGGCATGAATATTATTAAGAATTTGGTTGAGGAAAGTGGAAAACAAACTGAAACAGAAAGAACTTAGGTAAAATTAGGTAGAATTCTCTGCACATTTCATAACATTTATCTGCACACTAATTGTTTCTTATGTGTAGGGACTTGGCAATGTGGCCTAACAAAATATTCAAAGAAACAAATTGCAATCCTAATGCTCAGATACTGAACTGCACTCTGACATGGCCTCATAACCGGATAAGTGAGCAGATGGTTGAAGTTGCAGGAGAATACTATGAGAAGGTGATCCGAGGAAGAAATATAGACGTGGAGAAAATATTACTTGGTTGATGTTTTTATATTTCAAACTTGTGAAGGTGGATCCTATGTTATTTTGTAATTAAGGCCGTAGTAGCAGCCCTTATAAATTCATTAATATATGTTAAATGCACATGGTTCATATGTTATTTTGTATTTAGATGGTGTGAATTTGTTATGCACATTTAAGGAATTTATTATGCACATTTATAGTATTTGCTCTGCACATTTATGTAATTTGCCGTTATTTACGACTGCAAATTTGGTACGTTCAAAATAAATATAAGCAATGCAAATTGGATAGAAAACTATAACAATTAATTAAATAAGGATCCATGTCCAGGATTTTCAAATGTCAACCATCTTGAAAAAAAAAGAGCAGTTTGGTCACAGTTCAGAAATAGATTTGATTATTCATCTTCGAGGATCCAACACCCGTAGTTGTTCACTACACTCAACAAGTCCAATACATCTATAACTCTCGTATAACAACTCCCGGTTGTCCTTTCGATTTGATCCTTACATATCCTCAAATAAGGATCTTCGAAAGATACACTTTTCACAACCTTTTTGGAGAAGAGGATGAGAGTGCGCCTCGATAAAAGTTGTTATTTCATAACCTTCAGCTCCACAAAGTTAAAAAACAACTCAAGCTATATTTATAAAATATCTGCACATTTGCAAAACTATACCTGGGACATTGCAGTTTGCAAACTGTCACATAATAATAAGTAAATTCAGATAAAGGAAACGACAAAGTATCAAAATACGAGGATAAACGAGATCGGAGTTGAAATGCAGATACATTATCTGTATGCACACAACTATGAAAATGTATGCACATAATGCACAATTTCTATGCACACGTGCAACACTACGAATCTTCATAAAATAATAGTTTGTACTATATAAAAAATAAGAACTAAATCTAGAAAAATAACAAAGTAGAACCATCAGTCCCTTCAACAACACTAGATAAATAAACGATTTCATGACCCTCACGATTACGTACTACATGCTATGCTTGATAACAAGATTGGAAACACGGGAAGTGCTCAAATGGATATTAAAACAACAAACACCAGCATAGATTTTGTAAAATCTTACACCATCATCCAAATGCGGTGCTAAGAAACACAGGCCTATAACACATTTTAGTGTTATCCATAATACACTCATCAAAAGAGGTTGAATCAGCTGGTAAATAACACAAATACACTATATTCAATCCGGCAAATTTGTACAAAACACAAGCACAATGTGCATAAATGCAGGTCATAAATGTTCATAAACATAATAGGTGCAGAAAATATCATAAATCCAACTAAAATCAACGCACAATTGATGAAACTCACGGTATATTCTGTTCACAAATAACACTAAACCCATGAGACAAAGGAATCGAAGACAGTGAATCGAAGAACCAAACAATGCGAATTGAAGGAGTGCGGAGATGTCTTGAATTGAGACTGAAATTTCGTAGGAGTGCGGATATGTTTTGAACAACGAATCGAAGGAGTGCGGAGATGTGTTGAATATCGAATAAAAGAACTAAACAATGAAGGACCGAAAACAGCGAATCGAATAACCGAACAATGTCAATCGAAGTGTGCAGAGATGTCTTGAACACCGAATCGAAGACAACGAATCGAAGAACCAAACAATAAAGGATCAAATACAACGAATCGAAGTACCAAGGCATTGCCAATCGAAGAGTGCGGCTCGGTCCCCGATGAGTCCCCAAATTTGTCTCCCAAAGGAAAAAAAAAAAAAAAATTATTTTTTCTTCATTCTTGAAATATAAGGGGAGAAAGTACGAATTTACCTTTAATGACTATTTTTCCCCTTCAAAATTTGATGAATCAGCACTCAATCTGAACCACAGATCACGAAAATGAATGGCACAGATTTGTTCTCATTTCTCTCATTAGGGGTGTGTTCTCAATTGATCCTCTCTCTCTCTCTCTCTCTCTCTCTCTCTCTCTCTCTCTCTCTCTCTCTATCTATATATATATATATATATATATATATATATATATATGGATTGGATCTTTTGAGAACACTCCCCTATTGAGAGAAATAAGAACAAAACTACACCCTAGATCAACATTGATGGACAGACCAGATTAGAGCAGATTTGATTTTATTTTGGCAATTTTTATAATAAATGGGGCATTAGTAAAGGTAAAACTGGAAAGAATGTGCATAATAATTGGAGGGATTAAATTAGGGTTGAGAAGGATTTAGCTCATTCAATCTCGCCTCTCCATTTCAAAAGTCTTGGATCCCTTCACCTCCCTTCCAATGTGCACCTACGATTCTACGCCTCCATCACAAATCGAACATATAACCGAAGTTCTGCAACAAAAGACGAGGTCAGTCTCCACAACCCCGCGTCCACGACGTCCTTGACAAGACGTCGTTCCGCTATTTCGACGAAAGGGAAGGGCACGAAGTTGGTCCTTGACGTGGGAGGGCACATAGCGAAGCCGCTAATTCATCAAAATTGTGCATTCGTTTTCGAATTTCCAGCTCGATAGTAAAAGGAAGAAATCTTCATCGAAATGGGTATTTTAATTGCAAGATTTGCTTGCTTTCTTCTTTAATTTTGTTGCGGATAATAAAGATGCAGGTTTCTACTTACTAGTTTAGTGATTACCTTCCAATTTGCTTGTAATGGATCTAGAAAATACTTCACGGATTGAGTTGTAATGTTGTTCAATTTTGGGCATTTATTTGTCATTTTTAATATGGTGGGTTTATGCACATTGGAAGTTGTATTATTGAGGGTTGGCTTATTAATTTGTGTATTTCGTTCTAAATTAGCCGAGAATCAGATTCCAGTTTACAGTAACTCTAGTTATTCAAGTGACAAAATGTGCATAAGATATTAACTACGTGTGCATACAAAATACCAGAAATATGCATAAAATAAATTATTAACTGCATGTGCAGATTTATCAATGGAGTTTGAAGCATATTAATCGACGAGAATGTTAATTAATGTTGTTGTTTTTCGATCGATTAGCTTAACATTTGCATGTTAATGGGTTTAGAGAATATTTAACGGAGTGAGTTTAAACGTTTGTTGTTGAATTTGAATGAAGCTTGGGTTTTTGTTTTTCAATTTTGATATGTTGTTTCTGCGTGTGCATATAATATACCTTTACTATGTATGAAATTAACTATCGTGTTTTTTCAGTATAAACAACATTCCTAATGAAATTAGCAATTTCACAGTTGTTATAAATGGGGTTAGTTTTGTTGGTATGTGCAGAGCAAATACAGAGCAGATACTATAAATGCGCAGAGCAAATACTATAAATGTGCATAATAAATTCCTTAAATGTGCATAACAAATTCAGACCATCTAAATACAAAATAACATAGGAACCATGTGCATTTCACAGATATTAATGAATTTATAAGGGCTGCTACTACGGACTTAATTACAAAATACTTGATTAGAAAATGTGCATACTTGATTACAAAATGTGCTCATAAATGAGCCTTGTGTTTCTATAAACGTAAATATGATGGTTAATCCATATATACAATTTCATAATACATTGAAAACCATCCCCAACAAAACAGAAGTGTTGGATATGAGTCAGTAGATGATACTCAGCTGTTTGTGGTTAAAAGAAAATTGGGGGAAATCATAGTAGTACTATGGAATTGAAGATCCCAAAACCGAGCTGATATCAGTAGTTTAGTGTGTCGTTAGGATTAGCTGATGTATAGGTTAGACTTGTTGTAATCGTTTTTATATTTTGTCTAAGTCCTGTACGGGGTAATTGTTGAACTGATCTTCTGCCGAAGATACTTTTCAGAACCCCACGTCATCAGTGTAATCGCTTGCGTTCTTCAGTCATCAGCTGAGTAGACCTCAATAGAAGCCAACCTAGCAGCTGATAAGTCATCAGCAGAAGAACTCATGCAAGCCCAGTACCTTCACGGTCACCGTGACTTACTCAGAAGTTACATTCCTTGTCAGTCGACTCAGTCGAAGAAGACAGAGACTTAGCAGCTCATCTGTATCCGGCGTAAAGCGACCCAGCTACTTAAGTCTTTTCGAAAGTTCAGCAGAAGATCATACGAGGTTGTTTGAACGGTCAACTCGACATTCTCACCAACCACAAACCTCGACCAATGAGAAGCCGACAACGCCTTACCGCTCCAAACAATAAAGCTGCTCTCATGTACGCGTAATTAACCGCCCCGCCGCAACAAGTTCGAATTAATGGCCGTTTTCTTTGGAAGCTTGTGACATGTGGCATCGTCGTCTCCAACGGACATATGCCATAGCTCACAGCTATAAATAGAGAAGATTTCGAAGCTCCAAAAAAGAAGAGAAGCACGAAATTAAAAAGGGAAATTGCTCAAGCTCTCAAACACTCTAGCAAACTCATCAGAACATCCAGCGAAGAATTTGCATTTATTAGAATATTCTGTGATTCTTCTCTCTAGAGTCTTTAGATCCCTTTCTTCTGTGATTCTTATTGTAAGAACTCCTTCATTAGTTGGAGAACTGTTTCGCTCCCTTTCGAACTTAGGTTTGAATTGTAAAGTCGCTAAAGACTATAACTTAGAAGGATGCGTCACGTGCGCGGTTTCCTTTGCCGAGACTTGCTCGGACTAATCAACAAGTTATCCTGCTCCGTTCGGGACCGTTGACGTAGGATCTTGCGTATCCGAACCACGTTAAACCGCTTGTGTTCTTTTCTTGTTTTAGTGCATACAAACCTTTGAAAATCATAAGTTTGCATAAAACGTATTTCTAAAGTCGCACGACCAAAAGAATTTAATGCGCAAAAACACGTTTTCAAAAAGAGACAAACTCCGGGCTCCACACTTATCCGCACACTTAAGTCTCCGACTAAGTTTCGAAGTCCCGACAAAAGTTAGTAGGAGAGCTCGATGGCCGACTCACTCGTCCCGTGATCGAAGGTTTATTTGGCACTCGTTCATCGGTTGCAACCAACGGCCTTCACCGACCTTCACCGAGAAAAAGAAACGGTACTCGGGTGTATTCACCCCCCCTCTACACCCGATATTTGTCTCCGGACCAACAATTGGTATCGAGCACACGGTGTTCTACCGATCACATTGCTCGTATTCCCGGTCTTCTCGAGCGAGATCCCCAAAACGTTTTCTCGCACAAGCATCTCTTCTTTCATCCTTATACTCATACACATAATGTCCGACATGTCAAGTATCAGGATGGTGCCGATGTTCTCGATAGAGAACTTCACAGTATGGCGTGTAAGAATGGAGGCACACCTTACGTTGCTGCATGACAGCATGACTGACGTACTGGAGACCGGACCCATCATTCCAATGATAGACAGCGTTCAGTTCGCTGAGGTGGAAGGTGAAGGTGCTCGTATCGGTCCAAAGATTCCCAAGGACAAATTAGCCTTCACGCCTGAAGAGAAAAAGCTGCATAACCTCGACCAAGTCACACGAAATGCTATACTGACAACGCTCAGTGACTCACACCTCGGGAGGGTGTAGGACTGCAAAACGGCGAAAGAACTTTGGGATGCCCTAGCTGTACTGAGCCAAGGAACTCCTCAGATCAAAGAAAACAAGCTCGAATTAGAGCTTCAAAACCTTTGCGATGGAGCCCAGTGAAACCATTGACGAGCTGAGCGTCAGATTTACGAATCAAGTCAATGTGATAAACGGGCTGGGAAAAGTGTTCTCAAACAAAGAGATGAACACAAAGATCATAAGAGCGCTACCTCGACAGAAGTGGCTTCCTTTTGCTGCTTATTTACGTCGCTCTGATCTTAATACTCTAACTCCTGATGTTATATTTTCAGAATTAAAGACGGAGGAATTTGAGTATAGTCTACCTCAAAAGTGCTCTAGTGCTCCAGCTGACACACAGTTCGATCATGCCTTCAAGGCAACAGTCAGCAAAACTGGAGGCAAAAATATTTCTTCCGGCAAGGCAGTAGCTGCTGCAGATACAAAGACCTTTGAAATATCTGATACTGACCAACTCGCACTGATGGCTCTCAAATACCAAAGAGCAAAGGAGAGAGTCAGAAAGCTGAAGAAATACCACAGAGATTCTCCCTCAGGTAAGAAAGATTATCAGAGAAGGGAAGAGTCTAATCCTTCTACTGAATGCAGGAAAACAGAACCTGCTGCTAGTCTATCAAAAGACTCAGCTGGAAAAAGCAGTAGCAGAGCATCAACATGCTACAACTGCAAGAAGGAGGGACACTATCAGTACGACTGTCCCGAACTCTCAACTGCTCAAAGAGCAGAACAGCAGGCTAGAAGAGACAAATTTGCCCAGAGGAGGCAGGCTTATATAGCCGGAGAGATATCCGACAACTCAATTGAAGAGGATACATTCATGTAATCTTCTGAGGACGAAGCTGCATTCGTAGCTATTGAAGTCAGAGAGACGGTTCATGAAGAATCAGCTGAACACTGTCTGATGGCCGGAGAAGAGGCTGAGGTAAATTCTAAACTTAATATAACCTCCTCTTCACACAACACACACGATACTTGCTCGGTCTCGGATGATCCTCCGGACGTAGTACAAGTATATGACGACCGCTAGAGGAACAAATTCGGTGAGCGAGAGAGTTCAAGCAGAACCATCCAGGGAACTTGAACAGGTAAAGGCCGAGAATCGAGACTTTCTTCGATTGTCGGGTCTCTACCGAGTCGGTGGATCTAGTTGCGAGACTCAAGGAAGAGATCGAATCTCTTATGACTAAGTCTCAGCTTCAAGAGACTCAGATCTCAGTCCTGACCAAGGATAATTCGGAGAAAAAGACTAAAATAGCCCAACTCAGTCAGAAACTCTCAGACGTACAGAAGGACTATGATTCTCTCAGGAGAAGTGATGAGGTCTGGAGAGGACTGATGACTGAACAATACCTGGGAGCTAAGGAGAAGCTCGAAAGCATGCTCAGAGCACAACGGCCAACTGCTGTGAAAGAAGGCCTTGGCTATACCCACGAAGCTTCTACCTCCAAAAGCTCAGCAATGTTGGCTGATAGGTTCGTCAAAGGAAAGGTGCAAGCTGCTGACACCACACCTCAGGCGAAGAACAAACAGAAAGTAATCGCACCTCAGCCGAGCAGCAACAAACAACTGACCAAAGGCTCCGACCCTAGGACACCGAGATCAAACTCAGGGGGAACCAAGAAGGTCAAATGGGCAGAACAGTATAAGGAGCCACTGTATGAGCGCCCGGCTCAGTACAGCTCGTACTATTATGAGCCCAGTGTCAGGAGAAGCGCAAAGACTCAGAAGAAGAAAGCGCCTGAATCCAAAATCATCAGCAGAAAGTCAGTATCTCCAAGTCCTGTGGAGAAGAAAGCTGACAAGGTTCAGAAGAAGAAGTCTCAGACTTTTAAGGTCCCGAGACAGATTTGGGTTCCGAAATCACCCACTAACCAGTAAGGACCCAACCGAACCAAAGGGTACCTAAAGATGCTTCGTTTTGCGGGTGCATAAGGACCCATGGATAGTGGACGGCTGCCGCTCAAGACACATGACATATCGAAGAGCTCGCCGACCAACTATGTACAAGAAGATGGTCCCGCACTGAGTTTGGTAACAATTCGAAAGGCTACACAAGGGGATACGGAACGCCGAACATTGGGACCGCCTCGGTTCCAAGAGTAACATATGTTGAAGGACTTCAACATAATCTCCTTCGTTAGTCAATTTCGTGATAATCTTAACGAGTTATCTTTGACGCCGGTTTCGTGATGTTGTTGATAAATCTACAGGGAAAACGGTGTTATCGGGATCGCGGAGGAAGAACATCTATGTTGCAAACCGGAAAACCGCGAGAACCTAAGGCTTGCTTACTCGCACGTACAAAATCGGTGACAAGTCGGGATGGCTATGGCACAAAAGACTCAGCCACCCGAACTTCAAGACCATGAACAAGCTAGCTAAGAACTCCAAAGTCGGCGGACCGCCCAACGAATCATTCGTTAAAGACGAGAAATTGTGAAGCATGTCCGAAGGGAAAGCAAACAAAGAATAGCAATCCACCTATTCCGTCACCTTCCACCGATGGAATCCTTCATCGCCGCACATGGACCTATTCGGGCAGTCTCTCCAAGTGACTATAAGAGGCAAGAAGTATGCCCTCGTCGTTATTGACGACTACTCGAGATATACTTGGGTCATCTTCATCGCCAATAAATCGATGTTCAAACCGAGTTGCCCAATCCGCTAAAGAAGCTCGGTGTGGAAAAGGACATCAAGATTCAAAGAATTCGCTCGGACAGAGGAACGAGTTTCTAAACTCGTAGTTAAGACATACTTGCGATAAAGAGGGAATTAAGCACGAGACATCAGCCGCACGCACCCCTCGGCAGAACGGACTTGCTGAACGAAAGAAGAAGAACACTCAAAGAAGCAGCAAGAACGCTCCTCGCATTCTCGGACTACCCTCGAAGTTCCGGGCCGATGCTACCGACACCGCCCGCTACACTCGAATCGCTCACTACTCACTCAAGAACACATGAAGACACCATATGAATTATGGAAAGGGAGAATTCCTTCTATTTCTCATTTTCATATTTTCGTACGTCCTTGCTTTATCCACAATAACGGGAAAGATCACCAAGGTCTTTGATAGCAAATCTGATCAAGGAGTTTTCTTAGGATACTCTCGAGTCAAGTAAAGCCTTCGGAGTCTTTAACTATCGAACTCTTTGTGTGGAGGAAAGCCCTCATGTTGTTTTTGATGAATTTGTTACCGAGAACGAGGAAACAAACAGAGTCAATTACCGATGATGTCAGCAGCAAGCTACAGGATCTCGGACTTACCGATAAAGCCGAAAAGATCCAAAGCATTGTTGGGATGATGAGTCGGACGATGAACAAACTCGAGACTCAACCAACGGTCGACGTAGCCGACCTAGTTGATTCTCCCGACAGAATCAACAACGAGTAACATCGGTCGATGAGGAAGCCCCAGTGGTAACTGAGACCTCTACTGAGAATATAAACTCAGGGGGAACGATTAATGTTCCTGAGCTAAATGCCCCTGAACCTGGAAACTCAGTGGATCCTAACCTTCTTACTGAAATATTGCAATCTCGGCAACGAGTACTCGAAATGCCTAACACTCCTACTGATTCTGCAGAAGTTGTATCGAAGAAGAAGCCCGACTCCGACGATCATGGCTAGATGCTCATTCTTTAGATCTTATCATTGGAGATCCATCCAAGAACGATAAGAACAAGATCTAGATTTAATCAAGGCGAAAGCTCACTATATTCTTATTTCTTGTCTACAGAAGAACCTCAGTTGATAGAGGACGCACTTAATGATGCTAACTGGATCATCGCCATGCAAGAAGAGCTGAACCAGTTCGTTCGAAATGAAGTTTGGGAGCTTGTAGACAGACCTAGACATCAGCATGTCATTGGTACTAAGTGGGTCTTCAAAAACAAGCGAGATGAAAACAACGTCATTGTCAGAAATAAAGCACGACTAGTTGCAAAGGGATATAGTCAGGCGGAAGGAATTGATTTTGATGAAACATTCGCTCCAGTCGCTAGATTGGAAGCCATTCGTCTATTCCTAGCTTATGCAACACATCAAGGCTTCAAAGTCTATCAGATGGATGTAAAGTCAGCTTTTCTGAACGACGTACTGAAGGAAGAAGTCTACGTGGAACAACCGCCCGGCTTTCAGCAGGGACATCAGGTGTACAGACTTAGGAAAGCTCTGTATGGGTTAAAACAAGCACCCAGGGCTTGGTATGATACCCTATCAGACTTCCTACTTCAGAAAGATTTTCAGAAGGGGACAGTAGATCGCACCCTATTCAACATAAAGTCAGGAGATGACATCCTACTGGTGCAAATCTATGAGGACGACATCATTTTCGGCTGCAGAAATGAGATCATATGTCAGCAGTTCGAGAAGATGATGAAAGAGAAATTCGAGATGTCCATGATGGGAGAGATGAATTTTTTCCTTGGATTTCAAGTGAAGCAATCACCTGAAGGAATCTTCATCAATCAAGCCAAATACATTCGAGACCTTCTCAAGAGATTCGGCTGCGACTCCAGAAAGCCAGTCAAAATCCTCATGAATACGAATTTTAAAATCGATCTAGACAAAGAGGGAGCTTCTGTTAACTCTACTGATTATAGAGCTATTATTAGTTCTTTATTATATTTAACAGCTAGCCGACCTGACATAACTTATGCTGTAGGTGTATGCGCAAGATTTCAAGCGGATCCCAGCGAAGTCATCTCGACTCGGCTAAAAAGATTCTGCGCTATCTCGAGAGGAACACCGATCTTCGTGTTATGGTATCCTGCCGATGATAATCTAATACTGACAGGTTATTCTGATGCCGATTATGCAGGATGCATGATAGATCGTAAGTCAACTTTCGGAACGTGTCAGTTCCTAGGCAGCAAGCTGATATCTTGGTTCTCAAAGAAACAGCACTCAGTAGCAACGTCCACTACTGAAGCTGAGTACATGGCTGCTGGAAGTTGTTGTGCCCAGATCCTTTGGCTTCGACAACAACTGAGAGATTATGGTATCATTCAGAATGAAGTGCCCATCTACTGTGACTCCACAAGTGCTATTGCCATAACTCAGAACCCAGTTCTACATACGAGATGTAAGCACGTGGATATCCGATACTACTTCATCAGAGACCATGTCGAGAAGAAGGATATCAGAATGGAGAAGATCCATACTGACAAGCAAAGGGCAGATATACTGACCAAACCACTAGATGAGAACAGATTCAGAGAATTATCAGTTGAGCTAGGTCTACTGGATCCTACTGAAATGCATCAGTAGAAGACAACTACTGATAGCAGCCCTTGGAGACAATTGGAAATATTTGGTATCAGTAGATGGAACTAGTACGACAAGTCAGTAGACTCCGTACAGTGATTCAGTGGGAAGAATCACACTGTACACAGCAAGGGGGAACGTGCTTATCAATACTTCAATCACCCTCCTGCGATATAACGGTAACCAGCTGATCGAAAGTTCAGCTGAAGAGGTTTGCGTAGTATTATATACTTAATTTCTTTTCAGAAGCATGTTTGCACTTACTATATCAGTCGCACGTAGTCAGCAGTTAATGTGCATTTATTTCCCTCCTTTAATAGTTTAAGGAAAGGTCAGTAGGAAACCTTCTCATTTGAATAACTGAGTAATTAATGCTGTCTGTCGCGCATTTAATGCATGTCTTCTCACTTACCTTTATTACGTAAATCTATGTTAGAGGCGGCTTTGGTAATCATTCCTTATTTAACATTTAATCTCAGTCGTCCATAGATTTGAAAGATTAAAATAGGATCGTTGGATCTAAACTTATAATCAGTCAATATATACAAATCTTTCATCTTCTATCCATTTCCTCACTTTCCGCCATTTTTCAACTTAAGAGCTATCTTCAAGCATTCAGTTTCTTTCTCAAAAATCATCTTAACTATCTCGCTTTTGCATCTCTCAAGCTCTTTAGTACTCGGTAATGTATTGAAACCTGCTGAATACTTACTAACTTACTCTATTTTCAAGTGCTAACAAATTATTTTGCAGATTTTAATGGCGACATCTCAAACTCCTGAGAATATAGAGGAGATTATATCATCCAGGATTCAGTTTGAACCGACTTTGGCCTTCCGTCAAGTAGATATCTCTTATTTGGAGCCGGTGTTTGATGCTCTAGAGCGTTCTGGTCTTCAGGAGCTGGTGACGAAGCACCCAAGATCATATCTACCAAGGCAAGTGGTAGAAGTGTACTACAACTAGAGGTCGCTCGCGTCTGGAGGCGAGGAATCTTCCTTCGTCTACATGAAGGAAGTTGATCAGAATTGTTGGGATGTTACTCAGAGAGTCTTCAACATCAGGGACGCTCTGATGCTGACGTTTGATCTTCTAGACTCCGGTATTTCTCCTATCGGATACAAGGAGAAGGAGATAAACGAGTATGTCCATAAGTTCTGCGGACGAACTGACATATCGTTCAAGTCGGCTCCCGCGTAAGAACCTTCTCGCTTCCCCAATACGAGGACTAGCCTACATAGTCTCTCATATCCCGATGAGCTCATTTGGATCATACGATCAATTATCCAAGCCAAGGATTCAGTGATGATGGCGATAGATGATGGAGTTGAAGTGAACTGGGCCGACTATTATGTTTCGGAGATGAAAGCCCAAGCCCAGAAGTTCACTACCCTACCCACTGGAGAGAGGAAGTTAGCCAGGTAGGGAAATTACTCTATGGGACTAAGATGTCAGTCCTCATAGAAAACTCTGTTCAAAGGCACTCGTCGTTTGCTGATTCTAAGTTCTTCGACGTTAAACTGATTAAGTTCAAGACTAAAGCAAAGAATCGAGAAGTCTATCGGTAAGGGGCCGCTCGAGCCGAAAAGAGCCGCATCCGCTCTGCCCCCTCATACCGAAGTGCCTAAGAAGAGGCGGCTGACTAAGACCAGACCAGCTGAGGTCTCAACTGCTCAGCCCCTCTCTGTTATTGAACCACCTCCTCCTCCTCCTACTCAAGAAGAGCAGATCTTGGACTCTGATACTGGCATTGAGGGTGCGACCCTCAAAGATAAAGTCCAGGTAATTAGCTCTGAGGAGACACAGTCGGACGTCAGGGAACCGACTGAGGAGACTGCGACTGAGTGGACAGCTATTCACACCACTCGTCTCCGTGCCACATCTAAAGTACACGATCATATTCCTGAGATCGTTGGGCACGCAGACTTAGTCGACATAGCCATCAGGGCTAGGGTTCAAATGCTTCTAAGATTTCTGAGTTGGGATATTCTAGAAGACATAATCACTCAGTCATCTACTTGCTCGATGAGGAGCAGAAGCTACAAGAAGTAATAGGGTACGGAGAACCAGCTGACTTAGCTACTCTTGAAGATCTCAGAGCCGCAATGCTTTACCTTCTAAGCTCGCGAGAGTTAGTCCCTAGTAACACTCCTCCGCCCCCATCTCCTCCTGCTGATAAGAAAGACGATGATAAAGATGATGATAACAATCAGAGGAAGGATCAGACACCCAAGGATACAGAGTTGGGAGGCTCTGCTGAGGGTTCAACTCCCCGTGAGAAGAGCAAATCACCACATCCTGATACATCAGGTGATGGTCAAGGTGCTCCGAAGTACAGTAGGGAGCAGCTCCTCATTTTTTTTGAGCAGAGGCTCGGAACCAGCTCGTACCAGATACAACCTATCGGTTCCGTGTCCTCGAAGTCCGTAAATAAAGCCATTCGACGCCAAGGAGAGAAAAACAGACTTTTGGCTAAGGACGTCCATCTGAAATGGACAAAGTATACAAAGGCTCAGACACAGAGCTTAGACAGAATAGCTGCAGGCATCTCAAAGACTCCAGTAGCTCCTCCTCAACCCAACTTTCAGGAGATTATTGAGGCAGCCTTAGCAGCTCAGAAAGTCGATCTAGAAGCTCAGAGTCAACAGTTGCTCCAGAATCAGCAGAAGATATTTTCAGAGCAGCTGACTCAAGCTCTCGCAACTGTTAAGCTCGAAATCGATGAACGGAATAAGATTGCCACCTCTAGCCTTCAGAAATCTATTACCCAACAGGCAGAGGCTCTGAAACTTATTCAGAAAGAAATGACGTAATCGCAGGATCGAGGCTCTGCTTGAAACTCCGTCATGAGTCACCGCACGGCTTAAAACATCTAGAGCCGATCGGGGAAAAAGATCGGGAATTATATTGCGATCTCGTCAAGGACTTCGAATCCACAGCAACTCAGATTAAGGATTCAGTCCACAATGTGGAAAGAGACATTCAAGCCATCCGCACCCAACTCTCTAAGGCAGATGATGCCAAAAAGGGGGAAGGTATTATGAAGGATGAACCTGATACGGATATGGCTGATGTCCAAATAGTAGAGGGTGGTCAGGAGGAAGGACCCTCAAATGCTCAGACTCAGGGGGAAGGTATTCAGGCGGAACAACCCTCAACTGCTCATGCTCAATCCTCGGTCGCTCAGCTGAAGATACTTCGGGGGGGTTCCGTCGCTCGAATTTCCTCTAGAACCTACCCCCATCTCATCTTCTCGCTTACATAGAAGATGTTGCTCACTTCATTGAGCAAGAGTCGAAGAAGAACGAGGCTCCTCCGCGAGAGGTCGGGGAAGGAGATTGCTACCGCTACTACTCCTCCTTCCTCCCCGGTCCGAAAATTCAAATCTAAAGCGGAACAAGAGGCCTTCGACCTCCGCGTAGCCCAACAACTACAAGACAAGTTTGGACCATGAGCGTCACCGGAAGAAGCTCAACTTGCTAAAAAGCCTAAGGGCAAAGTTTTTAAGGCGAGAGGTAAGAAGAAGCAAGAGTCAGTGGACGAAGAAAAGAAAAAGGCTCAGGAGGAGTTTGCAAAAACTCTTTCTACTACAGGTCAAGCTACTGTTCAGAGTCACTATCAGATCCATCTTACACCTGAGCAGGAAGCCGAAGATAGAGCCACTTGGGAAGCCACGCTGCGAGGCCTAAATCTCAAGAAAGGAGACTGTAGGGCAGCGGCTCTCCGAGAAAAGAAGAGAATGGCTGATATGGCTAAGATGATTAGCTTATCTCAAAAGCCAACAGCTGATCCCAGAAGACAAATTCCATGAGGATCAAGGAAAAGAGCGCCTTATGTCAAAAAGGACCCTGTGCTTCATGTTAATAAATGGGTTCCTGCTCTGGTTAATGATCAATGGGAAGAGCTCAAAGAGGAATTTATCAAAGACTACTACGTATGGAAATTCTATCCAAGTGAGCAAACTATCGAACAAGCCTTTGACGAGTTTTTGTTCATTTATAACTCTGAGCTGAGGGAACAACATCTGGAGATTATGAAGAGAGAGAACATTCCTTTCAGAGCTCCGGCTTTCAGGCGCATCCCACCTCCTAGAACTGCGCGCGGAGTTCTGTGTACAAAGGATATAGAGGATGAGATCAGAACTGCAGCTTCTCGCTTCGACCTGAGTGTCGACCTAGCTGAAGACGACGAGGATGTCCAGACACTGAGGAAGAGAATCTACTTATACTATGGTCTACAACCTCCTGTCGAAAGATCTGCTGATTTCAAGAAGCGTACTCAAGGCTTCAAGCGTCAGTAGTTTTTATCTCCTCTCTTTTGTAATAGTGATAGGAACTTGTAATTTCCGATCATATATGCTATCGTTCCTATTGCTTGATAGACAATTACTCATTGTCTTACAAAGATTTTGCTTTGTGTTTTCTGGCGATCACTAAGTGATTTGACACACACTCACAATCAGTTTCTCTGATTTTGCCTATCTCTCACCTGCTGATGTTTTGAAGTCATCATATCAGTTTATTTTCCTCAGATGGATTAAGGGGGAAATTGCTGTCAGTAGGTTAGCATATCTTAGAAGATGTTTAGAGTTTAGAAGTAGAGGTTTTGGCATCATCAATTAGGGGGAAATTGTTGGATATGAGTCAGTAGATGATACTCAGTTGTTCGTGGTTAAAAGAAAATTGGGGGAAATCATAGTAGTACTATGGAATTGAAGATCCCAAAACCGAGCTGATATCAGTAGTTTAGTGGGTCGTTAGGATTAGCTGATGTATAGGTTAGACTTGTTGTAATCGTTTTTATATTTTGTCTAAGTCCTGTACGGGGTAATTGTTGAACTGATCTTCTGCCGAAGATACTTTTCAGAACCCCACGTCATCAATGTAATCGCTTGCGTTCTTCAGTCATCAGCTGAGTAGACCTTAGTAGAAGCCAACCCAGCAGCTGATAAGTTATCAGCAGAAGAACTCATGCAAGCCCAGTACCTTCGCAGTCGCCAGCTGACTTACTCAAAAGTTACATTCCTTGTCAGCCGACTCAGTCGAAGAAGACAGAGACTTAGCAGCTCATCGTATCCGACGTAAAGCGACCCAAGCCTACTTAAGTCTTTTCGAAAGTTCAGCGAGAAGATCATACGAGGTTGTTTGAACGGTCAACTCGACATTCTCACCAACCACAAACCTCGACCAATGAGAAGCCGACAACGCCTTACCCGCTCCAAACAATAAAGCCGCTCTCATATACAGTAATTAAGCCGCCCGCTGCAACAAGTTCGAATTAATGGCCGTTTTCTTTGGAAGCTTGTGACACGTGGCATCGTCGTCTCCAACGGACATATGCCATAGCTCACGACTATAAATAGAGAAGATTTGAAGCTCCAAAAAAGAAGAGAAGCACGAAATTAAAAAGGGAAATTGCTCGAAGCTCTCAAACACTCTAGCAAACTCATCGGAACATCCAAATAAGAATCGCATTTATTAGAATATTATGTGATTCTTCTCTCTGAGAGTCTTTAGATCCCTTCCTTCTCTACCTAAGCTCATTGTCGATTTATAGCTTAGATTCGAAGGAGTTCATTTTTAGTGAACTGTTCTTATTGTAAGAACTCCTTCATTAGTTGGAGAACTGTTTTTACGCCTTTCGAACTTAGGTTTGAATTGTAAAGTCGGTAAAGACTATAACTTAGAAGGATCGTCATGTGCACAGCTTCCTTGCCGAGACTTGCTCGAGACTAATCAACAAGTTATCCCGCTCTGTTCGGGCTCGTGGACGTAGGATCTGCGTATTATCGAACCACGTTAAACCGCTTGTGTTCTTTCTTCGTTTTAGTGCATACAAACCTTTGAAAATCATAAGTTTGCATAAAACGTATTTCTAAAGTCGCACAACCAAAAGAATTTAATCTGCGAAAACACGTTTTCAAAAAGAGACAAACTCCGGGCCCCACACTTATCCGCACACTTAAGTCTCCGACCGGAGTTTGGAAATCCTGACAAAAGTCGGTAGGAGAGCTCGATGGCCGACTCACTCGTCCCGTGATCGAAGGTTTATTTGGCAATCGTTCATCGGTTGCAACCAACGACTTCAATGACCTTCACCGAGAAAAAGAAATGGTACTAAGTTGTATTCACCCCCCCCCTCTACACCGATATTTGTCTCCGGACCAACAAGAAGTTTTAGTCTCAAAACATGAACTTAGCAATGCTTTTTCGGCATCTATACTTTTGGCCTTGATGATCTCCTCATACAATTTCTCAACAGCACGGGCAATATGATGGCTAATCCGATTTTGACTCCCTGTGATGAGTGTCGTGCAGTACCTTCGTGATGGTTGTGCCCACGTCTCCAAGCCCACAGAGTGTTCGCCCATGAGCATTTCCATTTGTCTCAGTGTAAAGATTGAACGTTCTTAGGGACAATTCCATATATTCTCTCTACACAATTACATAAATGTTGTTAGTCGCGAAGCAAATCTGCTCATTTCCTCTTGCCACCCATTGCGACTTTCTATATACTACAACAATAAAATAAAATGCACTTTCAAAAACCATGTGCAGACAATTAAGGAAGGATGTGCATAATCGTTAACGTTAATTTGCAGTTAAATCCAAATTGTAAATGTGCATAATCTATATGTGCATAGTCAAATCAATAAATGTGCATATTTACACTTCATAGTGTGCGTACTCAAACTCCACAGTATGCATACTTTGATTTCACAGCTTGAATCAAAATTTATCCCCAATCCAACTAAAAATATGGCTAATTGAACTAAATAGTGCTATCGATTCATAGATTTTAACTTAATTAGGGCTAATGGAACCAAATAATACTATCAATTCACAAATTTGAACATAATTAGGGTTTCACTTAAAAATCCCCAATCAAAACCGAATTAAGTTCGAAATCATCTACCCAACAACATAAATCCATACCCCAAATGCTAGTCCACTTGCAAACTGTATTTTATTTTATGCACACAATCTATAAATTATATGCACATTTTCTGTATTTTATATGCACATTATTTATCTATTCTATGCACATAATCTTTGAAATCAAATTAAAACTCTATACGTGAACTCCCCCAACACCACCACAACCACCTAATTCCAAATCAATAGCAAACCAGAAAAACTCTTGCCATAAAATTCTCAAATTTTGTATGCACTTTTATGTGAATTTTGTATACACTTTCAATAAAAAGTGCATAAAGTTTTCAAACGAAGTGCATACAATTATCAATAAAGGTTCATACAATTTTTAAACAAAATGCATACAGTAACACAATCAAAATATGCAGATGATACAACAACAAATCTTAATCATTCGCAATAAACAAAACCGGAGGGGGTGGCGGCGGGTTAGGGCAGCGGCGACGTATATGGTCAGATCTCTATAGATCTGCAATCGGATGATAGATCTCTATAGATCGAAGAAAAGAGCTGGGGCAGCGGCAGAATCGAGGCGATAATAGTTGTAGATCTGATCGATTTGTCTATAGATCCGCATATCCGAGGAAAGAGGAGAGGCGGCGAGATGATTTCAGAACCGGAAGGACGGCGGCAGCGTTGGAGCAACGACGACGAGATGGTCTACAATGGGATGAATTTCTTCAAAAGAACAATGGCGAAATTGTTCAAGAGAGAGAGGGAGAGAATTCGACCGAGAGAGAGAGGAGATGGGATAGAGAAGAAAATGATAATGGTCAAGATCTATTTGCATAACCTATATTCCAAAATTTATGCACATTTCTTCCCAAAACACCCTTACTAAGACTCAAACTATTTAAGAAAATGCAAAAATAAATTAAAATATCTATTAATCTGGTCCCTCCATCTATGTTGATCAAGAGTGTAGAATTGTTCTTATTTCTCTATATAATGGGTGTTCTCCATAGAACCCTCCCCTATATATATATATATATATATATATATATATATATATATATATATATATATATATAGGGAGTGGATCATGTGAGAACCTGAATATAATTTATGCATAATCATTATATATTTTATGCAAAAAATATAAAATTTTACATTATACATATTTTTATGCAGAAGGACAAAAGTGTAAAATTATAGATTTTTTGCATAAAATATATAACGATTATGCATAAATTATATAAAAATTATGCATGGTTCGCAGTTCTCACGTTAGGTATGAGTTCTCACCAGATCCACACCATATATATATATATATATATTATGTAAATATTCGGTACCCCTTGAAATGTTGGGCCCTGAGTGGTCCAGGCCGCCTACACTTAAAAGCATGCATGGACACTATGTGTATTTTCAAATTCAAGTGCCTAGAATATTCATTGGAATAAAACTATAGGCTCTCCGCGGCACCTTTAGGCACACCATAGACACTGATAGTGTTAACAAAAATAATATTTCAATCGAAAATTGAGGTCATGTATATGCACTTAAAGGCATAACAGGGGTACTATGTGTATTTTCGAATTCAAGTGTCTAGAATATTGATTTGAAAAAATTCTATATGCACTCCGCGGCACCTTCAGGCATGCTATATGCACTAAATGTTTTTACGGCAATAATATTTCAATTGAAAATTGAGGTCATGTATATGCACTTAAAAGTTTACCATGGGCACTGTGTATATTTTCGAATTCAAGTGCCTATAATATTCATTGAAAAAAAATTGTAGGCATGCAACGACACCTTTAGGCTCCCCATAGGCAATACAAGTTTTTGCAAAAAAATATTTTAATTGAAAAATTTAAGTCATGTATAGGCACTTAAAGGTATACCATGGGCATTGTGTGTATTTTTGAATTCAAATGCCTATATTATTTATTGAAAATAAATTATAGGCACTCGGCGGCACCCTTAAGCACTCTATTAGCACTGACTGTTTTTAACAAAAGAATATAATCCACTCGGAAATCAATCATTGATGGTACAAACTACAAAGAAAACACTTGAATTGATGGCATACTGATGAAAATATGAGGATGTAATGTTGGGTATTTTGTGGATATAACTTTAAGGAAATGGTAGATTTGCGTTTCTTTTACTATGGGTGGCTATTTCAGCAAAGCTATCAAGAATGACTACCAATCATGTCGGAACCTTTTCGACTTTCATAAGGTTCACCAGTGGAGAACGTAGCTATCGTTACTGCTCTTGTCAATGTCAACGACATACTTGCCCTCGGGATGGACCTAGGAAGAAGATGGCTCAAATCCACATTTAATGATCTCACTGCCATTACTACCAAATAATATGATTTTTGTAAGATTATGCCAGTCTTTTCAACAAAGTAATTTGGATGAATATTAAAGCTCCCTAACAAAAGGAGCATGACAGAAAGCGAACAATTCGGCAAAACATCATAATAGATTTTCAATTCTGTCTGCAACTATTTCTATTCATTTGGCGGCTTACATTATTTGTCTTCTAATCTACTTCATCCTGCCAATTGATGAATGTAACATAAGCAGGCAGATTAAGCAACAAACCAGATCGGATAATTGTTCGTCTTGGTCAAGTTACGTAGAAGTATACCAGAATATCAATCGCTTCTTCAAAAATAGACTATATCTTAAATTAATAAATACTGCAGTATAAAATTATAATTTTATTATTTTATTTAATGTACTTCAATTAGTATTAAGAAATACAGACCTTAGTTTTCTTCTGCTTAGTTTGCTTGCTAGAAAACACAAACTTAACCAACTAGCGCAATCGAGCAGCGATTGCTGGTAGTTTAAGTAGCAATAGTAGATCTTTGTTTGAATAGCCATTGTCGGTTTTGCATGATGTAACATTTTCTGATAATTGAACTTGGCTTACTCTTCTCCGTTCATTCAAATATTACACAACCAATACTTAACCATTGTAATAAATCAAACTTGCAACAAAAATGAATCCAAACGAGGAGAGGAAACCACTAAAATGGAAACTTGAATTAAACACCTCAAAAGCACTGCCAAAAGGAGAGCAGAACTTGGCTTCTTCCTCTTGGAGAGAATTTACAACAATTAGTGAACACAAACTAACTACTAAATATGGCCGAGCAACCTATTGCCTTTGCAATTCTGGTCTTAGTAAAAGCTTACTAATGAATGGAGATATGGCCGCGAGTAACGCCTTCGGACATTCCTCGTGTGGAAGATGGCCACACCCAGATATGGCCACCATTCTCTGCATATAGATGAAAGTGAAAAAAGAATGAGAATTAAAAGAACAAGAATTAGGTAGAAAAACCATACTGTTGTGTTTTTCCTTTAAATAAAGCCAGAATCTGTATCCACACCAACTAAAGGCCAATTCTGTGTTTGGTAAGAATAGGTGATAGTGCTCATGGTCTCTGTGGCGGATTATTATATAAAGAAGTATACATAACAAATAATAGGCGAAAAACTCACAGAATTTAATAGTTTTGAAGCCAATGTTTGAACAGTCTTTAAAGGGACAAGGACATCTTCCGCTCCTGCAATAACTAAAACCGGTAAGGCCTCAACCGCTTGCAGCATTAATGCTGCAGTCTGTGGAGGTAAGACCGTTTCGTATGATAGCTTTCCGATTTCATGAAGCGCCTCATCCCAACCTTCTACATGTAATGGGGCCTGAAGTCACCAAGAGCAGAAAAAAATGATAATTGTTAGGCATGGTTGATGTTATTTTTCGCAAATAAAAGCTTATATTAAATGTCCGTTGAGATGGAGATGGAAATGGAATAATATTAATCTTATGTGTGTATTGTAAGATAAGTTTGAGTGGAGCTGCAGATTTTGAACATACAGAAAGTAAGAAGGAAGAAATTTCAAGTAAAGTGACTAGCAAACAATTTAAAGGAACACCAAATGAAATGTACATATGGGACATGGGCCATAGGCAGGGAAATATTACTCAACATCTCAGATGAAGAAAATAGTACCTTATATAGGCTCAACACTTCAGTTGTTAGTTTGGTTGCATCGTACCAAGCTCGCCGGTTCACTACTTGGGTAATTTCTGTACGAAGAAGAGGTCTCACCATGTGCTTTTTTCCTAGAGAAGTGCGTAATAGTATTCTCGCAAAGGCAGGAACAAGTTCTCTTGACAAACTTACGTTCAGCAATATGACTCCCTTTATCTCCAGCTGAGAAATATTGCATGAGAATCCTTAAATCAGTTCTGTATTACTTTGTAACAAAAATCACATTTACATCAGCATATTAAACTATAGTTCAGTCTTCAGAATTACATTCACAGGATTTACTGATGACCGGAGTTTCTGCACAGCTTTCAGGGCAAGTAATCCTCCATCATCATGGCCAACTAGCACAACTGAGGAAAACATCTCCATGCAAAAAGAAATTAGCAGTTCCACCTGATAATTCAAAATCCAATCAAGTTACTATATATAAGCTGCATAAAAAGAAAAATACAATGCCACAAAGGCAAGTGAGTAAAGCAGTTGCATCGTGTGTGTAGGTATAAACGCGACACTCTCAGAAAGTTGCAGCATAGCTAGTTAAATGGTATAGCATATTTTTATTTTTGTGATATTTAGTGAAAGTTTTAAGCAATAATTTTTATTGAATACGCTATGACCAGAATCATACACATTATACAATTTATATTTATTTAGTATGATGATAATACCGAGTATGCACACATGACTCATTACCTGACTGTCAAGCTTGTAAGGGTTAGGTAACTGGTTTTCCTCCAAATCTTTCTTCCGTGGCCTTGACGTCAAACCCCATCCAGGTCTATCAAAAGCAGCAACAGCACAACCAGTCTGTCCGGCCAGATCGCTGATTACCTTTCTCCACGAGAAGACTCCCCCTCCAAATCCATGGATTAAAACAATCCCAGATTGCTCCTTAGCATCCCCATTTCGTTCCATCATTGGAGACCATAACTTGCTCAGATCATCCTCCTCACAAGAATCATTCAAACTCAAAACAGGCACACCCTCAGATATTGGGGATGTTGGAGTACTTGCCAGAAGGGGAGTTTCAAGCGGGGAAAGGTTACTGTAGTACTGGTTACTTACACTCCTATGAAGACTATACTGGGTTTTCAGTGGAATGCTTAATGATGGTGGGTCAAAAAGTGTAGCGGAGGACAAAGAACATGAGAGTGACCTTGGCATGTGTATCTTGTAATGAATTGTTACCCCATGACAAGAAAGGAATAAACTGTCCTTATCAGCTAGTAAACTGATTGGAAGTTCCCCATCATCATGCACCAATCCTGGTGCTCTTCTTCTTGTCGCATTATTACTTCGGAGAGATTTCCCTGCAGGGGTTGGTGATCGTGGAACCTTCTGATAACCAGAAAACATTGTTTTGCAAGAAAGAACCTGATAATAAGATAAGAATATTAGCAAAAACCTGGGCTGATTTAAATCAGAGAAAGAGTATGTAATTAGTAGAAAAATGGATTCATTCATGCTTTAAACAATATACTCATTATTTAGACATCACAAACGTGGTTGAAATTCTATTTTCCACCATAAGTAAATACTGAAGAGAGAACATGAAGATATGAAAGATCACGAACATACCGCTTCAGGGTCACGGTGAAAGATGAACTTCCGTCTAGCTTTACAACTTGTACGATATGCCACAACAATGTGCCCAAGAGCAAAGACAACAGATGAAAGAAACAACACAGGCATTCCCCAGGACTTCTTCAGATGGAGCCTCTTCCTCGACAGAGAAACTGATGCTTCAGCCTCAAGTTGAGAATGAACAGTGAAAACACAAGCCTTGATGGAAAGAACAAGTATTGACACGAATGAGCATATTGATACAGTTCCTAGATAAGGACCGTGTGACAGTGCTGGGCCATCGCACATTGTATATACACCTGCTCACATTAATAAAGACCACAAAAAAACTGCAATTAAATTTCCTAAAGAACGAAGTCTTCAGAACTCATGCCAAAATTCAATACTCAGTTATTACAGGATGTGACATTATCAACATCAGTTCAAATTATAAAAGATTTTGCATTAAGCACAAATAACTGATGCACTTTATGTTAAAGTAAAAGAAAAGAAGATCCTCTTGGCTTTAATCTTTCAGTAAATAAGGACAAGGACAAGACAAAAAAAAAATCAAAACTAAAACATTATCATATCATCAAGGGCCAGTGCAAACACAATTCTTTATCAAATTGTGCAGATTTATTCATAGGAAGCAGCAATAGCCGAACATTCTTATTCAGAATCACTATTCTACTACACTATCCACCTCTGTTCACTATTCCAGAAACTAAAAGAAAAACAAGTTAATAAAGAACAAATAAAAGCACAAATACACATTGCCAAAGCAAAGTGAGCTTTAATATAACAAATTGCTAAAAAAGACCATGCTCTTTCACACTCGTTGCATTATACCACACCAGTAAGTGAAATAACCTGAAACTAATATTTTTCAGCGAGAACTTGAAAAAGAGCAGAAACCGTACAGATGATAACTAGAGATCTGATAATGGAAACAAGGGGGATATCCACAAGCGAGCTCTTGAAGGCGTATCTCTGCAAATGCTCCCTAAAACTATAGCATTTCACGCACGTAAAGCTAGATATTAACAAGCAAGGCAAAACTGCGTCAACGATCGCCACCACCACAGGCAGCGCCACCACCACCAGCGAAGAAACCATAGCCACCATAAAATAGACCGTCCTCACACCTCTCCGCACCTTCTCCCACCACCAACCCCCCTTCACCACCATCTCTGCCGCAGACAATCAACTCCAGAACCGATAAAAATTAATCCGAGATATTTACATGTGAAAGCAATCGAAATGTGGATCGATGAGAAAGCGAAACTCCACAGCAACACGAAGAAATCGAAGGCGCACGAAACGGCGTCGTAATTGCCATCCCCGGTGCCACACCAACCGCTGTGGATTCCGCGCTTACAACACACAAACCTCGCCGTCGCTCTAGGGTTTACTCAATCCAGATAATTCCTCTTGATCCTCAGGTTTACAACAAATTGGAAAATTGATAAATATTTTGAAAAAAGGAAAGTAGAGACAGAGAGAGAATGATTTTGCTTTGCTATTTTCTTGTTGTTCTGTCGCCGGAGTCTTTTATTCTCTCTCTCCTCCTTTGTTGGTAGAATGTGTGAGAGAGAAAGGTGAATATTTCAATCTGAGTTGTTATCATCGAATCAAATAAAAGTCTGAACTGTCCAACATTTTCAAAATAATTATACAAATACTAGTATATTATTGTGATTACATTTTGTAATATACAAATATTCCGCAATCATCCCCTGTATATCTCTGTAATATTTTACTCATTCCATCTCATTAGTAGTGTTTTTTAGACACAGAGTATAAAAATTATATTTTATAGTGTATATTGTCCGATTTTAGATAATTAGTTTGTAGTCATAAATTTTTTATCTTTTTAAAAACAATATAGTATTAATAGGATACTTATTTCAAAATATAAAACGTTATGAATGATACTGATGGAATATTTTTTTTTTTAGTGGGAAATCTACACCACACTTAAAAGTGCCGAGTTTTTTTTCTTCATGAGAAATTGGTAATTACTATTCATGTACTTAAATTGGGAAGCTTGCGTCTAGAGCTTACAGACAAGTGGTGATTGTTCTGCAAGATTGATAGTTCCTAAATCAAGAAGTATCATGATTCCTAGTAATATAATCTAAATAAACAAATTGTCGCATTTTATCATTTTAAAAAGATATGAATTAATTGATAAATTAGTAGAGTTTATTAACTAAAAGAAAGCTTTGATGAAAATTAATTTAAAAAACGTTAGAAGATGATATATGATCATATAAATTTATTTTACTATTATTATTTTCTAATAATAAATAGTTTATAAAAGTTCGACTATATAAGCTAGAACTCTAGAAAATTGGCAGTATTTATTTACGGTGTTTTTGGAAAAAAATTTACAAACACTTTTTTAAGTAAAAGTAATGAATTTTGTAAAATAAATATTTAAAAGCAGATGTATTTTGTATATGTAAAATTATAATGTTTTAAGTATTAATATGATGAAAAAATTAAATAAACATTTAAAAAATCAGTTGCATTAGTTTCACGAAATTCATACGAAGTAGTTCTGCATATCTATTAGGGTTTTGAGTTTTATAATTTTTAACAATTTGTGAATAAACATGCTGACCATTTACCGGCCTGTCAGCCTTTTCTTGCTGGACTCTTCTGCCCCTGCCTACCTTTTTCTTTCCCTTTTGTGTATCCCGAAAATAAATATTCAAAGCGTGCGACTTTTGTTACAGGATAATGACCTTTTATTAACTGGTAGATTTCTGTGTCATTTTTTTAATAACATGATTTACTGCCTATAAGAAAAACACACAATTCAATACCTTCTTGCATATATTATGAAGTATAAACTCATATTGTAAAATAAATTGAAGATCACATGTTGAGAATATGTGGTGGGAAAACTAAGTTTTATTGATTTCACATTGATTTTAGTTAAGATTTTGTATTCCTCATCATATTTCCATTTTTATTTTACTAAATGGCTTCTCATTATACAATTTGTGAGCTAAAGGAATCAAAACCCTTTTCATTTGATTAATCTAGTGTATTTTACATCTTATGTTCATTGAATTGTTTTGATGAACCAACCAGTCAATCTCAATCACAAGAAATAAACAAGAATAAAGAAATCAAAACGATTTAAGTTTTTTTATTTTTATTTTAAGAAATGTCGGATTTTACTCATTTTTATAAGATTAATTATTTGGTTGTACCAACTCGAATCATAGGTCTTCTGAGTAAAATATATCAAATATTAAAAATTCCAATTATAAAATTCATTCTCTCCCTCTTTATAACTCGGAAACATATTCTTCTTATATATAGAGATAGTAACATTTCAATTGATGCTTGCAATTTCTCTTAAAAAATAAGTTGTCTTGGAGATTGATTGAAGTTTTACTTTCTTACCCTTAAAAGTCTTTTACAACAGCTAATTTTCAATATATGTCGACTCTCAGTTGTTATACTTCAAAACATTACAATGAAACTCAACCTTAAAAAAAATAAAAAATAAATAAATAAAATCTTACGATATTTTAAAGGTAATAGTTTCCTATTATTTTCAACATGAGAGATAATGGATTTCCTTGTTCACATCTTTTCATCAACATTCAACTACAAGTTTAATAAGATTAAATTACTAGTGGAATATCGCCACAAGATTGTGAAGCAATAACCTCGAGATGTTAAAACTACATAATAAGTCTACAAGGATAGGCAAACAACGACCATTAAGCATAATTTAAATATGATATCAACCATCACCCTACGATTAAAGTCCAATTAATTTGAAGCATGCCCAAGTGCACTTCTCTAGGAATAAAAAGTCCGAACTAATGTCTCCTTGGGATGACATAGTGGTGAAGGTGGGTGGCCCGGGACCGAAAGGTCATGGGTTCAATTCCCACTGGACACGCTATGTGTGAGCCTGTCACCCTGTCACATTAAGGGTGGTTTAACTCTTCTGTGTGGTTTGCAAAATTATATTTTAGACATTTTTGATAATTTTTTCACGATAGTGACTCGTATTAATTTGCTATGGAGATAAGGCTAAAAAGAATTTTATTATTTAACTTTAGCCATTTTTCAATGAAAACTAAAAGTAGTACTCCTTCTGTCCTATTAATATTGTCCTATTTTTATTTTCGTATTATCCCAATAATATTGTTTTATTTCCTTTAATGAAAAAAACATTTCTACATTAAAAAATATTACTCACTACCCACCCCACATTCTTAAACACACTCTCTCTCCAAAAATTTATTTCTCACATGATTCCATTCCACTATGAACTCAAAAAATTATGATTTTTAACTTTTTGAAAATTTTAGATTATTCTTTGAATACAACATGAAAAAAAACCGAAAAAAAACAATTGCATCAATTATGCCTTAATAAAACTTGGGTGAATTCTCATTTTTTTCTCATCAATCATTCTTAAAAACTGTGTTAATTTTTTAATACAATTAAAACACATAACATATGCAATTAAATTAATTTTTTTAATCTCCATACATAAAAGAAATAAGACAATATTAACGGAAAAGGGAGAGTACCAGTATAACTGAGGATTGAGAGGTGGAGCCGCCCGGAAATCGTGACCGTTGGTTGTTACAGAACGTACATCATGATTGACGTTAACGGAAGAGTAACTGTGGGCTCCACAGATCTAAAAAATTTCGCTGAGCGGGATCCATCATTTCTGTCACACCCTTTAAGATTTTGCCACGTTTCTGTTTTGTAGTACAACCTGGCTTACGGCGGATAAAATTCTCGACATGCCACGGTGGTTGCAGCTGGATTCTAACGGTCTCCTGTCTTCAAATTGTTCCTTCATTTTATGGCTGATTATTTTGTAGGGGTTCTATTTTAATTATTTCATGTTCACTAAAGTGGTAAATATATATTTTCGGCAATAACATTGTAAATTGGAAAAAAAAAATTGATTTGAAAGTGCGGTGGTCCGTCAAAGAGTGAGTCTAGCTATATAGTATCATGACCAATCTCATATTTTTAGTGTACATTTTAAGAATCGTTAATTTTGGCTTCTTATTTCGCCCTCATTATTTTGAAAATTATATATATTCCCCCCTTCTAATTAATCTATTTTTCTGGGCCCTTGTTTGGGACCAATGACGCTATGACTTCATGAGGATAGTCTGTAACTAAGGTTGTATTTGTAATCGCTTATCATTTAAATTATTTAACTTATCATTTAATTTAAGAAAAAATATTTTTAAGTGTTTGTAAAAACTGTTGGTAAATCCAACTTAACCAACTTATAAGTTGTCATTTTACATTTTTTTTCCATATTTACTTTAAATTAATTGAAATTGGGATAAAATGGACTTTTTGATGCTACTACTCAAAATAACGTGTTTGATTGTAAGCATTATCTTTTCAACTTTTTATACTTTTAAATAGTTTTTGCTAACACTCCACAAATTTTCTAATAAGACATTTTTACCAATTTTTATTAATTTAAGAGCGTAAAAAAAGTTTTAAGTTATTGCAAACACCCTTTAGAGCTGACACTCGGATACGAATTTAAAGGAGTAAATGTATAATCTCAAGATAGAAAAAAGTAAAATAATATTTTTTAAAATTAACTAAAAATTGAATTTGTATAAGATTTAAGGGACGAGGAAACCCACCCACCACCCCCATTTCATCCTCCAATAATTTTATTTGGAGCTTGATTTGCATGTGAAATATATACAATTTTAATCAAAGATGAGAAGTAACTTACACTATGCGAAATAATGTAACAACCATTTTGTCCCACATGTTTAATTTTTTAAAATACATTGTTTCAAATATTCAATTCCCGTTTGGTCCATCCAAAAATAAGCAAATGAGTGAATAAAAAAGTTGTAGCATGGCCCACAACAGATCATGTTTCAAAGCTTTAATGCTGGCGCAATCAAATCACGTTTATCTTTTAAATCTCTTCATTTTGCGCGCTGATGAGTGTATTAGCGACTTAAAGCACCTCCAGATAGCGATTTCTGCGGCTTTTGTTGAAGATTTGCTGTTGATTTGACAAAAAATAAAATAATCTCGAGTTTGAATAAAACATATCCAATAATGAAAGATGACAGAAAAGTTAAAACCAAAATTTTCGCTCGTACATCCGGTTGCAGGTGCAAACCACCGACGTTAAGAGTTAAACACCCTAGGAAAGTTTGTAGACTTTTTCAACAATTGTACTGGTAGTGCAATTGAGCTATGCTGCTGGGCTCAAATCCCATATACCCACCGTTCGAGTCCCGGACATCTTTTTAAATCTCCCTTCATTTTGCGCTGAGTGTATTAGCGACTTAACCCCCCCCCCCCCCCCCCCCCCCCCCCCCCCCCCCCCCCCCCCCCCCCCCCCCCCCCCCCCCCCCCCCCCCCCCCCCCCCCCCCCCCCCCCCCCCCCCCCCCCCCCCCCCCCCCCCCCCCCCCCCCCCCCCCCCCCCCCCCCCCCCCCCCAGCACCTCCAGATAGCGATTTCTGCGGCTTTTGTTGAAGATTTGCTGTTGACCCCCCTTTGAGAAAAAAATAAAATAATCTCGAGTTTGAATAAAACATGTCCAATAATAAAAGATGACATAAAAGTTAAAACCAAATTTTTTATAAAATATAATTAAAAAAATAAATTATATAAAATATAATAAAAAAAATTATATTTTAAATTTTATTTAATTATTAATTAATAATTTTATTATTTATAAAAATAAAATAAAAATATTATATTATTTTTTTATTATTTTAAAAATAAAAAAAAAAATATATAATTTTTTTTTTTTAATTTACCAAAAACAAAAAAATTAAATTTTTTTTTTTTTTTTTTTTTTTTTTTTTTTTTTTTTTTTTTTTCTCTTCTTCTCTTCCTTTCTTTCTTTCCCCCCCCCCCCCAAATTATTAATATAAATTAATTTTCTAATGTAAGAGCTACATATTATTAGCAATCAAAAGAATCTATTATGAGGTAGGATTGGAAGATACTTCGATCACTTGCCCGCAAAATGAATCTGTACAATTCCAAGGTGTAATGTTTTTAGTATCTATTTCTCTGAAAGAGCTTCGGTCGTAATACCAATCTGCAACGACATGTTTCATAGTCTGCAAATTGCATATTACCATAAGTAATTAAAGTAAATTAGGAATTATATATCTAAAATAAAACTAATAAATCTTACTCTATTTGCGAGTGCAAGACATGTCCACTCGTCAGCTTTCATGATGTGATCGTGAAGATAGCATGAATGAACGAACAATCCCCTACTCGAAGAGTTGTCCACTCGCTTCTCTAATGTCTTTATGAATGTCGTTCGAAAATCTGAACTCACATATATAAACTATGATTAGTATATTTTTTGTTAGTTAATTCAAAATTGAAGATTCTTGAAATAATTAGTGTACCTCTCATCATTCCTAACTGGGTGGAATTGCAGCTTGTTAAGTTATTAGTGCAACCGTTGCTGTACCCTAATAGGGTTTTAAGCTGAGGAACAAATTAAATAGATTTGAGCCCAATAATATGCAGCATGTGTATGCGAGAGGATCCTCTGCCCCATAATTTGTTGGGGCCAGCTACTTCACCAATTTCGCTCGCCACGTCGTTCATGGCGCCACTAAGCTTATCACCACACGACATTCTTCCTTTTACCTTATTTGTGGGGCACATACGATGGCAATGCCCAGTGACGAGAAGATCCCCACTGCATGTGTATTACTAGTAATATTTTTCTATTGGCTTTTTTAAATGACATAACAAAATAACATTTAAGAACCACTTTCATAATAAAATCCATAATATAGTCACAGTTGGTCTCTTGTGAGTTCGACTCATGCAAAGTTGGGTAATTTTTTTGCTTTATTACTTTAATCCAACTTCAAAGATGTGAATTCCTTTTCCAATAAGTTAACTAATGCGCAGTTACTGATCTCAAAAACACACCCAAGTTTTTATAGTATAGTCAAATTAGCTCAAATAACTTTATTCAAATAGACTTTTTTTTTCTTTTTCTATTAAATTATTGCATTTAATAGAAATCCCGATCAGGTCCTTGTCAGGGTCCTGATTAATCTTTTGACTTCTCGGCACGATTTTTTAATATTTCTCAAATTAAAAATTTACGATAGAAATTCAAGTTTTTTCTCAGCAAGATTTCTACTATGTGAAATAGAACTTTTATATTTCTATCATTTTATATGTTTTATGTTCATCCCATCTCAAACATGATCGAAGTTGTACACTTGAAAATTACTGGAATTAGATATCTAGGAATTCTTTGTCAAGTACTATATTGTGATTATCAAAATAATTACTACTATTTTTGTTATCCCGAGTTTTTTTTTCAATATCACACAATAAATCATATTATCTGATGAGTCGATTTCGTACCTAATAATTTCTGTCCGAAAAGTCGCTTAACTGTGCAGGCGAGACGCTTTTGTTGGCAGTTATGTAGGAAAATAGGCTGATTTGGCACGACACGTGGAAATGATGTGGCAACGAGTTTCCAGCTGTAATGGCGAGATTTTGAGCGAATTTGGCCAAGAAAAGAAAGAAGGAAAGTAGAAGAAAAGAAAGGAAAGAAGAGAAGGAAGGAAATGAGATAAATAAGGAAGGATGAGATATTATCATATCTCATAGATCCTTTCCTTATCCAAAAAGGAACCCTAGATGTGATCTAGGAGTATTATAAAAGGATGAAGAGACACGAAATTCAGGGACCTTCTCGCGCCTCGACCTCCTCATAATCACAAGACAAAAATCCTTTTCCGATTCATCATCCGAAGCCACCGCCGCCGTCGACCAAAGCCACACTGCCACCGCCGCCGTTCCGATTCCACCAAAGCCGAGGAGAAGATCAAACATCCGTTCCATTCCATTTTATGCAATCCATTATTTCCAGTAGATGAAACAAACACTTTCGTAATTCAGTTTTTAAAGTTCGAATTTTAGTTTAGATTGTTGCTTCAATTTTCGTTCGTTTTGAGAGATCGAAGACCAATCGGTACTCTTGATCCTATTTCAATTTTAGTTTTAATTCAGTTTGTGTTTCGTTTAAATTCGCAAGTGCTTCGTTTTCGTTTTAATTACGTATCTTTATCTTATTTTCGTTTTCGTGCATGTTAGGATTAGAGTTACAAATGATGTATGTCTGTTTTTGCAAAGTGTCTTATCTACCGTAGCGCCATGAACGCGTTTCATGAGTAAGCTAAATTTTTAGTGGTACGGCGCAGGATGTGTAAAACGCACACGTAGAACAGATGTACCGAGGCTTATGTTCTAATAATTAATTGAAGGGTTTCGGTTAATTTCGGTTTATTTAATCGACTAGTAATTTAGGCTTGATCACCCTAAGTTGCGTAGTTTGTAGCTAACTTAGTACTTCCATCGTTTCTCGTGGAACAAGGCTAGGTAAAGTAGCAAAGTTATTCATTAGAATAATTGGATTAAAACCGGTAGGGAGACTATTAGATGCCCAACATACGAAGTAAGACTCCTATACTAAGGCTCCCTTAGTTCGATAAAACTATTTAGCTATTAAATCTACTAATTGCCCAACAACGTAGGTTGTAGCTAAATTAGGGAAGTAAGCCGTTTCGATGCCTAACACGGCTTAACCGACTAAGTAAAGTAGGGAGTGAGGTTACGCAGTTTAAGTTACGGTAATCTATAAACTAGTTGATTCTTAAGATTAATTCATTTTATGTGCCGATGATTGGAATTACGGTGTGTAATATTATATTTCGACCCATCTCTTACCTGTCTAGTTAAAACAATTTATTTGTTTTCGTTAATTTCTTGCAGTTTTACAAGTTCTTAGTTTAGATAAAAACCCAAACTTGTGTGGTTGCTAACCAAACCCAAGATAAGTAGAAAAATAATATGTCTAGCCGTTCGTATTCGATACCCGTAATATACGTAAATTCTCAGTTTTCGTTATTTGGTGCAATACAGCGATCACCATTATCCATATATATTTATATTAACGAAATACTATTTATATTTTAGAATAAGATGACATTACCTGAAATAGATCAAAAGCTGATTCGAGTATAAAAAGCGGCGTCTGAATATCCTCAACCAAATATTCTGGAAAAAAGCACTGACATATCACATGAACCAAAGTTAGCATCTTGAATAAAACTAGCGTTAATAATCAATGATAAACAATGCAAAAAATCCTCACCAAACTCGAATTCCTCTTTGATGTGCATGTTGAAGGCAAATAATTAGCTAATTCCTGCAACCCACATTTGGAATATCACAGTAAATTAATTACATGTTTAATTTATAAAATCTATAAATTATTCGCCATAAGTGTAGAAGATTAATACATGTGTTTTGACCACATCGGCGAATAGGTTTTCCATGTTCTTGTTTCCAAGGTGACCCTTTCTGACGGTAGAACATAAAGAATTGAAATAATTATCGCTAGTATTAAATTATTTTTATTCATAAGATTAAACGAAATTATTTTTTAATCTTACCCACGGATGAAGAAACCAGAATCTGAAATACACTTGACTCTACTAGTATTTAAAAAGAGTTTTTGGAATTTATCGCAGTGTAGAATAGTTGCTAGTCCACCTGCTGAGGTCCCACTTAGTATAGCCTGTGAAAAATAAAATTATATTTACATATTTAAATTACTTATATTTTAAACATATATATTGAATTACTAAAATTGGAATTCAAAAAAATTCACAAAAACAAAATAAAACTTGAAAAATCATACGTTATGGGCGTTACGCATTCCTTTAGCTAGCATTTCCTCCATCATAAAGTTAAAAATCCTTGCCCCTCGAAAGGTTAGGTTTATCTCCTGAATTAGTAACAATCAAATTTAGAGTAGCAAAATTGTACTTAAAATGAGGAAAATAAAATAAAATATTATTTATAAATTACGAGACCAACACTTACTGGGTCAATTTGTTCGATATCCGACATGAATGAAGAGCCGTCGCAGTAATGAATGTAAACCTTATGCCAATTGCAAAAATCTAAAACGAACAAATCACGTTAACTTATACGATAGAAAAGAATGCATGGAGAAAATATTTGATAGAACAATGTCGCATCGATATTGGATAGAATAATGTTGAATCCAATCTCGTATTCGATTACGGCCCAATAGGCCCACCTTCGACCGAACACTCTGAATGTATTTTGTCCGATATTAAACCCAACATTATTCTATTCAGACTATTATTCTTGCTTCGTATACAATATTAAACCCAACATTATTATGTCTTATAATTTAGATGACATATGTATATACAAAAATTACCTGGATTGTATGTACAATTTAAATCCAATATTCCGGAGAAGGTGGTTTGAGGACCAATTAAATGACTACTGCCCAACCTCGACCTTGACCTGCTTTGACAATCCAATATTCCGGTACACCACCCACCACCCTATAGAAACATTTTAATCAATTACTACATCAGAAAGAAAACATTAACAAAAAGTAAATAGATACTATATCGGATGTAATAATAGAAGTAATTACCACCAAATAAACAATCCAACTATGAGAGCCATTTCCATATCCCTCAACGTATGAATAAGCGGGGGCACTTCCATCAAGACAAACTATAGCAATAAATAACATAATTATATATATTGAGATTGAAATAAGATACTATATAATTATAAACTTAATATACAGTAATAACAAAAACTAAAACCAAACCAGCTCCTTTAGAGATTGCACTCTCTAGAAAATTAATTGTGATATTGCTTTCCCCATGGACTTCAATATTCATCAAAGCAAGTGCAGAAATCAATACGCTCAACCAATCAACAAGAGTAATGCCTTTCACCATTCTACACATATATAGTCAACAAGGTGAAGTCAGCAAACTCTCTCTCTCTCTCTCCGAAATCCACATCAAAATTAAATTTACCTGATTGAATTGCAAAGAGGGAGGGAAAGTACAGAAGAGTGAGGCACTGAGCTAACCAGAAGGAGTGGCAAAAACGAGTTGATATTTTTCTTAGGAGAATTGATTGAGTTAGGTCTGGCCACCTAACCAATAACCATTAACTGAGATAGATGCGAGTTTTTTTTAATTTAAAATTTAGAAATAAGGAAAAATATTCTTATTTGTTATATTTGGAAGATGGAGTCCGAAATAAATATCGTTTGTAAAGTTGTATGGATATAGAAAATGAAAATAACTGGATGTAGAATGAATTGAAAGATTAGCCATTTGAGGTAGTTGTTAGGGAGCACGGAAAGCAAAAGATAAACTGCAAAGATTCCTATCAATAACTCTGAGCAGAAAATAACAAATTATCTTGTCTGTAACAGCTTGTATTATTGTATATATGGTCCAAGATAGATTTCGAGATTCTCAATGAAATATCATATAACAAACTTTTTACTACGTTGATGGTATCTGGCTTTTTTTTTTTTTTTTTTTTTTTTTTTTTTACAACAAACAAAGTTCTTCCCCCTCTTTAATACCTTTTTTTTTTTTTTTTGTATATGTGGGACCAATATTCATTCACAAAAATTCACAAGCAAAACTTTTTTCTATTAAAAAGTACTAGTATTCAGTTTCTTTTGATGTCGGGTTTAAATGTTGTTTTGCATTTATACTTCCATGTAATTTACCTTGATGTTCATAGGAATAATTGAGAGGAATTGATATAAAAAGCTATTATAAATTACGAATATAAGCAATTTGTGTTGTCTTCTGTGATACCCGACACACCACACAAATCTAACTTTTATACAAGATAAAAGGATAACATGTGCAAATATATATATTTATCAAATAGGAGAATAAAATAGTGGTAGGGACAACACATTGTATACAAGCATAAAATTTGCTTCCAGTATACAAAATCCCAACAAGACCTTCGTGATCTTTGCCATGAATTGTGTTCATTATAAGTTGTTGGTCCCGAGTGTACGGTCAGGTGTAGAGGGGGGGGTGAATACACCTGACTCCGATTTTCTCAACTTCAAACACGAACAGTCCTGTTCAGAAAAGTGCCGTACTGAAATAATTCAGCAGACCAAATAGCTGTT
Source organism: Lavandula angustifolia (assembly GCA_028984105.1). NCBI lineage: Eukaryota > Viridiplantae > Streptophyta > Magnoliopsida > Lamiales > Lamiaceae > Lavandula > Lavandula angustifolia. Next base: position 16,611,829 of record CM054816.1, on the reverse strand, counting down.
CTGAATCGTGTGTGGCAAAGAATCTGACTCTACTGAGATCTGGTAGCCGATCGAGTCGAATCGTATCAAACGGTAGAGTTCGGCCGGTGCGGAAAAGTGTAGGCCCAAATCGGTTGAGTGGAAAAACCGTTTTAGCAAGTCTCGGTTCGGTAAATAGACAAGTTCGGTATCTTCGAGACAGTTGTATGATTTTAAAGTAGGTTTTTAGTATGAACAGTAAAATCAATGCAACAGTAATCAGAAAGCAATAACAAGACACAGATTTTTAAAGTGGTTCGGATATCAATCGATCCTACGTCCACTATCCCGAAAAGTTCAGGAGGCTATTTATTATACTGAGTTAGTCTCAGTCAGCTTGTGCACATAACAAAGCCGTGGCTTGGGAATTATACTGAGCAAGTCCCAGTTTACAAAGGCATCAAACTAAAGTGTTTGACAAACTTCTCCAACTACGAAAGAGTCCTTTTACAATAAGGATTGGGTTCAAATATGAACTCCTTCGTCTAAGCTATAAGTATATTCTGTTGAGCTTAGGGTTAGAGGGATAGGGAATGAGAGAGTGGCTTCTAGATCGACGAACATATCGAAATAAGCTTTAGGTTCGTGTATCGTCGATTTGGATACTAGAGGCTCTTCTAACGGTTTAGCTTGGTTCCCTATGAAGCGAGAAGGTAGTCTTTCGCCGGAGATAGATCTTTAAGTTCTTGCGGAAGACTTAGGGTTTTCTGGTTCTAGCTCGTTTGAATGCTTGTGTTTGTTTTCGTCGTTAAGCTTATGCTCATTCTCTCTCTCTCTTTTTTTCTTGAAATGTCCCTCTATTTATAGAGCGAGAGATTGGAAAAGATCCGTTGGAGACGATCTTCCTTTCTCTCTCTCTTTTGGTAGATAAGTTGACTTGCAGCTTTAGTAGGTAGAGACACGTGTATACTTGTCATTTGTCGAGGATTATGGAGTGGTTGAGATGGAACAGGACTTCGAGGCATACCGAAGCCGACTTCTCTTTTCCTCGTACTTGACAATCCGGATTGTATATTCAAAAAGTGTCCGACGAGTTCGAAGGCATCTGCCGTTCTTGAAGTCGATCTTCATTCGGTAGAGACAGTGAGGGTACTTACTGCGATGGTCGGCTCGACTTGATGAACTACTCCTGCGAGTTCGGTTCTACCGACTCCTTCGCATATCTTGCTCCCGCCGAGTCCAAGTAAATACCGAGTCTTCTACTTCGGTGCCGAGGCCGATAAGCTACCGACCGCCTTAACCGGAGAGCAGAGTGTCACCGAGTCCGAAACCTCGGAAATAAAACAATTACACGGGAATGGTTCATCAATCAAGATAGGGTTTTGGGATCTTCAAATCTTCGAGATAGGTACGAGCACGGGGCTCCCGAGCTTACGGTCGATCTTGAAGAAGAGAATCATTTCCCACTAAGTATAACAAATCTTGAGGATAAAATCATCACCCAACAATTTCCCCCTATTTGATGATGCCAAAACCTATCATCTATGCTAACACTAAAGTATCAGAAACATAGCTCCTTACATTATTACAAGTAGGATCAGTGGAGTTTGTTCTTCAAGTTCTAGTCTACTGAGGGGAGCAGGGCAAAACAATTTCCCTCTATCTAAACAATTCCCCGAAACACAACAACTAGACTATTAGATCTAGAGAAGCAATAAGCTGACAAGTAAGATAAAGTGAGTGTGCGAGTCAGCAATCACTTCAGTGATTCTGAGTGAACCTGTTCAGTTGAATAAGAGAGTATATTTTGGAAAAAGTCAGAACTTGGGGGTGACTTAATTTGATTGATTGTGGGTGATTCAAAGGTGGTTGGTTTAGAGGTTTATTTTGATATATCATCATTAAGATGCTCTACTAGATCCCTTGATTGTTCGTACATTATGAGTCACTTTTTCTATTTATTTCCTACCCTTTATATTATATGCCTTAGCCCCATTACAACCAAAGAAAGACCTTCGTGATATTTGCCATGAATTGTGTTCAGTAGAAGTAGAATTAGACTATCTGCAAGCTTATGAAGACGCTCTCCCAGGGTTGAGTTTGAGTGATAATATTACCCTTATAACTTGAGTGTTTGAGTTATAAAGATTTCAGGAGAGGGACTGCTCTACTTCTATGTTCTATTTTGCTTTGAAGGTGGAATCAAGCTTGAATGATTTTCACATGCTAATGATGTGTTCTTCTAAAAAACTGAATAAGGCTCGAATTGTTATGCTCATCTTTCTGATATTTGGTCATAGTCTTTCTTTTATCTTGTTTTTTTGCTTGAGGACAAGCAAAAGCTTAGGTTTGGGGGGATTTGATAAGTGGTTTTTATAACATCTCATCGTGTTCTTTTTAAGCTTATTTATATTATTTTTCATCTATTTTTAGTTTTTGTTTTGCTTGGAATTATATACGTTCGACGGTTTTTGGTTTTGAAGGTTTCTCGAGCGTTTTGAGCATATTTAGTGGTATTTGGCACCTAAATGAAAGAAACCATGGCCGTTGATACATTTTCGGTGAAGATGGAGTTGTTTGGAAGAAGAACGAAGAAGATTTGAAGCCGGATGTTAAAGAAACCGTGTTTCGGAGCTCGTGTAATAAAGCAGTTGGAAAATCGCAGGACAGACGGATCTAATGATCTTAGAATACGATCTCCACCGTCCACATCGTATTTCTATGTGTTAGGAACATTGTGGCAAATTTTCGTGGCGATCCAACGGCTAATGAAAGAGATATCGCGTTTTTCCCAAAACGCGCCGAAGCACACGGACTGCGGTCCGCGTTTTGTGTTGGACCGCGGTCCGCTATGTTCTGATTCAAAATCAAAATTTTTGTGGGGGTCGGACCGCGGTCCGCCTTTTGTGCTAGACCGCGGTCCGCGTCTGTTTTGGCCCAAATTTGTGTTTTCTTGGCCCGAAACGTATATAAACCCTTCCGAACTTCTTTTCTTCGGACGACAGACCCTAATTTCGACCTTTTCCACCCTCTAAAGCAGAGAAATACCCAAGGCATCCCTTCGTTGAAGATTCAAGGCGAAGAACGAAGACTACAACCGAAGAACCAAGTGCGAGGATCAATCTACAAGGTTCTAGGTTGTATAATTTTATCTTAGTTTTGTTTAGGGTTTTTGATACTTATTTCCCATTGATACTTTTTGCATATCTTGTGATTGTTTTTCTACGAATATGATTGGCTAAATTCTCTTGTGTGGGGGTTTAGCAGGATCTATGTTTTTGATGAATTGATTCAAACCCTAGTTTTTCAATGAATGAATTTTTTTGTTTCTTAATTGTTGAGCCTGCTTTTGATTTCTCAAAAAACTTTATAATGTGATTGGCCATCATCTAAGAAGCCTAAGAAGGCTCCTACGAAAGCCAGAACAAAGGTTCCAGCTAAGAAGCCTATTTAGAGGCCGGCACCCGAAAGCTTACTCTCAGAGACGATGATGACAAAGAGAAAGAAAAAGAGAGAGAAGCTGAGAAACAAGCTGATACATCAAAGCAAACAAAGAAACAGGCTGAGCCTACCATTGATAAGTTGATTGACCTCAGCATAAGAGCTCTCAACTCTAGAGCTGAGTGTCATCAGCTTGCCGAAGCTAGGAGAAGACATGCAGAAGCCAAGGAGAAGGTGGTAGAAGAGCCACGAGAAGCTGAACGACTTAAGCCTAAGCCACTACCTCCTTAGAATAGGGACATCGCACGACCTCCAAATTCTTTAGACGAGGCAGGAAACCAAATGAGCTAAAAACTCACATAAGGCCTCGTGTAGACAAGTGGATGCCCTGGGAGAAAACTCGGTTGTGGGAGACGATCAAAGATGAATTTATCAATAGATACTATGTTTGGTAGTTTTAGTCCGACTCCAACAAAGCCAAGATGTTTGCAGAGTGGATAGAGAAACGTGATTCTGAAATCTACGAGATAGTTTAGAAGGCCATCATTGATGATAATATCACTATTATGACTCTGGCCTTTAGAACTCTGCCTCCACCGCTGAAGTTGGATGGATCATTTTTCACAGCCGAGATAAAAGCAGAAGCAGTGGATGCAACTAGGACACAATCTCTTGACCCTAAAGATGCAAAAGATCTTCCAAGATATCTCCAGCTGAGGAAAGACACCTTCAAGCTTGATGGACTTCCGTTACCAGAAGATAAATCGAAAGATTTTAAGGCAAGGATTCAGCGTTTTAAATCTTCTAGGAAGTAGCTTAGCTTGATTATCTTGATAGCATTCCTAGTGTCGCATTGATGTAACTGTACTCAATCTCTTATCTTATTAATGCATCAGTTGCTACTTGGCCCAACAATTTCTCATTATCTCTATGGCCCGCTTCGTGTTTATTTAACACTCAGAATCACCTAAGTGATTACTGACTCACACACTCACTGTTTATCTGTGTGTTCTGTATTTGCTTAGATTAGAGACTTGAAGATACTTCTCCATAGATTCTCATTATATCAACTGTAAGGAGTTTGTATCTGATAGTTCTTTAGAGTGATATAGAGTGATAGGTTTTGACATCATCAAATAGGGGGAAATTGTTGGGAGATGATTCAGTAGTTGATTTGGCTGATTCCAAAACCCTATTCTGATTGATGAACCATTCAGTTGTAAAAGTTAACACCTTTATCTCTTACTAGACTTGTCTTCAGCATGGTTCCGGTTCGGAAGTTCCGTTTGCTGTCTATCAGTAGACCATCTGCCGCAGTGCCATGTAGTGAAGATTCAGTATACTCAGCAGGAGCAGCATACTGAAAGGTGTTCAGGAGTCAGTATAACTGGACTCAGCAGGAGCAGTTTACTGAACTCATAGTTTGGCCCTCAGTAACGTTGGACTCAGCTGGAGCAACCTACTGAACCTTTCGGTCAGACTCAACAACGGCCTGTTAGTTGCTTTAACTGACAGTGGATTTCAAAATCAAATTCAGTAGAGTTGTCCGAGGTTGTACATCAGAGAAAAGTCAGCTTCAGTATCAACCTTGAAGTTTGAAAATGTCTTAACCACTTTATGTACCTCAACCAATGACAAGCAGCCAGCTGACAAAGTCTCCGACAAAAGCTGCAAGTCAACCACTTTCCCGCAAATAAAGGGGACTCTACAGAATTCGAAAAAGAGCCGTTTGCTACCCATAGAGTGACACGTGGACAGTTCGCCTCCAACGGATCTATTAACAACTCACGTCTATAAAAAGAGTGAAGATCGAATTCAACAAAGTCGCACTACACGAACATATATACGATCTATCAAGGGAACTCAAGCTTTCAAAAGAATTCAAGCTCTAGAATTCTTAATGATTATTCAAGTGAAGAACACGAACACAGAGAGATTATTCCTCACTGTTCTTCGCTCTAGAAGCCTCTCTTGTTCCCACCCTCTAACCTAAGCTCAATTGTAAAATCCATAGCTTAAACCGAATTAGTTCATTTATTGAACTGTTCTTAGTGTTAAGAACTCCTTCATGGTTGGAGATACATTCAAACAAACTGTTTGACCTTGTAAACTTAGACTTGCTTTGAATTAATTGGATAATCAAAATATGGAGTTACTGTAAACTAATTATGTTTGTCCAGATGCAAACTAACTAAGATTAATCTAACTTCTTTCACTCGATCTTGTTTTGTTACTTTCTTCTCTTTCATAATTTTAAAATGAGTTTCTTCCGTCCTTGAGAGATTTCTTTTAAGGCCGAAAGTTTCGTGTATAGTGGATAATGTTTCTTTTATTCTTTGGATAGCAACTTGGACATTCCAGGATTATATTCGTAACACTCGACCTTTACAAAATAGTTAAATCACTCAACAAAATGTATACTATTCTTATCATTTTGTTTGACTGTTAATAAATATCTTGTTTTTTGCCTTGCAGAATTTATCAATCAAGGAAGAAAGTATGCTAATACCACAGAATTAGCAAGGAAAATTCTTCGTTAATGAGCATAACCATTTATTAATGAAAAGGGCCATATTGGACTTTTGATATTTCGAGACATGATTTAGAAATGTATTTTGGTATTTTTACATGCAGAAAATTGTTTATTACAGTTAAATTTAAGTACTAAGGAAAGTACTGATGCTGAACTTGAAGTCTTCAAAGTATTTAAAACAAATGAAACTGGAAAGGTATGAAAACTGGAATTTGATAGAAACAAATGAAACTGGAAAGCTATGAAAACTGGAATTTGATAGCAAAGTGTTTGTCTCTTGCAAGAATATAAAACTAATGCTGTAGGACTTGGACCGGGATGGCAAACGGGTGCTCAAATATGATGTAGAGAGGTGTATAATTTGTGCACTTCAAAGTATTATTTTTGGGAGCGAGGTGTTAAAAAACACCAATACAGATTACTAGAAAACCATACCGAAGGAGCATCATGTTTCTCAGTAAAGAATTTTATTTGCTTATTGGGGATTATGATATTACAGATCCTAAATTCTGAGAAACCATCATCCTCAACGGAAGTAGGCTGATAGATTTATTGTAGAAAAATATACCAATAAGATTAATGACACTATTGTAGAGAAGAGGAAATACCAATACAGACAACTATTAAACCATATAATGTCAGCTGCGAAGCTCCAAATATTCAACTAACACACTTGCCTGTACTCGATTTGGCGGCCAACATCGACTTTGATGAAATATGAGTGCATTTCATTATCACCCATTTACCTTCAAACACAAAGGGGAAAAAAAATTCAAATTTCAGTAACTGGTAAAAGGAATTTTGTTGTTTTTAAAGTGAGACTATTTGAAATTCAAAGTGAACTTAAGACACTACATTGTTGTATTTGATTACGAATTGCGTTGATTGTCTAATAGATTGTAGCAAGAAAGACCCAAGTTCGGATAGATGATAAGAACATGAGATGTATTTAGATTAATGATTTCTTTCTTAAGAATAGAGAGGTAAGGTTTTGGAGGACTGGTGGAGGTAATGCAACTGATGTCAAAAGACTTTCCACACTGATCCGAGCATCCATATATGGCAATCGAACTAGAAAATGTAATAGCTGGTGGAAAAAAGCAAACCAAACAAAATGAATCGAGCTGAGAAATTTACAGCAAAGCCATATGTATTAATAAACAAATAAGCAGTGTCTTCAAAGAATGTCGGATTTAGTGGTTCAACCGATTGAAGGTCAATATAGAATAGCTTTATAACTTATAAAAATACAATAATTATATCAATAACTCCACCAATAATAATGCTAAAAAATATTTTAAAAATAACATAGAAGTGATATTTGACAAATTATCTAAAAGGCTAGAACAAAGCAATACAAATAACTAAGTTCAGCACAAAAACAACTTTATAAAGCAATCAAGCTGAAAACCTTTAGTTCATAATTTTATGAGTAATCAACTCAATTTAATGACCATTGATTAGATTATTTGAATGGAGGAGAAATAAAAATTTAAAAGTAATTTAAGAATTAGCAATCGACAAAAACATGGAAATACAAGATCAGCGGCGGAGAAAATGGAAGGGTTAGGAATTGGGAATTTAGTTTAAAGTGTTGTACGATAGAAGTAGAATTATTATCTAATTTTAAGGCTTTGAGTTTTACTTTATTTTTATTGAATTAATGGAAAAAATAGAAAAAATAAATAAAATAAAATGGTTCAAACCAGGTAAGGGTTCCCGAACCGAATCACACTAAGTGGATGTTTGGAATAGTTGAAGCTTATGGATAAGTATTGAAAGTTGTTGATTTGAGAATTTGTAGGTGTTTAGAAATAAGTATTGAAAGTTGCTGCAAGTGGGAAAATATTGTTTGAAAAACTGCTGATATAATTAGCTTATTTTAAATTTCTAAATAAAATATTTGTTTTACGCTCAATGTTATTAAATAATTATAATTTATAATAAATAAGTAAATATTAAATTAAATTTATTTTTATATTATATAAACTTATAATATATCATATTGCATAAATATATTATATTATTATATTTTAAATATTATTTATTTTCATAATAATTATATTATATATAATTTTAATAATTACGTAGCTAAGAAATAATTATCATTAAATGAAAATGGAAAAAATATTAATTTAGAATTCAAAATTTTCAGAATCCACTAATTTAATTAATCTATATTTAGTTATATCTAATTTTAATAATAATCATTTCATTAGAAACTTTTAGAATTTATATATAATAAATATTTTTTATCAAATAGCTAACTAATATATTAAAATATAATTATAATTAAATTTGTAAGTAAGAAAAATATTAATTTTAAAATTAATGATTTTTTGAGAATTATAGAAATATTTAAAGGATAAAATAGTCCAATAAATTAGATAAACCGTAAGCTGCAACTGAAAGCTGGGTCAAAGCAACTTAAGCACCTTTTCTATCTTGTCTATATTTGATAGGGAATTTCTGCTGAAAGCTGGGTGTTCCAAACCCTCCAGCCGCAGCGGGTCTTTCTCGAGTCCAAGTTGGATTTGCCATCAAGTCTCGGTTCAACCGGCCCTTTCAGGTCATGTTTTAAAATAGTACAAATAATACAATTTTGGGGGGTAAAAGAAACCAACCTTTGCATCCTACGGTTAGGTAAGGATTGCCCTGGTATCCCGGCACGCAGCTACACAGGTATCCTCTAACAGTAGGTCCAAACTTAACTCCATAAAAATCGTAATTGTTGGTCCGGAGACGATAGTCAGGTGTAGAGGGGGGGGTGAATACACCTGATCACAGTTTCTTTTTCTCAGAACGCGAAGGACAGCTGAGCTGTAGGTTGCAACTGATGAACAGTGTCAAATAGTAACCTTCGATCGCGGGTCAGAAGTGTGCCAACTACTAAGCTCTCCTACTGACTTTTGTGAGTACTTGAAACTCAGTCGGAGACGTTGTGCGGAAAAGAGTGTGGGGCCCGGAGATTCGTCTCAGTTTGAGAACGTGATTTTCACAAATCAAGTAATTTTTTGGCTAGTGCGCTTTGAGAATACGTTTTATGCAAAGATATGATTTTTAATCAGTTTGTATGCAATGCAACAAAACAGTAAATAACACAAGCAATTTTTAACGTGGTTCGGATACGCAAGATCCTACGTCCACGGTCCTGCCGAACAGGAGTTCTTGTTGATTTATCTGAGCAAGTCTCAGCAAAGAATTTGTGCACTGGACAGACCCTTCTAAGTTATAGTCCTTAGCGACTTTACAAATCAAACCGAAGTTTGAAAGGGAGGGGATAATCTCCAACTAGGAAGGAGTTCTTACAATAAGAACAATTCACAGAAAGTGAACTCCTTCGAGTTTCTAAGCTATAAATTTGGCAATGAGCTTAGCTAGAGAAGAGGGATCTAAAGAACTCTAGAGAGAAGAACTAATGATATTCTATTAGGCAAGTTCTTCGCTGGATTGATCTTGAATGCGCTAGAGTTGTTCGAAAGCTTGAGCGTTTTTCCCTTGTTATCCCGTGCGTGAAGCTCGGATTTCTTCTCTATTTATAGTTGTGAGCAGGCATATGTCCGTTGGAGAAGACGATGCCACGTGTCACAAACTTCCAAAGAAAACGACCATAAATTCGAATTGTTGCAGCAGAGTTGTTGGACACTGTACATGAGAGCATCTTTAGTTGGTCAGAGCAGATAAAGCGTTGTCGGCTTCTCATTGGTCGAGGTTTGTGGTAGGTGAGATTGTGTCAGACATCGGAGTTGACTCTCTCAAATCCTCGTATGTCTTCTGCTGACTTTTGAAATGACTTTAGCGGCTGAGTCATTTTCTATCGGATATAGTAGACTTTAAGCAGTCTCTGTCTTCTTCGTCTGAGTTGGCTGACAAGAGATATTCTCTTGAGTATGGTCAGCTGATGACTGCGAAGGTACTGAGCTTGCATAGAGTTCTTCTGCTGATGTCAGTCAGCTGATAAGGTGTCTTCTACTGAAAGTGAGGTTCAGCTAATGACAGAAGAAGGCAAGCAATTACACTGATGACGTGGGGTTTTGGAAAGTAACTTCGACAGAAGATCAATCCAACAATTTACCCCGTACAGGACTTAGACAAAAAGATAGATAATAAAAATAGTCTAGCATATACATCATCTAATCCTATCAAGACACTACACTACTGATATCAGCTGGGTTTTAGGATCTTCAATTGCATAGTACTACTATGATTTCCCCATATATTATTTTAACCACTAACAACTGAATACCATCTACTGACTCATAACCCAACAATTTCCCCTAATTGATGATGCCAAAACCTCTATAAAATATAAAGAAAGAATACTAAACTACTGACATAGATAGACTTCTGTAAACTGAATCAGTTAGCCTTAAGAGTTCAGCAGTTGAGAGATAGGCAAAATCAGAGAAACGGTTATGTATGAGTGTGTGTCAGATCACTTCAGTGATCAGTTGTGATAAGAATAACACAACTAAAAGCCTTAAGAAAATGAGTAATTGTCTGGCCAGAAGAAAATGAACTGATATATATGAAGAAGATTACAGGGTTCCTATTCTTCTATACAGAGGATGAGAAGACTATTACTAACGTCTGAATCTCTGGGTCTTCTTCTTGAAGTCTTCAGACCTGTCAGCAGGAGGATCCAGGCCACAATATTTGTAAATCCTTGCACGCAACGTCTGGATTTCCTCGAGATTAGCAGGAATATCAGAACTTAGATCATGATGGTAAGCTGCTGCTTCGATCTCATCCTCTATCTCCTTCGTGCAAAGCACGCCACGAGTAGTCCTAGGAGGAGCGATGCGTCTGAATGCTGGAGCTCTGAGGGGTATCTTCTCTCTTTCCATAATCTGTAGGAGCTGATCTCTGAGCTGGGCATTGTATTGATGAATAAATTCTTCAAAGAGTTGATCAGCTGGTATCCCAGATGGATAGAAGCCCCATACATAGTATCCCTTGATGAATTCTTCTTTGAGTTCCTCCCACTGCTCGTTCAGTTCTGCTGGCACCTCTCCTATAAGACCTTGGGATCTGGCTTCTCCAATCTACTCCTGGCTCGCTAGCTATCTTATCTGTCAGTTGAATGATCTTAGCCAGGTCAACCAATCTTTTCTTCTCTCTGAGACCCGCTGATCTAGCATCTCCTCTTCGGAGATTTAATCCCTTCAGCGTGGCCTCCCAGGTTGCTCTGTCCTCGGCCTCTTGCTCAGGTGTAAGAGTAGGAGTATAAGAACTCTGAGCTAAGGGTAGGACTTCAGTAGAAGACGCTGTTGGTCCGGAGACGATAGTCAGGTGTAGAGGGGGGGGGGTGAATACACCTGATGGCAGTTTCTTTTTCTCGAACCGAAGGACAGCTGAGCTATTTAGTGCAACTGATGAACAGTGCCAAATAGTAACCTTCGATCTCGGGTCAGAGTGTGTCAGCTACTGAGCTCTCCTACTTACTTGAGTTAGTCGTTCGAAACTCAATCGGAGACGTTTTGTGTGCGGATAAGTGTGGGGCCCGAAAATTCATCTCAGTTTTGAAAAACGCTTTTCACAAATCAAGTTCTTTTGGCTGTGCGCTTTTGAAACAAGTTTTATGCAAACATATGATTTTGAACAGTTATGATATGCAATAAAACCGTAAAGAACACAAGCGATTTAACGTGGTTTGGATACGCAAGATCCTACGTCCACGGTCCTAACAAGGGCAGAATAACTTGTTGATTATACTGAGCAAGCCTCAGCAGGTATCTGTGCACTGGACAGATCCTTCTAAGTTATAGTCCTTAGCGACTTTACAATTCAAACCGAAGTTCGAAAGGGAGGGAATAATCTCCAACTAAGAAGGAGTTCTTACAATAAGAACAATTCACTAAAAGTGAACTCCTTTGAAATCTAAGCTATAAATTTGGCAATGAGCTTAGTCTAGAGAAGAAAGGGATCTAAATACTCTAGAGAGAAGAACTACAAATATTCTATGAAAGCAAGTTCTTCTCTGTATAATCTGTTGAGTTCGCTAGAGTGTTCTTGAGCTTGAGCTTTTTCCCTTATGAGTCTCGTTTGTGGAGCTTCGAATTTCTTCTCTATTTATAGTTGTGAGCTATGGCATATGTCCGTTGGAGACGACGATGCCACGTGTCACAAGCTTCCAAAGAAAACGACCATAATTTCGAATTTATTGCAGGAGGGCAGTTAATTACTGTACATGAGAGCAGCTTTACTGTATAGAGTAGATATGGCGCTGTCGGCTTCTCATTTGTCGAGGTTTGTGGTTGGTGAGAATGTGTCAGAGTCAAAGTTGACTATTCAAACAACCTCGTAAGATCTTCTTCTGAACTTCGAAAAGACTTGTGCGACTGGGTCATTTTCTGTCAGACACAGTAGACTAGATAAGTTTCTGTCTTCTTCAACTGAGTCGGCTGACAAGGAATACATTTACTGAGTAGGTCAGTTGGCGACTGCGAAGGGACTGAGCTTTTGTATATGTTCTTTTGCTGATGGCTTATCAGCTGATGGGCTGTCTCCTACTGAGGTGAAGATCAGCTGCTGGCTGAAGAACGCAAACTCTTACAAAAATGACGTGAGGTTCTGGAAAGTAACTTCGTCAGAAGATCAGTCCAACAGTTTACCCCGTACAGGACTTAGACAAAAGATAATCAAAATAAACAAGTCTAACCTATACATCATCTAATCCTATAGACACACTGCACGACTGATAACAACTAGGTTTTGGGATCTTCAATTCCATAGTACTACTATGATTTCCCCCAATATTCTTTTAACCACTAGACAACTGAGTACCATCTACTAACTCATAACCCAACAATTTTCCCCTAATTGATGATGCCAAAACCTCTATTTCTAACCATCTAACCTCTATTCTAAAATAAGGAACGGAGAGCTAATCTACTGACAACAATTTCCCTTTGATTTATCAGAAGACAATCAAGATGATCAATAAAACATCAGGTTAGTAGGCGAGATATAGGTAAAATCAGAGAACGATTATGTGAGTGTGTGTCAGATCACTTAGTGATCAGTTATGAGAAAACACAAACAAAAGCCATGAGACAATGAGTAATTGTCTGGCAAGCAATAGGAACCAATATATATATGGACAGAGAGTACATGGGCCCTATAACTATTACAACAAATATGAGATAAGAGATCAAGTCTGACTTCTGAAATTCTTCGTGCGTTTCTTAAAGTCAGCAGACTTGTCAGCTGGAGGGTCCAGGTAGTAATACTTGTAGACTCTTGAGCGTAGAACCTGGATCTCCTCATAATCATCTGGATCGTACATATTCAGACATAGATGAACAACATCTTCTTCTACTTCTCTCTCAATCTCTTTTGTGCACAGCACGCCGCGAGTAGTCCTAGGAGGAGGGATTCGCCTGAAGGCTGGAGCTCTGAAGGGTATTTTCTCTTTCTCCATGATTTGGCGGATCTGATTTCTGAAACCCATATCGAATCGACTGATAAGTCCATCAAAGTGTTGATCAGCAGATTTGTCAGTCTCATAGATACCCCAAACATAGTATCCCTTAATAAAGTCTTCTTTCAGTTCCTCCCACTGCTCGTTGAGCTCGGCTGGCACCCAGTTATCCACATGAGGTGTAGGCTCCTTTTTTATATAAGGTGCCCTTCTGAACTTGGATCCTCGTGGAATTTGCTTCCTTGGATCAGCTGTTGGCTTTGCGGATAGGCTAATCATTTTAGCCATGTCAGCTATCCTCTTTTTCTCACTAAGAGCCGCTGCCCTTGTATCTCCTCTCCTGAGATTTAGTCCCTGCAGCGTGGCTTCCCAAGTAGCTCTATCCTGTGCCTCCTGCTCAGGTGTGAGATTAGTCGGGTAATAACTTTGTGCAGTTGGCTGGACCTCAGACACTAAGGCCTTGGCTAGCTCCTCCTGAGCTTTCTTCTCATCCTCAGCCTTCTTGGTCTTGCCCTTTGCAGCTTTCCTTGGCTTCTTGCCTATCTTAGCCTCTTCCAGCTGATGCTCATGATCAAGCTTATCCTGAAGCTGTTGAGCAATCGGAAGATCATAGGCTTCCTGCTCCGCTTTTGATTTGAATTTGCGAGCCGGGGAAGATGGAGAAGTGGGTTCAGTAGAAATCTCCTTCCCCGATCTCTGCAGTGGCAATACCTGAGGCTCTTCTACTTCTTCTTGATCCAAGAATTATGTAACTTCATCTATGTCTTTGGGCGAGATGAGATGGGGGCCGCCTCGATCGCTTTGCCCGAGAGGGGTGTATTCCGGCGAGTACTGTGACCGGGTCCCGGCTGAGCGGCTGACCCTTCTCCTTGAGTTGTGTTGGCCCCTTCCCCCTTACTTCCTTCCTCCACCAGTTCGACCACAGCCGGTTCCGCCTCAGTTTCTTCCTTTACGTCTTCTTCCCCCTTTTTGGCATCATCTGCCTTAGAGAGGTGAGAGCGGATGGCTTTGATTTCTCGTTCAACATTGTAGACTGATTCTTTAATGAGAGTGGCAGTGGATTCGAAGTCTTTGACGAGGTCGCAGTACATTTCCCAATATTTTCCTTGATCGGCCACGATTTGCTTAAGGCTGCGCGGCGACTCCCGACGGAGTTTCGGCGAGCCCGATCGTGGGAGTCCGTCATTTCTTTCTGAATGGCCTTAAGGGCCTCCGCCTGTTGTTTTATAGCAGTTTGTAGGCAGGAGGTGGCCAATTTATTTCTTTCATCCATTTCGGCCTTGACTGAAGCAAGAGCCTGAGCCAGCTGCTCAGAGAAAATCTTCTGCTGAGTGTGAAGTAGCTGCTGACTCTGGATTTCTAAATCTGCCTTCTGAGCGGCTAAGGCAGTCTCAATTATCTCCTGAATGTTCAGCTGTGGAGTGGTAGCTTTTGAGACTTTCTTCACCCCCTTGCCCGGTCGGTCTACACACTTGCCGTTTGGGCCTTGGTATACTGAGCCCATTTTATGTGAACATCTTTGGCTAGGAGGCGATTTTTGTCCCCCTGACGTCTTTGGCCTTGTTCACCGACTTAGAGGTGACGGAACCAATTGGTTGTACCTGATACGAGCTTGTTCAGATCCTCTGCTCAGAAATCACGAGTAGTTTCTCTCGACTGCGCTTCGAGGCACCCGGGGCATCACCTGATGTGGACGGAGGTGGTGATATTCCCTTCTCATGGGGAGTGGGACCCTCAGCAGAGCCTCCCAACTCTGCATCCTTAGGTGATGCCTGTTCCATCTCCTCATCCTCATCTCCATTATTCTCATTATCAGGAGAAGATGGTGGCGAATAACTGTCGCCGGCACCGAGGTGCGCAAGCTCGGCGAGATAGAGCATTGCCGCCCTCAAATCTTCGAATGTTGCCGGATCACTGGTTCCCCGAACCCAATTGTTGACTGCAACTCTTGCTCTTCAAGCAAGTAATGAAAGAGCGTGTCGAGTCCTTATGATCTCTTCGAGTATGTCCCAACTCAGGGACCTCAGCAGCATCTGAACTCTAGCCCTTATGGCTATTTCCACCAGATCTGAATGATTAGATATCTCAGGGATCTGTGAGTGGACTTCACTTGTGGCTTGGAGGCGAGTAGAGTGGATGGTCGTCCACTCAGAGGAAGTCTCTTCAGTCGGAGTCCTGATGTCCGACTGAGTCTCCTCGAAGCTGATCACTTGTACCTTATCCTTAAGTGTGGCTCCCTCCATTCCTGTGTCGGAGTCAAGAATGTGTTCTTTAGTAGGAGGAGGAGAGGCTGGTTTAGCTTGTTCTACTGGCACCTCAGCAGGTCCAGTTTTAGTCAGCTTTTTCCTTTTCGGAGGGTCGGCGCGAGGGGGCAGAACAATAGCTGATCTTTCTCTCTTCTGATCAGGCGGCCCTCGCCCAACAGACTTCTTGGCGGCTGCTTTAGTTTTGAATTTTATTAGCTTGCTGTCGAAGAATTTGGCGTCGGCAAACGAAGAATTCCTCGCTACTGATTGCTCGATCAGTATAGACATCTTGGTCCCATACAGTAGCTTCCCAATGCTAATCATCTTCCGCTCACCAGTGGGTAAGATGGTGAACTTTTGCGCCTGAGCCTTCAGCTCGGCTACGTAATAATCTGTCCAGTTCACTTGGACTCCGTCGTCTATAGCCATCATCAGCTGAATACGTGGCTTAGACAGCTGATCATAAGATCCTGTGGAGCTCGTTAGAATATGTGACACAATGTAGGCGAGCCCCCTGTACTAAGGTAGCAGCAGGTTCTTTGGTAGAGCGGTTTTGAAACTGATGTCCTGCCTCCCACAGAACTTCTGAACATACGTGTTCATCTCCTTCTCCTTGTAGCCAATAGGAGAAACACCACTGTCTGGGAGATCAAACGCCAGTCCCAATGCATCTCGGATGTGGAAGACGTGCTGACTCACATCCCACGAGTTTGGGATAACCTCCTTCATATATGAGAAGGAAGATTCTTCTCCTCCGGATGCGAGAGTCCTCCAGTTGAGGTATACTTTCGCAACTTGCCTCGCGAGATAAGCCCTAGAGTGCGCTTGGATACGAGCCATCCAAGTCCAGATTGCTCTAGCGCCTCGAAGACTGGCTCAAGATATGGAAGATCCACTTGGCGAAGCGCCATAGTGGGTTCGAACTGAATCCGTGAGAGTATGATCTCGTTCATATCAGAGGGTTCATGAACATTCGCCATTAAAATCAAGTAGTTTAGAGCTTGTGGATGCTAGAAATCAGATAGGTTTGGAGATTTGAAGAAAAAAAACGGATTTGCAGAAAGAGCTCTAAAGTTGGAAATGGCGGAAAATGAGTCTAGTAGAGAAATTGAAAGGTTTTGTAAGATCAAGTTTAATAACCGTTTAGATCGAACGGTCAGGATTTAATCTTTCAATGTTATCTGCGGCTGAGATTAAATATTGTAAACTAAATGATTACAAAGCCGCCTCTACTATAGACCCACGAGGATGATGCGTAATAAGGGTAAGTGAGAAGACATGCATTAAATGCGCTGCAGGCAGCATTAATTACCAAATCAATTTGAATGAGAACGGTATCTACTGACCATTCCTTAAAGAAATTGATGGCGGGAAATAAATGCTTCTTAACTACTGAATACGAGCGACTGATACAATAAATGCAAGCATGTCAACAAAAACGTTAAGTATTCAATACTACGCAAACCTCTTCAGCTGAACTTTTACGATCAGCTGGTTACCGTTAAGACTTAGGAGGGTGGTTGACGTGCTAAAGACCATGTTCCCCCTTGCTGTGTACAGTATGATTCTCCCAACTGAATCACTGTTTTGATCATCTGACCTGTTATACTGGTTCCTTCCGTCTGATACCAATTGTTGCCAATTGCAGTTATCAGTAGTTGTCCTCTACTGACGTGACTCAGTAGGATCTAGTAGACCTAGCTCAACTGATAGTTCTCCCGAATCGTTCTCGGCTAGTGGTTTGGTCGGTATGTACGCCCTTTGCTTGTCGGTATGGACTTTCTCCATTTCGATATCCTTCTTCTCGACATGGTCTCGATGAAGTGGTGTCGGATATCCACGTGCTTGCATCTCGTATGTAGAAGCTGGATTACGAGTTATTGCAATAGCACTTGTGGAGTCACGGTAGATGGGCACTTCATTACGAATGATACCATAATCTCTCAGTTGTTATCGAAGACAAAGGATCTGGGCACAACAACTTCCAGCAGCCATATACTCAGCTTCAGTAGTGGACGTTGCTGCTGAGTGCTGTTTCTTTGAAAACTATGATATCAGCTTGCTGCCTAGGAACTGACATGTTCCAGAAGTCGACTTTTGATCTATTCTGCATCCTGCATAATCAGCATCAGAATAACCTGTCAGTATAAGATTATCATTAGCAGGATACCATAACCCATCATCAGGTGTTCCTCTTAGATATCGCATAATCTTCTTTGCTGAGTCTAGATGGCTCCGCTTGGGATCCACTTGAAATCTTGCACATACACCTACAACATAAGTTATGTCAGGTCGGCTAGCTGTTATGTACTCCCTCCGTCCCGTTATTTGTGGCTCAATTGATTTCGGCACGGAAATTAAGAGAGTAGATGATAAAGTATGAGAGAGAGAGTAGATGATAAAGTATGAAAGAGAAGATGAGCAAGATAATGAGAGTATGAGAGAAAGGATGATAAAGTAGGAGAGAGAATGTAATAAAGTAGGAGAGAGAAGATGATAGAGTAGAAGATATGATAATAATTTTTTACCAAATTAGGAAAGTGGGCACAAATAACGGGACACCCCTTTCGGGAAAGTGAGCCACAAATTGCGGGACGGAGGGAGTATAATAAAGAACCAATAATAGCTCTATAATCAGTAGAGTTAACAGAAGCTCCCTCTTAGTCTAGATCGATTTTAAAATTTGTGTTCATGGGGATCTTGACTGGCTTGGTCGAATCGCAGCCGAATCTTTTGAGAAGATCTCGAGTGTATTTAGCTTGATTGATGAAGATTCCTTCAGGTGATTGCTTCACTTGAAATCCAAGGAAATAATTCATCTCTCCCATCATGGACATCTCGAACTTCTCCTTCATCATCTTCTCGAAGCTTGGCATATGGTCTCGTTTACGCGTCGAAAATGATGTCGTCCACGTAGATTTGCACCAGTAGGATGTCATCTCCCGACTTTATGCTTGAACAGGGGTGCGATCTCTTGTCCCCTTCGAAAACTTTTACGAAGTAGAAAGTCGATAGGGTATCGTACCAAGCCACGGGTGCTTGTTTTAACCCCATACGAGTTTTCCGAAGTCCGTACACTTGATGTCCCCTGGCGAAAGCCGGGAGGTTGTTCCACGTAGACTTCTTCCTTGATACGCCGTTCGAAAAAAGCCGACTTTACATCCATCGATATACTTTGAATCCTTGATGCGTTGCGTAGGCTAGGAAAAGACGAATGGCTTCCAATCTTGCTTGGACCGGAGCGAAAGTTTCATCAAAGTCGATTCCTTACGCTTGGATTGTATCCCTTGGCAACTAGTCGAGCTTTGTTTTTGACGATGATGTTGTTTTCATCACGCTTGTTTTTGAAGACCCACTTAGTACCGATCACATGCCGATGTCTAGGTCCGTCAACAAGCTCCCCAAACTTCGTTTCTAACGAGGCTGGTTCGGCTCTTCTTGCATGGCGATGATCCGGTCGGCATCGTTAAGTGCGTCCTCTATCGACTAAGGTTCTTACGTAGACAAGAAACAAGAATAAAGTGAGCTTTCTCCTTGATTTAATCTAGATCTTGTTCTTATCGTTCTTTGATGGATCTCCTATTATGAGATCTCGAAGAGTGAGCGTCGAAGCCATGAACGTCCGAGTCCGGCTTCTTCTTCGATACTACTTCGCGGAATCGGTAGGAGTGTTAGACATTTCGGTAGTGCGTTACGAGATTGCGACGGTTCGGTAAGAAGGTTAGGATCTCTCGAGTTTCCGGGTTCGGGGGCATTTAGCTCAGGAACATTAATCGTTCCCCCTGAGTTTATATTCTCAGTAGAGGTCTTAGTTACCACTGGGGCTTCCTCATCGACCGTTGTTACCTGTTGTTGATTATGTTCAGTAGAATCAACCAGGTCTACATCGCCTGTTGGTTGAGTCTGAGTTTCTTCATCATCGACTCATCATCCCAACAATCTCGAATCTTTTCGGTTTTATCGGTCGGTCCAAGATCCTGTAGCTTGCTGCTGACATCATCAGTATTTGTCTCTGTAGTTTTCCTGTTCTCAGTAACAAACTCATCAAAAACAACATGAGGGCTTTCCTCCACGCAAAGAGTCCGATAGTTAGAGACTCTGAAGGCTTTACTAACTCGGGAATATCCTAAGAATACCCCTTGGTCAGATTTTCTATCAAAGACCTTCAACCGATCTTTCCCGTTATTGTGGATAAAGCACGGACAACCAAAAATATGAAAATGAGAAATAGAAGGAATTCTCCCTTTCCACAATTCGTATGGTGTCTTCATGTGTTGTTGTGTAAGCAGTGAGCGATTCTGAGTGTAGCAGGCTGTGTCAGTAGCATCTGCCCAGAACTTAGAGGGTAGCCCAGAGTCTGCTAGGAGCGTCCTTGCTGCTTCTTTGAGTGTTCTGTTTTTGCGTTCAGCAAGTCCGTTCTGTTGAGGAGTACGAGCAGCTGATATCTTGTGCAGAATTCCCTCTTTCTCGCAGTACTCTTTAACTACTGAGTTGAGAAATTATGTTCCTCTGTCTGAGCGAATTCTTTGTATCTTGATGTCCTTTTCCACACTAAGCTTTTTCAGTAGTTTAGGCAACTCAGTCATGACATCAGATTTGTTGGCGATGAAGATTACCCATGTATATCTCGAGTAGTCGTCTATAATGACAAGGGCATACTTCTTGCATCGTATAGTCACTGGAGAAACTGGCCCGAATAAATCCATGTGCAACAGCTGAAGGATTCCATCAGTGGAAGGTGAAGGAATAGGTGGATTGCTTTTCTTTGTCTACTTTCCCTTCAAGCATGCTTCACAATTTCTGTCTTTGATGAACAATTCGTTGGGTAGTCCCCTGACTTTAGAGTTCTTGGCGAGCTTGTTCATAGTCTTGAAGTTCAGGTGGCTGAGTCTCTTATGCCATAGCCATCCTGACTTGTCACTGGATTTCGTCTGTGCGAGCAAGCAAGCCTCAGGTTCTACGGTATTCCAGTTAGCAACGTATATGTTTTTCTTCCGCGAAGCTGATAACACTGTTTTCCCTGTAGATTTATCAACAATATCACAAAACCAGCGTCAAAGATTACTCTGTTAAGATTATCACGAATTGGTGACGAAAGGAGATTATGTTGAAGTCCTTCAACATATGTTACTCTTGGCCCGAAGGCAGTCCCAATATTCGGCGTTCCATATCCCCTTGTGTAGCCTTTAAAGTTGTCACCAAACTCAGTTCGGGACCATCTTCTTGTATATAGTTGGTCGAGTAGGCTCTTCACGGTACGTCATGTGTCTTGAGCGATCGGCGTCCACTATCCGTAGGTCCTTATGCACCTCGCAAAACGAAGCATTTTTAGGTACCCTTTGGTTCGGTTGGGTCCTTACATGTTAGTGGGTGATTTCGGAACCCAAATCGCCTCGGAACCTTAGAAGTCCGAGACTTCTTCTTCGAACCTTGTCGGTTTTCTTCTCCACGGGACTCGGAGATACCGACTTTCTGCTGATGATTTTGGGTTCAGGAGCTTTCTTCTTCTGAGTCTTTGCACTTCTCCTGACCCTGGGCTCATAATAGTATGAGCCGTACTGAGCCGGGTGCTCGTACAGTGGCTCATGGTACTGTTCTACCCATCTAACCATCTTGGTTCCCCGTGAATTTGATCGCGGTGTCCTGGGGCTAGAAACTTTGGTCAACTGCTTGTTGTTGCTCGGCTGAGGTGCAATCATTTTCTGTTTGTTCTTCGCCTGAGGTGTGGTGTCAGCAGCTTGCACCTTTCCTCTGACAAACCTATCAGCCAGTGCTTCTGAGCTTTTCGAGGTAGAAGCTTTGTGGGTATAGCCAAGTCCTTCTTTCATGAGAGTTGGCCGTTGTGCTCTGAGCATACTTTCTAGCTTCTCCTTAGCTCCAAGGTACTGTTCCATCATCAGTCCTCACCAGACCTCGTCACTCCTCTCTCGACCGAGTCATAATATTTACGTACGTCGAGAGCTTCGAGCGGCGGGCTATTTCGAGTCTCTTTCTCGAATTGTCCTTAGTCGAGCGAGATCCGAGTCTCTTGAAGGCGAGACTTAGTCATAAGAGATTCGATCTCTTCCTTGAGTCTCGCAACTAGATTCTCGACTCGGTAGAGACTGACAATCGAAGAAAGTCTCGATTTTCAGCCTTTACCATCTCTAGTTCCCGGATCGTTCTGTTGAACTCTGCGCTCGGTTGAATGTTCCTCTAGCGGATCGTCGTATGCTTGTACCACACATCCAAAGGATCATCGTGACCGAGCACGTGTCGTGTGTCTTTGTGTGAAGAAAAAGGTTATATTAAGTTTGGAGTTTACCTCGGTCTCTTCTCAGGCCATCGGACGATTATTTGTTCCTTCGGAGAACCGTTTCTCCGACCTCAAGCGCTACAAATGCGGCTTCATCCTCGGAGGAATACATAAATGTATCCTCCTCAAGTGAGTTGTCGGATATCTTCTCCGGCGATGTAGGCTTGCCTTCTTTGGGCAAATTTTTCTCTTACGGCTGCCGTTACGCTCGTTGAGCGGTGAGGAGTTCGGGACGATCGTGCGATAGTGTCCCTCCTTCTTACGGTTATAACGGTGGATGTTCGATGCTTTTTCCAATTGAAGCTTTGGATGGACTCGCGGCGAGTCTCCGTGTTCCCCGCATTCGGTAGAAGGATTAGATTCTTCACTTTTCGATAATCTTCCTTACGAGGGAGAAACTCTTTTGTATTTCCTCGACTTTCGACTCTCTCCTTTTCTCTCCGATATTTGAGAGCCATCACAGCCATTGGTCGGTGCACGAAGTCTCAAAAGATTTTACTTCGATAGTGGCCCTTTGCCTTGCTTGAGGAAATCGGTTTGGATCCGGTTTCTTGCGAGTTGCTTTAAAAGCATGATCGATACGTGTGTCGGTGGAGCACCTGGAACACCTTTAGGGTAGACTATGCTCAAATTCCTCCGTGTTTAGTTCTGAAAATATAACACCAGGAGTTAGAGCATTTAGATCAAAGCGACGTAAATAAGTAGCAAATAGAAGCCACTTCTGTCAAGGTAGCGCTCTCAAGATCTTTGTGTTCATCTCTTTGTTGGTGAACACCTTCCCCAGCCCATTGATGACATTGACTTGGTTTGTAAATCTAACACTGAGCTCGTCATTGGTCTCACTGGGCTCCATTGCAAAGGCTTCGAACCCGAAGCTCTAATTCGAGCTTGTTTTCTTTGATTCGCGGGGTTCCTTGGCTCAGTACAGCCAAAGCATCCCATAGCTCTTTTGCCGTTTTGCAATCCTGCACCCTCCCGAGATGAGAGTCACTGAGCGTTGTCAGTATTCCATTTCGCGCAACTCGGTCGAGGTTGTGCAGCTTTTTCTCTTCAGGCGTGAAGGCTGATTTGTCTTTGGGAACCTTAGCACCAATCGTGCTCCTACACCTCCGCGGTGGCCAACCGAACGCGCCAATCATGGGAATGATGGGTCCGGTCTCCGGGACGTCCGTCATGCTGTCGTGCAGCGATGTGAGGTGTGCCTCCATTCTCACGCGCCATACCGTGAAGTTCTCTATTGAGAACATCGGCACCATCCTGATACCTGACATGTCAGATATTATGCGAACGGATATAAGGATGAAAGAAGAGATGCTTGTGCAATGAAAACGTTTTCAAGGATCTGTTCGAGAGAACCAACAACGACGAAGCGGCGATCGAGAAAAACACCGATGCTCTAATACCCAATTGTTGGTCGGAGACGATAGTCGGGTGTAGAGGGGGGGGTGAATACACTGATCGCGTTTTTTTGTCGAACCGAAGGATAGCTGAGCTGTTTAGTGCAACTGATGAACAGTGCCAAATAGTAACCTTCGATCTCGGGTCAGAGTGTGTCAGCTACTGAGCTCTCCTACTGACTTAAGTCAGTCGTTCGAAACTCAGTCGGAGACGTTTTGTGTGCGGATAAGTGTGGGGCCGGAAATTCGTCTCGGTTTTGAAAACGCTTTTCACAAATCAAGTTCTTTTGGCCGTGCGCTTTTTGAAACAAGTTTTATGCAAACATATGATTTTGAACGGTTATGATATGTAATAAAACGAGCAAAGAACACAAGCGATTTAACGTGGTTCGGATATGCAAGATCCTACGTCCACGGTCCGACAATGGCGGAATAACTTATTGATTATGCGAGCAAGCCTCGGCAGTATGCGTCTTTGGACGGATCCTTCTAAGTTATAGTCCTTAGCGACTTTACAATTCAAGCCGAAGTTCGAAAGGGAGGGAATAATCTCCAACTAAGAAGGAGTTCTTACAATAAGAACAATTCACTAAAAGTGAACTCCTTCGAAATCTAAGCTATAAATCGGCAATGAGCTTAGTCCAGAGAAGAAAGGGATCTAAATACTCTAGAGAGAAGAACTACAAATATTCTATGAAAGCAAGTTCTTCTACGTATAATCTGTTGAGTTCGCTAGAGTGTTCTTGAGCTTGAGCTTTTTCCCTTATGAGTCCCGTTTGTGGAGCTTCGAATTTCTTCTCTATTTATAGTTGTGAGCTATGGCGTATGTCCGTTGGAGACGATGATGCCACGTGTCACAAGCTTCCAAAGAAAACGGCCATAATTTCGAATTTGTTGCGACGGGCGGTTAATTAACGTACATGAGAGCAACTTTAGTGTATAGAGCTGT
>CM054816.1:16489329-16587087 GCA_028984105.1 Lavandula angustifolia | reverse complement strand
TATTTTCACCAAAAAGTATGGACCATGATTTTGCACGTTAGTAGAAATTAAATAATTTACAATTGTGTGGTGCAAAATTAGCTTGGGACTTCCTAAGGAAATATAATACTAGACATAATTCAAATTCACATCAATTATAGGCTGACCTACTGAAACAAGATTTATAAAAAAAAAGTAAATACAATTTCACTTTGTACAGCTTCTTGCCAAAGTTGGCCATCGGGTCTAGAAAGAGTTTCTTTTATAGGCCGCGGTTCTTCATCTAAAAGAAAGACAACATAATCAGGACCAAAGTCCTTAGCAACTCTTGCTCTAGTGCTACGTCTTGGTTCTAAAGTTTCAATATCGACAGCTTGCCTTTTACGTGTATCGGGTTCTACCCCTACATTTCTAGAACTACTAGCAACTTCTCTTACTCCACCACTAGAGCTTGACTCAACTTTATCATCCTTTTTACAAGGATAGATATGTTCAAAGAATATAGCATTCCTTGACTCAATAGTAGTTCCAACATTCATATCGGGCACAGCCGACTTATGAGTGACAAACCGATATGCACTACTATTCAGTGCATATCCTATAAAGATACAATCGACAGTCTTAGGTCCGATTGTAACTTGCTTAGGCAAAGGCACTTCTACCTTAGCCAAACACCCTCACACTTTGAGGTATTTATAGGAAGATTTCCTTCCTTTCCACAACTCGTAAGGAGTAACATCTCTACCTTTTAGATGTATTTTGTTTAATAAGTAGTTAGCCGTCAAAACGGCTTCCCCCCACATGTTCTGGGGCAGTCCAGAACTTATCAACAAAGCATTCATCATCTCCTTTAAAGTTCGGTTATTCTTTTCAGCTACACCATTTGATTGAGGCGAGTAGGGGCCAGTGGTTTGATGAATAATACCACTTGTCTTACATAACTCTTCAAAAGGAGCTACATATTCTCCACCTCTATCACTTCGTACCATTTTGATTTTACAATCAAGTTGGTTTTCGGCTTCTGCTTTGAAGTTAGTAAAAGCTTCAATCGCCTCATCTTTACTCCTTAAAAGATAAAGAGTACAATACTTAGTGCAGTCATCAATAAAAGTAATAAAATACTTTTTCCCACCCCTAGTTTGTACAAACTTCAAATCACATACGTCAGTGTGAATGAGTTCTAGAGGCTTTGTGTTCCTTTCTACAGAATGAAATGGCTGCTTAGCAAATTTTGCTTCAACACAAACTTCACACTTGGTTTTGTTAAACTCATTTACTTTGTAGATCGAGATTAACTAATCTTTTTATCACATTTAGATTAACATGTCCTAATCTAGAATGCCATAAATCGGAACACTCAATCAAGTAGGAGGAAGTAGCTTCATTATCATTATGTTTAGCCTCAACGGGCTCTTGGCGAATCGCCATTACACTCAACTTAAAAAGGCCCTCAGACAGGTAGCCTTTTCCTAGGAACATTCCAAATTTAGATAAGATAAATTTGTCCGACTCAAAAACTAGTCTAAACCCTCTGTTGATTAGTACAGAGCCGGACACAAGATTTTTTCGGATGCGGGGACATGCAACACCTCTCCAAGAGTAAGGTTCTTGCCGGAGCTCAACCTTAGCACCACAGTACCATAGCCAACTACCTCAGATGAGGCTTGGTTCCCCATATTGAGCTTCCTTCCTTGGCAACTCTTGTACTTGATGAAGCGGCTTCGGTCACCACAAACATGTGCCGTGGCAGCGGTATCAATATACCACTTCCCCTCATTCTCCACGATGTTTGCTTCTTCAGTGACAACGGCCGCAAGGTCGGCTTTAGTGAGGTTAATCTCCAACATATTGGCTTGACGAGCCCTCTTCTTCTTCGGCTTTCGGCAGTCCTTGGACATGTGGCCGGATTTGCCACAGTTGTAGCAGTCCCCTTCAAACTTGCGGGATTGCACCTTGCCCTTCCCTTTGGGGTTCTATTCGGACGCCCTCTCTTAGCATTGTTGGAGTTTCCACCTTTCTCAGCAAGGTTAACTCTTGGCTCCACGGATGCTTTGCCCTTCCCATCTCGAGTCCTCATGTCGGTCTCGATGCGGAGTTTGACCACAAGGTCCTCAAGCGTCATTTCCTTTCGCTTGTGCTTCAAGTAGCTCTTGAAGTCCTTCCAGCTCGGGGGAAGTTTCTCAATTACAGTTGCCACAATAAAAGCATCTGGCAACAGCATACCTTCGGCGTGGACGTCATGGACAATGAGTTGGAACTCTTGCACTTGCTCCATGACTGGTCGAGAGTCCACCATTTTGTAGTCCAAGAACTTGGCGACTACAAACTTCTTGGTACCTGCATCGTTAGTACAGTATCCAAATTGCCTTGGAGGTCTTTACATTTGCATATACACTGTACAAACTATCATCTAGTCCACTAAGCAAGAAGTTTTTACAAAAGTAGTCAGAAGTTAGCCAATTGTCATAGGCTATCCGGACTTCCAAGTTCTCTTCGTTCTCATTTGGAGGGGCAGGTGCATTCTCCATCAGCACAGTGGGGAACCCCAATGTTGTCAAATAGAACAACATCTTCTGTTGCCACCTCTTGAAGTCGGCTCCACCAAACTTGGCCGGCTTCTCGGCAGCGGGCAACACTCTAGATGAGTGTAGAGGTGCACGTCAGAGTCGGATTTGAACCCCCCACCACTCCATGGTGGTTAACACTCCCAAAAGGGACATTGCTCTGCAAGGCAGAGGACATAGCGTTGAAGTTGAATGCCGTGTTAGCGGCATTAGCACGGTTAAGTGCTATCCTGGCATCAGTGGCGGCAGACATGGCAGCGAGGGTTGGATTTGCAAACATCGGAGTTGGAGTAGGAACAGACGTCGGTGGAACAACATTGCCGGAGGAGGCAATGACGTCAGAAACGGCGGGGTTGGCGGCGGCGAAAGCGGCGGCGGCGGCGAAGCGGACAAAGCAAAGACTTCGAGGAAGACATTTTTGAAGCAGCTTGAGTAGAGAAATTTTTTCGTCTTGCGATTGTTGGTTACAAAAGCTGCTATTACAAATATACCGTAAGCCGAAAAAATAATACAAAAGGAAAAAGCCGTCGAGTCAAGGAAGGCCTCTCTCCGCAAGACGAAAAACGCCCCGGCAGTGCTCTCGGTTGTGGCGTTTCGTCCCCAAATATGAAACGACACGTCTCGAGGATAGCAGCACCGTAAGATCTTCGAGCTCCGGCGAACTGGACTTTTCCGGCGAGGACAGAAGCTGCTGGACTTGAGCTAAGATGCAGAGCTAAGTGAGCTAGGATGCTGTGTTGTTTGCAGGTGTTGGTGATGAAATGGTATGAAGACCTGCCTATTTATAGGCTGTTCCACCCAGGTGTTGATTGCTGGAATAACTCCTGCCAATTAAGGCAGGCGATAGTTACAGGGGAGTGGAGATATGGAAGGTTGAGAGTTCAGCAGCCACATTCCAGATCCTTCCAAAAGGACATAATCTGGTGCAGCAGGAGCACTGCACCACGGAGAGGAATCCAGTGCAGCCGGTTCACTGCACCAAGGACTGGGCCAGCCCACACATAGCCCACCGAGCCCAACTGCCAAGCCCAACTGCCAAGCCCGACAGACCACCCAAATGACCAATTGCCAAGATCCAAGTCCAAGTCCAAGTCCACGGACCGGAACTGGGGCCGGGCACGGGCGCGGTGCGACGCGGCGCGCGCCGCACCGCGTGTGAGGCGGTCGGCGAAAAGTGCTCAAGCGCATGAGCATGTGTGGCCCAAGCCCACCACATGTCACTTAGTTATCTCCTACAATGTGGTAGAGACTTAAATACCACACAAAACATTATTCATTAATCGATGTGGGACATTGATTAATGTAATAACTCTCCCAAACCCAAATAAGGTAAGTTTCTCCACTTTAGGTAACATATTAGTTTTGTCCCCCCAAACTTCGAGCCACTATTTTTCACTCACCGAAAATCGGAATCGAGAAATTAAGCACACTATAATTATCTACTCGAAACGTAGATCGACGTCATATATCTCAAAACATTAATCGGATAAATATCGAAGCTCAAAATTGCGATCGAAAAAGGACTGAATTTTGCCCAAGTCAAATTAGCAATAAATGCTAATTAACTTTCCATAATAACTAACTAATTTATATATATATATATATATATATATATATATATATATATATATATATAAATTCCTTTCGATTTTTCCAACAAAGAATAATATAATTAAAATAAGCGATTGATTACATAAGTACGATTCATCAAACAAGAACGATTCATTTGTTAAGATAACATTTAGAGAAAGTAGAATTATGCAATATATTCAACAGAAGATTACATTTGTGAAGAACATATATAGTCCAAGCAGAAGTGAAATTGATCAAATCATAAACATTTAAGTAAACAATTAAACACACATGAGACTGTGTAGTTATATCTGCTACTTCATTTTATCACGTTCCGTAAAAATAGTGACATGCACAAATAGATAAAATAAAGTCATTGAAATTGAAACACGAATGAAAACATACATACAATACACGAATAAAAGAGAGAAAACAAATGAATACCATATATTTTCTTCCAAAGATGAAGGAAAGAGAGAACTCTGGGGAGAATGTGATGAGAGAGAGGAATGGATTCAGCAGAAGCTCTCGAACATAAGGTGGATATTTCTCTCAAGTTGCCCTTGCCCTAGAGAATACTCATATTTTGGACTCTTAATCCCTTGCTTCATGAAATGCTTCTCAAGCCTTGTGCAGGGGCGGATCCAGGATTTTCGGTTAGGGGGGGCAAAATTTATCTGGGCTTGAGTTATCTTTGTACGGGGTTCGGGGGCGGAGCCCCCGAAATTTTTTTTAAGCACATTTTTCTACTTAAATCTAATTATAGTTACTCTTTATGACTTATTTAAGGATTATATTCTTCTTTCATGAATAACTCATATATTTTTTATATTTATTCGAAAAACGTAGTACACAATCCTATTTTGACATCACTCTAAATTTAGTTAGAGGAAATTATGAAGAATAACAATATCTAACTAAGGAATTAATAAGTATTTAAATGATAGTTTATTTATACTTCAAATATTCTTAATTTTATATCAATAAGTATATGAAAAAAGAAAACACAAACATAGTATATAAGAGGAGGCAAAATAATATACATAAGTCTTATAAAATTGCTCACGAAGCACTGATGAATTAATGTCTCCGAAGAATAAAATATTTTAATTTTTTACTCTCATAAATACTAGATTTGGAGAAGTTTTACAACAAAATAAATAATTTTGTGATACTTAAAAAAAAAAAAAAAAAAAAAAAATTCAAGTCAAATTTTGAGGGGAGGCAATTGCCTCTCCTTGGCTGCGTGTGCATCCGCCACTGGCCTTGTGGGTCTCCACCAAAAATCAAGAAAATGAATCTTTACCAAGAAAATCAGAATAAATAATGAAACTAAAAAGTACCAAGAGGAATAGATATCTTCTCCCATGCTTAAACTTTTTCCTTCTTTTTTGTAGTTGTTATTTGTGTGTGTGTTCTTATAGGAGGGAGATAGAGAAGGCTGAGAGATTTGAAAGTGGTAAATTCTTTTATATACTAAAATTTGATGTGATTTAGGGAATTGTAGACAATACTAATGCAATGAATTTAGAAATGAAAAGTTAGGAAAAAAAACACAGAAAGAAAATAGAATTCAGTGCAATAGAATGTTGAAAGGCGCGTTTTCTTTCTGGTAGTGATTATAACATAATCTAATGCTACTCACTCTGTCAGTCACCCTTGACTTGTTTTGTGTTTTTTTTTTGTTCCACTTGATTTATCATATTTTCTAAAATGGAAAATAATTACTTACACAAAGTCCCTTTTTTTGTGAGGTATAATCTTTCTACACACAACCAACCATTCATCTTAATTTTCGTGCAGAAAAGAAAGAAGACAAGTCAAATGGGCAGCGGGAGCATTATTTTTTTTAAAAAAAGTGTTCGGACCTTTTGTCTAACAAAATGTCTTCCACACGGTTAAATATCTTTAGTTCTTTTTTCCGAATCTCACTATATGGGTCATCAATTAGAATATGTGATATATTTGAGGATTTTATTATTATTATTAAGTTAGATGTTAATGATAATTAATATTAGGTTTGTTTGAATTAAAATACACAATGACACCATCTAATTGATGGACCATATAGCTAAAATCGAAAAATGTGATTGAAGATTCTCAACTCATACCACAACTGAACGATCCCAACAACGACTAATACAAGATTTATGATATGGATTTTGGGCAAATTCATAATTTCTCAAAATATTTGATAAAATTTGGAGAGTGTGACGCCTCAATTATGTTGCAATCAATACAACGATTTATTGTTTATTTCTATAAACTAAAACTTACATCCTTTGATAAATGATAAACAAATGTGACTTTGGCCAAAATAAGTATGAAGAAAATGTTAGCTTCTTTGAGCGTTGCAAGTAAAGTTGAAAAAAACATAAAATGTGACGTGATTACGAAAAAGAATTACTAGTTTCCTATTTTTTTAAGCAAAGCATAAAATATGAATTAAAAAAAAGAATTTATGATTATCTTACATTTTTCATGCGCCAAATAGTTACAATTTATATTAATAATTTACATTAAAATTTTTCATGTGTATATATCACCATAAAGTTTACAACCATTTGACCTTTAGGAGTCGGTCTGATCTTCAAGATTATTTACAATTTATTACTCTCCCTCAAGATAACAATCTTCAAGATTACCTTCAAGGTCTACACAAATATGTGCAACACAATTTAATTATCCTCAAAGACAATACTAGTGGATATATCTTATATCATTTTCTCTCATAAATAGACCAATATCATGTCAATCTTGAAGATAACAAATGATGGTCAATACCATTTCAAATTCTCAAATTGTACATAAGGAACTTCTGGTCCTAAATTATCTTTGTTATCATTTTTAAGTCTAAATGAGTTTACATCTATTTCAAGTAATCGAAGCAACCATTAAGTAGCTATGTGGATGCGATATATTCATAGAAATTCTCTTTAAAGAATTTTTTAGGTGGCCGACTAACCTAACTCCATCAGGGAGGTTCTCAATCTACAAGTCGAGACAATTATTAGTTCAACCTAAGTCTTTCGTTTTAAACTCCATCATTAGACATGAGTAGACTTCCTCAAGTACTTTTGTATACCATATAATAATTCAATATCCTCTTCAGGAGGAATTTAGAGTGATATGTTCTTGTTGGGATATGATTTTAATAATAAGATTTTGATTTAGATCCCAAAACCTGACTGATGGTGAACCACGGACAACTGTATAGATTCAAAATTTAGCATTTAGTTGCGTAGTTGTTGCGACTTGAGTTGCAATCATTCTGTGTTTAGATCTTGAAGTAGCGAAGACTGAAGAGTATTAAGATCCTGACCGATGGAAGAAGAGTCACTGATCAAGCCACGATTAAATCAGGTTCACTGACTCTATCATCCGAGGAACTATACTGACCATCCATGACTGACGATTACACAGATCTGTATAATAGTAGACTCAACGCTCCTGACACGTCCGATGTAGTACGAGGAACTTACACTCGAATTTGATTTGTAGTGAACCACCATATCTCGTCTTGCAAATAAGATCAAGACATGTGGACAAGAACACTATTCGAGGATCATTCTTTTAGACTTTTGCAGTTGAAGGTAGATGGAAGTTGCAACTTTAATTCAAAATCGAACCGTTGCCTCAACCCTAGTTCACCTATCCTAATGGATCTCTCTCTAACAAATCTATTGAGAGGGGTGGCTATAAATATGAAGAACATTGGATCAAACAAGGTTACAGAACTATTGCATATCTCAAGCCTTCAAGACCTCCCTTGTTTAAAGTTGTGTCTTTTGAAGTCTCAAGTTCCCAAAATATTCTAAGCCAATATCCTATTCTGGCATAGATTTTAGAAGGTCCGATTCTTGTAAGGACCTCTCTTGTTAGAGAACACCAACCCATATCCAAACCCAACCAAAGCCTGTGGTGTAGTTTTTGAAGTGTTTGATTGTATTTGAAGTAGAAGTCGAATTAGAAGTCGACGACGAAGAAGAAATGTAACAGAATTCCGAGTGGTTGTGTTAAAAGGAAACTCTGATTTTATCAAGAAGAGTGGTCTGGACAAGGGAGTTATCTCCGAACCACTATAAATCTCGCATGCTTACTACCTTATTTATTTAATTTCATTGTCAGTAACCGACTTAAAGAATCTTTCACAACACACTTTCACTAGCACATGACAAAGAGTTTTTCAACGAGAAAAGGGCTTACAAATTTCCGCACACAAAATCTCTAATTATCAAATGGTTTTAAGAAAAGTTTAATCCCCCCCGAAGGAATGGGATTACCTGCCTCCTTCGTATGTTATTGTAGCTCTGATTAATGCTCCTGCTCAAACCTTCTGATCTGTGTCCCGACCCTTTTCTTCCCCCGCGTGGTCAGAGAACTGAAAAAAGATATAAATTGTCTCTCTCTCTATTACTCGCGCATTTGCGTGTATATGAGTATGAAAATTTGTGTGTTCTGATTATGAACAAGACACTAATATATATAGGCTTCAAAGGCATATATTATATTAATATTTCTAACCCATTAATTTAATTATACTTCTAATAGGCTTCCACATCAATTGACCCATAATATAATAAATTATTCTGCTGGGTTACTAATATTTATCAATTAATTGGCTCAACCAATTAATTCCAGAATATTAACATTATTAAATAATGCAAAATACATTAATTTATTAATAATGATTTCTGAGAGACAATAGATAACTGGACAACTAATTGGCCAGACCAGAGATTCAATACAAGAAATAAAGCCAAACCTCAAATCAATTAATTATCTATGCTCAGCCCAGAGAAAATCAATTAATAAACACAGATTCATTCTACTAAAGAATCCATGCCGACTTACCCCTTTATCCCAACTTGAGCCTGGATTTGTATTTAAGACTTAATCGATCTCTGTGTTTAAGATACTAATATCCGTTAATTAATTAAGCCCACTGACCTCTTATATTAATTGACATCTTATTATATTCCTGAGTAGTACCACTCGACCTTATTAACACACCTGAACTTAATCAACCGGTCGGGTTTAGTGTGATAATCCTTACGAGTTCCTCAAGGATATTATCAACCAATTTTACTAGGATACGGTTGCAAGATATAGACAACCAGCCTGAGCCACGAATGACTATTAGCAGCCAAGATACGTTGATTCGGTCGCGATGACGTTCACTATAGTAGGTCAAAGTGATAGATAGCCAAATGCACTCAGCTGAAGTCTTACCTAGCTCAAGACCAACTAAGTCACCAAGATCTTGGTTCCCCACTAAGGTCAGTCAGGAGAACACATATCATTGTGATCCGCCAATACACCACCTTCAGTGTACCAATATAGACAAGCAGCCAAGACAGACCACTTCTTATTTAAACAGCAGCTTATACCGACAACTTATCCTAAAGTTGTCTCAGTTGTAGGGCTGGAAATCGGTTCGGTTTCGGTTAACCGAAATTGAATTTTCGGTTAACCGAAACCGAAAACATCATATTTTACCAACCGAAACCGAAACCGATCGGTTTTTCGATTAACCGAAATTGAGATCGGTTCGGTTTCGGTTAGTTCATAGAAAACCGACATTTTTTTAATGAGTGATTGATAATAAGATCGTCAAATATCAAACTATTTTGCATTATTTTACATTCTATCAGTAATAAACATTAATTTTGACTAACTTCACAATCACTATCCTCACATCTTCAACTTTATTAAACAAAATTAATGATTAATATAAAAAGATGTAAACATCCTATTTGATTAATCCGACCTCCCTTCATTTTCAATTGCAACCGATGTCGTGTTTTACTTTGTCAATACTCTTACTACGTGTTATTATTCTATAAAATGCCGATAAACGAAACATACAATAAAAATATAAAAAAATAAGATGCCGGCATTTATGGACAATAAGAGTCCAAAAAAATTAATGCTTGTTACGTGGTCGTGGGAGTGGAGTTCTAGTTTCCTCCTAATAGTCCAAAAAAAATTAATGATGAAGCGGCGATTCATCCAACAGAGCATTAGCAAGCATTCATACCAGTTCACTTATCACATTTAACATCACTTAATCATAATTAAAATTATGTTTCTAAAAAGTCTGAAATATTGAAATACATAATCATAAGTTCATAAATCATAATTGTCATTCCGCCGGTTCGGTTGGAGGGGCTAGTTGGCGTAGATAACCGATGTCAAGTAAAACTGTGAACATAAGAAAGGAAAAATAAATATAGTTAGTATTTTGTACATAAATTTAAAAAAGTATATTAAACAAATTTTACCTTCTAAGAATTCTGCATCTAATACTTCTTCGGGAACATCTTCAACATCACTTAAGAATGTGTTAGAGCTCAACCAATCTTGTGCACCTACTAGTGCCTCAACAATGCTCGACGTCAAAGAGCTTCTGAATGGAGAAAGGATTCGACCTCCCGTGCTAAATACACATTCTGAAGCCACACTAGATGTTGGTCCTGAGAGTAAACGTTCAGGTGTAGGGGGAGGGTGAATACACCTGAAAACAATTTCTCAACTTCAAACACGAACAGTCCTTTTCAGGAAAGCGCCGTACTGAACGAGTTCAGTAGACCAAATAAGTTGTTCTGGATCGTGTGGCGAGTGAGCCGACTTTGCGAGGCACGCTAGCCGACTTGAGTCGAATTCGCACTGGTTCGGCTAAAGTTCAGTATAGTGCGGAAATGTGTAGGCCCAAATTCAGTCGAGTTTAGAAAACGTTTTTAATAAAACAGTTTCAGTTGTTAGTGCGATCGATTAAGCTTTGCTGAAACTCAGTTGAATGATTTTGGAAAATACTTTCAGTATGCACAATAATCAATGCAACAGTTAAAACAGAAAAACAAACACAGAACACAGGCAGTTTTTAAAGTGGTTCGGATCCAACAATCCTACGTCCACTGTCCCGAAAGATTAGAAGGCTATGTATTATACTGAGATAGTCTCAGTTGGTTTGTACGCTGGACAAACACTGGTCTTGAGATTTATAGTTTCCAAAGGATCAAACTAAAGCGTTTGACAATTTCTCCAACTATGAAGGAGTCCTTTACAGTAAGGATCAGTTCAGATATGAACTCCTTCGTCTAAGCTATGGATATGATCTGCTGAGCTTAGGTTAGAGGGATAGGGAACGAGAAGGTGGCTTCTAGAGCGACGAACGGTTAAGTATAGACTTAGGTTCGTGTTCAGTCATAACTCTGGTTCAGCTTGGTTCCCTATGAGCAAGTATGTCGTCTTTCGCCAGAGATTACTCTTTGAACTTCTTGCGGAAGACTTAGGTCGTTTAGAGTTGCTCGTGAATGCTCGTGTGTTCTTCGATTTTCTAGAGCAGAGATAAGGATAGATCCGTTGGAGACGACGATCCTTGGGTCTCTCTCTTTTGGGTAGCTAACGACTCTTTCAAAGAATGGTGGTAGAGTACTTTCCCTCCATTTCTGGAAAGTTGTTGACTTGCAGCTTTAATCAGAAAGTTGATAGCTGGCTGCTCGTCATTGGTCGAGGTTAAAGAAGGTAGGTGAGACAGAACAGACTTCAAGGTAGATCTGAAGCTGACTTCTCTCTTCCTCGTATGACTCTGCTGATTTAGACTTAGTAAATCCTGACAGTTTAGAAGACTGTCTAGCCATTGCTGAGTCTGATCTATATTCAGTAGCATGCTCCTGCTGAATCGGCTCTACTGAAGATCAACTCTGAGTTCAGTGAACTACTCCTGCTGAGTTCAGTTCCACTTACTCCTTTCAGTATACTGCTCCGGTTGAGTCCAGTATCACCGAGTCTTCTTCTTCTGGTACCGAGACATGTAATCTACTGAGCGCCTGAACCAAATGAAGAGTGTCCACTGAGTCTGAAACCTCAGAGACAGAACAACATATTACAACTGAATGGTTCATCAGTCAAAGTAGGGTTTTGGGATCTTCAAATCTTCAGCAAATATTCAGAGCACTAGGCTACTGAATCATCTCTCAACAGATTGTGAGAAGACTGAATCATCTCCCTACATTTTCCCCCTATTTGATGATGCCAAAACCTAACACTATAACTATCGGAAACAGAGCTCCTTACAAGTATTACAAGTAGAATAAGTGGAGTTGTTCTTCAAGTCCTAGACTACTGAGGGAATCAGGGAAGAAATACCAGAACCTATACAGAAAACTAATCAGCAATTTCTCCCTTTCTAACAATATTTTCCCTCATCTATAAGCAATCTAACAGACTAGAATCTAACAAGGTAAAAACTGACAGAATAAATATAGTGAGTGTGTGAGTCAGTAATCACTTGAGTGATTCTGTGTGTTAAGCATAAAGACAAACAAGGCCATATAGACAATGAGGAATTGTCAGGGCCGAACAACAGTGATGTTTTATACATATAAAGAACTTCAGTACAGATACATCAACTGTTATTCTAAGAAAAACAGAACATAAGAGAAATACAGAAGCTATCTATCTCCTGAACTGCTGAATCTTGTCTTTGAAGTCATGTGATTTAGATTCAGGAAGAGGCAGTCCATACATCTTGTAAGTGATCTTCCTCAGCTTCAGTATCTCCGGCAAATCAGCAGGCTCATCTTCATCCAAGTGTCTTTCTTGGGCGGCATCTTTAATCTCCTTCTCAATTACTCCATAATGAACAGAGCCATCAAGTTTCAGTGGGGGAGGCATGATCCTTAGAGCTGGGACTCTGACATCAATTTTATCTTTTATGGCCTTCTGAACTCTAGCAAATATTTCTGGGTCAGTCTTCAGAAGCCATTCAGCAAATGCGATAGACTTGTGCATCTCAGGCCAGTATCTCCAGAAATAGTATCTCTTGATGTAGTTTGCCTTCAGTGATTCCCATCTCTGAGTTCTTTCCCATGGCATTCATTCGTCCACTTTGGGCCATCTGTGAATTTTAAGGTCAGTAGGCTTCCTGAGTCTTCTGTATTTGTAGAGAATATCTACCTTCTCAGGAATCCTTTGGCTAGCTTCTTTCTCAGCCTTCAGCCTCAGAGCTTCTATATCTGCCAATCTGAGCCTTTCTCTTGCTGCTTCTATTTGCCTTGCTTCTGCTCCTCTGTATAGATACCTCTCCATCTGATCCCAAATCTCTTGCATTTCAAGCTCCTGTATCTTCGAGGGAACATAGGAGGGTACATGTTCTTCTTCTTCTTCGAATCAACAGGGGTAGATGATTTTTCCTTGGAAGTACCCTGCTGACCAGTTGTCTGCTGCTACTGCTCTTTCTCTTTTTCTTTGTTAGCCTCATCACTCAGCTTTAATTTTCTAGGAGGCAGCCTTGTCCCAGGCTTCCTACCTCCTGCTGGGGCCTTAGTCTTGCCTTTGGCTGGCTTTTTCTTTGGCTTGTTAGCAGCCTCAGCCTCAGCAATTTCTCTGGCAAGCTTTTCGTCAGCAGCTATCTGAGCTTCCTCCTCAGGAGTGATGTATCTTCTAGTTTTCTTTAAGGGAGGAGTTGGAAGCTTCAGTATCTTCTTGCCTTTTCCTGACACTGGAGGAGGCAGAGGAACCTCTTCCTCTTCTGACTCCTCTTCTGCATACTCAGCAATTTCTTTAATTATGTCACTTGGTGTCTGAGTTGCTTGAGTAGCAGAGTCCTTGGGTCCTGAGCCACTTGGGCCGGTCTCAGCATGCACTACATCTCCTGCTGCTGAGACACCCTGGGCTTCGCCTTGTGTAGACTGAGTGGAGGGACCAGTGGGAGCAGATTGCTGACTTTGAGTAGCTCTAGTCACTGTCCTTACTCCTCTAGGTACTCTCAGTACCTTTCCTTCCCCTCCAAATATCTTCAGTTTTCCTTCCCCCTTTTTGGCATCAGCAAATAAGCCAGGGGTGGGAATCTACACCTTCTTATCCCGACTCTTGTAGGCTGCTGACAGATCATCTAATGCATACTGCAGCTTTGTGAGTCTCTCATGCAGCTCGTTTCTCTCCTCAGTAAGTTGGTCGCTGTACTTTTTGTGAGAGGCGTCTGCTGCTGTCTGGATATCTTGCAACTTCTGATCCACTCTCTCTTCCATAGCCTTCTGAATTGATTGGAGTCTGAGTTTGGAGGCCTGAGAGATGGAAGAGACGGATGCAGTGTGAGGTGACTGGGCGGCCTTGTAATCTTCCAGAAGTTTTGCTTGGCCAGCCTCCATCAACTTCAGTTGCTCTTCGAAGTTGGCTCGTTGAGTGGCGAGTGCGTCAGTTAGGATCGTGGAGAAGTCGGGGGCAGGTGTATTCTGAATGGTCGTTCTGAGCCTCTTGATCTCTGCACTCTGAGCCTGAGTGGTTTGCCTCCACGTCTTGTGGACGGCACGGGCGAGGAGTCGGTTCTGAGTCCCTTGACTCCTCAGGGCCCTGGCCACTGACTTCAATCATCGGCTTTTAGGGCTGGGCGCTACCTCGAATGCAGACTCAAGTAAGAGCTGAGCTGGTTCTGTAGATTTCGAGGTACCAACCTTCGACTGACCTGGTCCAAGGATGCTGAGAGGTGGTTCAGCAGTAGAGGTTGGAGCATCCTTGTCCAGTTGAGTAGCCTCATCAGGCTTCTCAGGGCCTGAATCACGGGGTGGGTCCTGACCATCGGGGTCAGACCCATCTGAGGGTGCCGTTGCTGAGACTGGTTGGCGATCATTCAGCAAAGCTAGCATTGCAGCCCTCAGGTCATCTAGGGAACAAATGTCTGAAGGCTCGGAGTAGCCGATCTTGTCCCTTATCATCAGCTCCTCCTCGTGGAGCTGTTCACAGGTGTGGTGTTTGATCAGCTTATTCAGGGTAGACCACTCCTGGAACCTGATCAGCATATGGAGTCTAACCTGCCTTGCCAGTATGATGAGGTCAGTGTGGCTGGCTATCTCCGAAATATGTTCAGCTATCTCTCGGGAGGCTCTTGATTGCAGAGCTGATGCCTCCATCCCG
Source organism: Lavandula angustifolia (assembly GCA_028984105.1). Lineage (NCBI taxonomy): Eukaryota > Viridiplantae > Streptophyta > Magnoliopsida > Lamiales > Lamiaceae > Lavandula > Lavandula angustifolia. The sequence continues at coordinate 16,572,055 of CM054816.1, read as the reverse complement.
ATCGATTCTGACTTAAAAGCAGTCTCAGAATCTTCTACTTCAACGGGATACGGTTGCTTCTCAGCAGACGGAATGCTGCTCAGTGGAGGAACATCCAAGGGGCTCTCAGTCGTAGGACTTGTTCAGCTTCGACCCCTTGGTCCACTGTCTCGCCTCGTTCAATGGAGACGGCCTTCTCCATTGACGGAGTCTTTTCTGAGGACTCAGACTCGTCCCTCAGCTGTAGAGGTGGTTCAGCAACTACCTCTGGTACGACATCACTGACTTTCTTCAGTCTCTTGGTCGGCGTCTTTGGAGTTGATTTTGAAGGTGACCTCTTCTTCGTAGGAGTCGAGGTCTTTTGAGTTCCTGACTTAGGATCAACAGGCCCTGTCCCAATCTGCTGAAGGGTCGCTGCCCTGCTCTGGAATCTGACTTTCTTTGGATTGAAATATAATTTGTCAGCGTATACCACATTGTGAGCTCCGCAGAGGTCTTCTATCATGACAGATAGTTTTGTGCCGTATAGCAGTTTTCCCTTGACTGACAGGCAGTTGTCTGAGCGATCGAACTTGGCAGCCTGAGTCATAAACTCCTTCAGGAAGAATTCAGCCAAGTTGATTTTTGCATGATCGTGAATAGCCATCATAAGCTGAATCTTCGGTCTTGAAACTTGGTCAAACGAGCCGGCCTGACTCGTTAGAATCTGAGTCACTTTGGGAAGGCAGCTCGGAATGTTGTAGGCTTCCTGCAGAATACTTCCAGATACTCATCCATGAGGTCGTCCTTATAGCTTACTGTGGTGAACCCTTCGCTTGGAAGTTGGAAGTTTCACTGAAGCGCTTCCTTGATGGACATCAGCTTGATCTCAGGAACGACGCGAGTGGGGTCTCCAAGAATATGGGTGACACATCTGCATCGGATGTCCCCTTCTACTGACTCGGAGTTCAGATACAGTTTAGCTATCTGGCGAGAGAGGAAGTATGATGGCTTCCTAGACAGGAACTTCTCCAGACCAGTCTCCCCCAGTGAGTCAAAGATTTCCTCCATGAAATCTAGATCGCAGGAGTCAAACTTCATCATCGGCTCGAACTAGACACAATCCTTCTCGAGGATCTCTTTCATGTTCGCCGGTACCATAACATCTCTTCCTGTCATATTTAGTAATCTGCAAGGACAAGAAATCCGTATCGAACGAAAAATATTAAAATTATCATATACGATACTGGATGATCATGAAAGATTTACAAAAGATTTTCTGAGAGTTTTGAAAATGAGTTTGCAAGGAGATAGAGCTTTTCTCAGAAAACTTAGGGTTTGTAAAGATTGCAGAGTGAAAATGGCGGTTTCTAACTTTGAACGTGTTTATATATGTTAAAGAAGTTGAACAGTTAATAAATCCACGGTTAAGTTTGAAATAGCTTTTTAGATGGACGGCTAGGATTTAATGTTATAAAATAGGTAATGATCAATTTAGCCGCCTAAGTCAAAATACAGTTGTAAATAGCCAAAGAAGTAACTTGATACGACATGCATTAAATGCGCCGCAGAGTTCAGCATACTTTATATAGAATGTCGTGTATTTAATGTAAACCGTTATATTAAATGACATTTTCTAAGGCATTGAATACAAAGCTGAATCTGAATCATAAATGCACATAATATTTCATTGGCTACTGAGTAGAGATACGCAAACCTATCAGCTGAACATCGTAGTTAGCTAATACCTCGTGTAGATGGTTGCTGAGTCTCTACGTACTGAATTTACTCAGTACTGAGAGTGTACATTCCCCCTTGCTGAATGCTCCTCTCCTGAATCTACTTACTGACTGGAATCAGTAGGGTCCAGCAGACCTAGCTCTACTGAAAGTTCTTTGAATCTGGCTTCAGCTAGAGGCTTGGTCAGAATATCTGCCCTTTGATGGTCAGTATGGATCTTTTCCATCCTGATATCCTTCTTTTCGACATGATCACGAATGAAGTGGTGTCTGATGTCTACGTGCTTGCATCTTGTGTGAAGTACTGGATTCTGAGTGATTGCAATTGCACTGGTGCTGTCGCAGAAGATCGTCACTTCATTCTGAGTAACATCATAGTCGCGTAGCTGCTGTCTCAGCCAAAGAATTTAGGCGCAGCAACTTCCGATAGCCATATATTCAGCTTCAGTAGTTGACGTTGCTACTGAACGCTGTTTCTTTGAAAACCATGAAACAAGCTTACTGCCAAGGAACTGACACGTTCCAGAAGTTGACTTTCGGTCAATTCTACATCCTGCATAGTCAGCATCAGAATAACCAGTTAGTTCAACATTATCATCAGCTGGATACTATAAACCCATGTCAGGTGTTCCTCTGAGATAGCGAAGAATCTTCTTTGCTGAGTCCATGTGACTCTGCTTAGGATTCGGCTGAAAACGAGTGCAGACACCTACAACATAAGTTATGTTAGGTTGAGTAGCTGTTAGATATAATAATGAACCAATAATAGCACAAAATTCAGTATGGTCTACTGATACTCCCTCTTTATCAAGATCGATTTTCATGTTCGTGTTCATCAGGATCTTGATTGGGTTGCCGGATGTGCAACCGAACTTCTTGATGAGGTCTCGAGTGTATTTGCCTTGATTGATAAACATTCCCTTCTCAGATTGTTTGACTTGAAAGCCGAGGAAATAGTTTATCTCTCCCATCATTGACATCTCGAATTTATCCTTCATCATTTTCTCAAACTGCTGACACATAATGACGTTCTTCGATCCGAAGATAATGTCATCTACGTAGATCTGCACAAGTAGGATATCGTCTTCCAGTCGAATGTTGAATAATGTGCGATCTACTGTGCCTTTCTGAAAACCTTTCTGAAGAAGAAACTCAGACAGGGTATCGTACCAAGCCCTGGGTGCTTGTTTTAACCCGTACAGAGCCTTTCTAAGTCTGTAGTCCTGATGTCCCTGTTGAAAACCGGGAGGCTGTTCTACATAGACTTCTTCTTTCAGCACGCCGTTCAGGAACGCAGACTTCACATCTATTTGATAAACTCTGAATCTCTGATGTGTTGCGCAGGCTAGGAATAGTTTGATTGCCTCCAATCTTGCAACTGGAGCAAAAGTTTCATCGAAATCTATTCCCTCAGCTTGACAGTAGCCTTTTGCCACGAGTCTTGTTTGTTCCTTACTATAACGTTGTTTTCATCTCGCTTGTTCTTGAAGACCCATTTAGTTCCAATCACATGTTGATGCCGGGGTCTGTCAACAAGCTCCCATACTTCGTTTCTCGTGAACTTATTCAGCTCCTCCTACATGGCTATGATCCAATCAGCGTCCTTAAGTGCATCCTCAACTGACTGAGGTTCTTCAGTAGATAAGAAGCAGGAATATAATGCGCTTTCTCCCTGACAGAATCTGGATCTTGTCTTTACGCTTGCTGAATGATCTCCAATAATCAAATCAGAAGTGTGAGCGTCCAACCACGATCTACGATGTTTCAACTCTTCATTTGAGATTTGTTCAACACAGATAGTAGGTGAGTTAGGCATTTCAGTTGTACTATTATGAGATTGAAGCAATTCAGTTACTAGAGTTGGGTCTACTGAGTCACCAGGTTCAGGGGCATTTAGCTCAGGAACTTCATTTATTCCCCCTGAATTATTATCCTCAGTAGAGGTCTCAGTTACCACTTAGGTTTCTTCATCGACCTGAGTTACCTGGGATTGACTCTGTTTAGTAGAGTCAATTTGTTCAGCTACTTCTGATGCTGGCTGAGATTCAGTAGACTTATCTTCAGTTTCTTCATCTGAATCATCATCCCAACACAGCTGGATCTTTTCAACTTTATCTTTCAGGCTCAGATCCTGTAGCTGCTTACTGATGTCCTCAGATTCTGGTTTAGAGTTCCTGCTCCTGACTTCAGTAGCAATCTCATTAAAAATAACATGAGGGCTTTCCTCCACGCAAAGGGTCCGATAGTTAAAGACTCTGAAGGCTTTGCTGACCCGGGAGTATCCTAAGAAGACTCCCTGGTTTGACTTGCTATCAAAAATCTTCAACTGATCCTTCCCATTATTGTGGATAAAGCATGAACACCCAAAATATATGGAAATAAGATAAAGAAGGCTTCTTGTCGTTCCATAATTCATATGGTGTCATCTTATGCTGCTTTGTCAGTAGAGATCTGCCCAGAATTTGGTTGGGAGTCTTGAGTCTTCGAGCAGGGTTCTTGCTACTTTTTTTAGTGTTGTTGGTCCCGAGAGCACGTTCAGGTGTAGAGGGGGGCGGGGTGAATATACCTGAAAATCGATTTTCTCAACTTAAACACGAACAGTCCTTTTCAGGAGTATGTCGTACTGAACAAGTCCAGCAGACCAGATAAGCTGTTCTGAATCGTGTAGCAGAGTGACTGACTCTATTGAGATCTGCTAGCTAACTGAGAGTCAGAATTCAGTATCTTACAGATAAAGTTCAGTAGTGCGGAATAGTGTAGGCCCAAATTCAATTGAGTGGGAAAACGTTTTTTATCAAAACAGTTTCAGTTAATTAGTGCAGTCTGTTAAGTTTGATGAAACTCAGTTGAATGATTTAAAGAAGGTTTTCAGTATGAACAGTAAATCAATGCAACAGTAAAAACAGAACACAAGACACAGAGATTTTTAAAGTGGTTCGGACACAAAAATCCTACGTCCACTATCCCGAAAGATTAGGAAGCTATTTATTATACTGAGATAGTCTCAGTCGGTTTGTATGCTGGACAAATACTGGTCTTGAGATTTTTACTGAGCAAGTCTCAGTTTACACGGTTATCAAACTGAGTGTTTGAAAAACTCTCTAACTGTGAAGGAGTCCTTTACAATAAGGATCAGTTCAAAGGTGAACTCCTTCATCTAAGCTATGGATATATTCTATTGAGCTTAGGTTAGAGGGATAGGGAACAAGAATGTGGCTTCTAGAACGACGAACATCTGAGTATAGCTTTAGGTTCGTGTATCGTCGTTTGAATACTAGAGGCTGTATTAATCAGTTCAACTTGGTTCCCTAAGAGCTGGAATGTAGTCTTTCGCCGGAGATAGATTCTTCGAACTTCTTGCGGAAGACTTAGGCTTTTCGAATTTGCTCGTTTGAATGCTCTGTGAGTTCTTGGTGAGGTTCGATAGTGCTTGTTATTTTCCGTGAGCTTCAAATTTGATTTATCCCTCTATTTATAGAGAAGAGAATAGGATAGATCCGTTGGAGACGACGATCCTTTGTCTCTCTCTTTTGGGTAACTAACGGCTCTTTTGAAGTATGGTGGCAGTGTCCTTTCCCTCCATTTCTGGAAAGTTGTTGACTTGCAGCTTTAGTAGGTATAGAGTACGTGTCTGCTTGTCATTGGCCGGGGTTCAGAAGGTGGTTGAGACAGGTAACGGAATGACTTCAAAGATCCTGACGGTCGAAGATTGTGTCCGTCCGTTGCGAGTCTAATCTCGATTCGATGAGCATGCTCTTCGAGTTGGCTCTATCGAAGATCGCTCGAGTACAGTGAACTACTCCTACTGAATTCAGTTCCACTGACTCATTTCAGTATACTACTCCTGCTGAGTCCAGTATCGCTGAGTCTTCTACTTCTGGTGCTGAGGCAGATAATCCACTGAGTGCCTGAACCAGAGCAGAGGGTCTGCTGAGTCTGAAACCTCAGATACAAAACAAATTACAACGTAATGGTTCACCAATCAATATAGGGTTTTGGGATCTTCAAATCTTCACAGACTTATTCAGAGCACAGGGCTACTGAGCGTATGATACCACAGAAGACTAAGTCATTTCCCACTAATTTACCAACATTGCTGAGGATAGAATCATCACCCAACATTTTCCCCCTATTTGATGATGCCAAAACCTAATAACTATCAACTAAACAACCTAACACTATGACTTATCAGAAACAGAGCTCCTTACAAAGTATTACAAGTAGGATCAGTGGAGTTGTTCTTCAAGTCCTAGACTACTGAGGGGATCAGGGCAGAAAGTCAGAACATATACAAAGACTAAACAACAATTTTCCCCTGTCTTAACAATATTTTCCCCAATACTATCAAGTCTATCATAATCTAGCTAAGCAACAACTGACAACAAGTAACAGACAGTGAGTGTGTAAGTCAGTAATCACTTCAGTGATTCTGAGTGTTAAGCATAAACAAACACGGCTATTCAGACAATAAGATATTGTCAAAGCCAAACAGAGATATTATATATATGAGAATATCAATACAGTTACTTCTCTGCTAGACTAAAACAAGAAAGAAAGATACAAGGAGAATACAGAAGCAAGAAGTCATTTGAACTGCCTAATCCTGTCTTTGAAATCTTGAGATTGAGTTTCAGGAAGAGGCACTCCATACATGCGATAAGTGACCTTTCTCAACTTCAGTATCTCAGCAAAGTCCGCTGGGTCTTCTTCATCAAGGAATTTGGCTTCAGCAGCGTCCTTCACTTCTTTCTCTATTACTCCATAGAGAATGGATCCATCAAGTCTCTGTGGAGGTGGCAGGATTCTGGGGTCTGGAACTCTGACTTCAACATTTTCTTTGACAGCTTTTTGCAGTCTGGCATACATATCTAAGTCAGCTCTCATGATCCATTCAGTATATGCCACTGACTTGCGCTTCTCAGACCAGAATCTCCAGAAATAGTTCCTTTTTATGAACTCGATCTTCAGAGCTTCCCACCCCTGAGTGAATTCCACTGGTATCCATTTATCTGTTCTAGGCCATCTGTGAGTCTTCAAATCTGTTGGCTTCCTGAATCTCCTGTATCTATAGGGGATGTCAGCCTTTGCAGGGATCCTCTGACTAGCTTCCTTTTCAGTTCTCAGCCTGAGAGCCTCAAGATCTGCCATCCTTATTCTCTCTCTGGCTGCTTCTATTTGCCTGGCCTCTTCACCTCTGTATAAGTATCTGTCTAACTGAGCCCAGATTTCTTCCATCTCTTGTTCCTGTGCCTTCGAGGCAGTGTAGGAGGGCTTGTGAGGTGGCTCTTCTTCTGAGTCAGCAGGCATTGATGATTTTTCTTTGGAAGTCCCCTGCTGCTCAGTAGATTGCTGTTGCTGCTGCTCCTTCTCCTTTTGTTTATTAGCCTCGTCGCTGAGTTTAAGCGTTTTAGGAGGCAGCCTAGCACCTGTTTTCTTGCCTCCAGCTGTTTTAGGAGGCAGCCTAGCACCTGTTTTAGGAGGCAGCCTAGCACCTGTTTTAAGCGTTTTAGGAGGCAGCCTTGGCTTTGACAGGCTTCTTCTTAGGTTTGTTGGCTGCTTCAGCTTCGGCTATCTCCCTAGCCAGCTTCTCATCTGCGGCTATCTGAGCCTCCTCCTCCGGGGTTATGAACCTCCTGGGTCCTTTCTTCTTGGAGGGAGGGGTTGGGAGTTTCAGAAGTTTCTTGCCTTTACCGGCACTGGAGGAGGAAGAGGAGCTTCTTCCTCTTCTGAGTCCTCCTCGTCAGCATACTCATCAACTTCCTTTATAATATCAAGAGGAGTTTGTGTTGCCTGAGTAGCGACTTCTTTGGCTCCTGAGCCACTTGGGCCAGTCTCAGTTGATGCTGCAAATGCACTCGAGACACCCCCGGGCCTCGCCGGTTTCGGTTGTCCAAGGTAGGGGCAGATGACTGAGTTGAAGTTGCCCCTGCTACTGACCTTGCTCTCTTTGGAGCTTTCGGTGTCAGCTCCTTAGTTGCTTTTTTCACTACACCTTCCCCCTTTTTTACTAAACCTTCCCCCTTTTTGGCATCAGCAATTAAGGTTGGGGCGGAGCAGATACCTTTTTGTTCAGGCTTTTGTATGAGGTTGACAGATCGTCCAACTTGGTATGTATTTTTGTCAGAGCCTCATGCAGCTCGTTCCTCTCATTGGTCAGCTGATCGCTGTATTCCTTGTGTGAGAGATCAGTCGTAGCCTTGAACTCTTTTAGCTGCTGGTCTACCTTCTCTTCAAGATCCTTCTGAATAGTTTCTATTCTGAGTTCATTGGCTTGAGAGATGGCAGTGCCGGATTCAGTGTGAGCGGTTTGAGCGGCCTTGAAATTGTTCATCAGTTTGTCCTGGCCTTCCTGAATCGTCTTGAGCTGAGTTTCGAAGTCAGCTCTCTGCGCAGCTAAGGCATTCGTTAGAATGCTGGAGAAGTCAGGTACTTGAGATGTAGAAATGGCTGTTCTGATTCCCTGCAGCTCTGCACTCTGTGCCTTAGTGGTTTGCCGCCAAGTTTTGTGGACGGTACGGGCAAGTAGGCGATTTTGGCTGCCTTGATTCTTCAGTGCCCTGGCCACTGTTTTTGAACGACGGCTCTTTAGGCTGGGCGCTACTTCGAAAGCAGATTCGAGAAGAAGCTGAGCAGGATCAGCTGCCTTCGAAGTACCAGCCATCGTCTGCTCAGGACCAAGGATGCTGAGTGGAGGGTCAATAGTAGATGCAGTGGCATCCTTGTCCTGTTGAGTTCCCTCATCAGGCTTCTCAGGACCTGAATCACGGGGTGGGTCCTGACCATCGGGGTCAGACCCATCTGAGGGCCCAGGTGCTGAGACAGGCTGTCTGTCGTTCAGCAGAGCGAGCATGGCCGCCCTCAGATCCTCGAGCCTGCCGAGGTCAGATGGCTCTAAGTAGCCAATCTTCCCCCTTATCAGCAGCTCTTCCTCTTGGAGCTGTTCGTAGGAATGGTGAATGACTAGTCTCTTCAGGTTATGCCATTCCTGGAACCTTATCAACATGTGGAGCCTCGCCTGCCTAGCCAGTAGGACAAGATCTGAGTGGCTGGCGATCTCCGGAATCACTTCAGCAATCTCTCGGGAGGCTCTGGATTTGAGAGCTGAGGCCTCCATCCTAATAGATTTTGACTCTGAGGCTATCTCCGAGTCCTCGACTTCAATCGGAGACGCCTCTCCGAGTTTCTCAGCAGATGGGATGCTGCTGAGTGGAGGGACGTCCAAGGGGCTCTCCAGACTCTGAACTTCTTCAGCCTGGACTTCTTCAGCTGGGACCCCTTGGTCCACTGTTTCTCCATGTTCAGTGGAGACGATCTTCTCCACTGATTGAGTCTTCTCAGAAGACTCTGGTTCGTCTCTCAACTGTAGAGGCGGCTGAGTGATGACGGCCTCTGGTTCCACCTCAGCCTCAGTAGGAACAACCTTGCTGACCTTCTTCAGCCTCTTCGTTGGTGCCTTAGGCGTGCATTTAGGTGGGGACCTCTTCTTCTTTGGAGTGGAAGTCTGCTGAGTCCCAACCTTAGGTGCAGCGGGCCCTGAGCCAATCTATTGCAGGGCTGCTGCCCTGTTCTGGAATCTGATTTTCTTCACGTTGAAGTACTGCTTGTCCGCGTAGGTGATTTTGTCAGACGCGCAGAAATCCTCGATCATGACTGAGAGTTTCAGTCCGTATAGAAGCTTTCCTTTGACGCTGAGCCTATTGGATGCCTTATCAAATTTAGCTGATAGCGTCATAAACTCTCTGAGGAAAAACTCAGTCCAGTTGATCTTGGCCCGATCATATATGGCCATCATCAGTTGCAGCTTGGGCCTTGACACTTGGTCAAAAGAGCCTGCTTGACTCGTCAGCAACTGAGTCACTATGTACGCCAATGCTCTGTACTGAGGGAGCATTGCGTTCTTGGGAAAGGCAGCTCTGAATACTGTTGGCTTCCCACAGAACTCAGTAAGGTACTCATCCATCAGATCATCTTTATATGCGACGGTTGTGAGTCCTATATTCGGTAGATTGAAGCTTCTCTGAAGGGCTTCTCTAATAGGCATCTGCTTCACTTCCATGTCAGTGCGTGAGGGATCGCCTACTGTGTGGACGATGAATCTTCCTCTGATATCTCCATCCACTAAATCAGAGTTCGAGTAGATCTCTGCAACTTGTCGCGGTAGGAAGAAAGTCGGCCTCCTCGACAAGAACCCTTCCAAACCGGTCTCTCAGAGAGCGTAGAAGATCTCCTCCATGAAATCTAGGTCGGACTCATCAAACTCCATGACTGGCTCGCACCAGACTCGATCCTTCTCGAGGATCTCTCGCATGTCGGCAGGAGCCATAACCGCGTTTCCTGTCATTCTAATAATCTGCATACACAGTATAGGTCAGTATCGATTAACATATAAGAGAAATAAAAGCATACGATACTTAATAATCATTGAAGAATTACCAAAAGACTTTCCTGGAGATTTTTAAGAGAATTTTGATAGAGGGCAATAAGTATCTCAGGAAATCTCGGGTACTTAAGATACTTGCAGATATGTAATGGCGGTTTCAAACATTTTGAACGAATATATATATCTTAGAGAAGATAAATAGTTAAAGATCAAGAGTTCAGTTTGAACGCGCTTTTTGAGATGGACGGCTAGGATTAAGTTTTATAAAATAGGCAATGATCAAATTAGCCGCCTAAGTCAAAAGCCAGTTGTAAATCGCCTAAGTAGTAACTTGATACGACATGCATTTAATGCGTGGCAGAGTTCAGCATGCTTGTACATAGAATGTCGTGTATTGAATGTGACCCGTTAAAATTAAATGACATTTCCTAAGGCATTGAATACGATGCTAAATCTGATTCATAAATGCACATAATTGATATATAGGCTACTGAGTAGAGATACGCAAGCCTTTCAGCTGAACATCGTACTCAGCTGATACCTCGTGTAGATGGTGCTGAGTCTCTACGTACTGATTTTACACAGTACTGAAAGTGAACATTCCCCCTTACTGAATGCTCCTCTCCTGAATTCTCTTACTGACTGGAGTCAGTAGGGTCCAACAGACCTAGCTCTACTGAAAGTTCTTTGAATCTAGCTTCAGCTAGAGGCTTGGTCAGTATATCAGCCCTTTGATGGTCAGTATGGATCTTTTCTATCCTGATATCCTTCTTTTCGACATGGTCCCGAATGAAGTGGTGTATGATGTCCACGTGCTTGCATCTCGTATGAAGTACATGATTCTGAGTGATTGCAATGGCACTGGTACTGTCGCAGAAGATCGGCACTTCATTTTGAATGACGTCATAGTCGCATAGCTGCTGTCTCAGCCAAAGGATTTGGGCGTAGCAACTTCCGGCAGCCATATATTTAGCTTCAGTAGTTGACGTTGCTACTGAATGCTGTTTCTTTGAGAACCATGAAATCAGCTTACTGCCGAGGAACTGACACGTTCCAGAAGTTGATTTTCGATCAATTCTACATCCTGCATAGTCAGCATTAGAATAACCAATTAGTTTAATATTATCATCACCTGGATACCATAAACCCATGTCAGGTGTTCCTCTGAGATAGCGGAAAATCTTCTTTGCTGAGTCCATGTGACTCTACTTCGGATCGCCCCGAAATCGAGCGCAGAACACCTACAAGCATAAGTTATGTCGGGACGAGTAGGCTCATAAGTATAATAAAGAACCAATTATAGCACGAAACTCAGTTTGGTCTACTGATACTCCCTCTTTATCAAGATCGATCTTCATATTCGTGTTCATCGGGATCTTGATTGGTTTGCCGGATGTGCAACCGAATCTTTTGATGAGGTCTCGAGTGTATTTGCCTTGATTGATAAATGTTCCCTTCTCAGATTGTTTGACTTGAAAGCCAACGAAATAGTTCATCTCTCCCATCATTGACATCTCGAACTTATCCTTCATCATTCTTTCAAACTGCTGACACATGATGACGTTCTTCGAGCCGAAGATGATGTCTTCTACGTAGATGTGCACAAGTAATAGGTCATCTTCCAGTCGAATGCTGAATAATGTGCGGTCTACTATGGCCTTCTAAAAACCTTTCTGAAGAAGAAACTCAGACAGGGTATCGTACCAAGCCCTGGGTGCTTGTTTTAACCCATACAAAGCCTTTTTGAGTCTATAAACCTGATGTCCCTGCTGAAAGCCGGGAGGCTGTTCCACATAGACTTCTTCTTTCAGTACGCCGTTCAGGAAAGCAGACTTCACATCCATTTGATATACTCTGAATCTTTGATGTGTTGCGTAGGATAGGAATAGACTGATTGCCTCCAATCTTGCAACTGGAGCGAACATTTCATCGAAATCTATCCCTTCAGCTTGCCAGTAGCCTTTTGCCACGAGTCTTGCTTTATTCCATACTATGACGTTGTTTTCATCTCGCTTGTTCTTGAAGACCCATTTTGTTCTAATCACATGTTGATGCCGGGGTCTGTCAACAAGCTCCCAAACTTCATTTCTCGTGAACTGATTCAGCTCCTCCTGCATGGCTATGATCCAGTCAGCATCTTTCAGTGCGTCCTCAATTGACTGAGGTTCTTCAGTAGACAAGAAGCAGGAATATAAGGCGCTTTCTCCCTTACAGAATCTGGATCTTGTCTTTACGCTTGCTGAAGGATCTCCTATAATTAGACCAGAAGTGTGAGCATCCAGTCACGATCTACGATGTTTCAACTCTTCATCTGAAATTTGTTCAACACAGATAGTAGGTGAATTAGGCATTTCAGTTGTGTTATTCTGAGATTGAAGCAATTCAGTTACAAGAGTGTGATCTACTGAGTCACCAGGTTCAGGGGCATTTAGCTCAGGAACATCATTAGTTCCCCCTGAATTATTATTCTCAGTAGAGGTCTCAGTTACCACTGGGGTTTCTTCATCGACCTGAGTTACCTGGGATTGACTCTGTTCGGTAGAGTCAATCTGTTCATCTACTTCTGTTGTTGGCTGAGATTCAGTGGACTTGTCTTCAGTTTCTTCATATGAATCATCATCCCAACACAGCTGGATCTTTTCAGTTTTATCTTTTAAGCTCAGATCCTGTAGCTGCTTATTGATGTCCTCAGATTCAGGTTTAGAGTTTTTGCTCCTGTCTTCAGTAGCAAACTCATTAAAAACAACATGAGGGCTTTCCTCCACGCAAAGAGTCCGATAGTTAAAGACTCTGAAAGCTTTGCTGACCCGGGAGTATCCTAAGAACACTCCCTGATCTGACTTGCTATCAAAAGTCTTCAGCTGATCTTTCCCATTGTTGTGAATAAAGCACGAACACCAAAAAATATGGAAATAAGATAGAGAGGGCTTCCTGCCGTTCCATAGTTCATATGGTGTCTTCTTATGCTTCTTTGTCAGTAGAGATCGGTTCTGAGTGTAACATGCAGTGTCAGTAGCTTCTGCCCAAAATTTTGTTGGGAATCCTGAGTCTGCGAGCAGGTTTCTTGCTGCTTCTTTGAGTGTGCGATTCTTCCTCTCGGCAACCCCATTTTGTTGAGGTGTGCGCGCGGCAGACGTCTCATACTCTATGCCTTCTACTTTGCAGAACTCCTCCACCATGAAATTCAGGAACTCAGTTCCTCTGTCTGAACGTATCTTGATGATCTTGGTGTTCTTCTCGACACTGAGCCTTTTCAGAAGCGTTGGTAACTCTGTTTTGACGTCAGACTTGTTGGCAATAAATATGACCCATGTGTAGCGCGAGTAGTCATCAATGACCACTAATGCATACTTCTTGCCTCTGATCGTCACTGGAGAGACTGGACCGCACAAATCCATATGTAGCAGCTGAAGGATTCCATCAGTGGAAGGAGATGGAACATGCGGATTTTGATTCCTTGTTTGCTTTCCCTTCAGACATGCTTCACACTGAGTGTCTCTACTGAATACTTCATTCGGCAGTCCTCGTGCAAGAGTGTTTCTAGCCAATTTGTTGAGCATTTTGAAGTTGAGATGACTGAGTCTTCTGTGCCGAAGCCACCCCGTTCTGTTGTCATTCTTCGCCAACAAACAAGCTTCAGGTTCAGCTGAGTTCCAATCAGCTACATATATATTCTTCTTGCGCGAACCTGATAACACTATTTTCCCTGTGGGTTTATCAATAACATTACAGAAACCAGCGTAAAAAATCACTCTATTCGAGTTGTCACAAAATTGACTAACAGAGAGAAGGTTATGCTGAAGTCCTTCAACATATGATACTCTTGGAACTATTGTTGTTCCAATGCTGAGTGTTCCATAGCCTCTGGTGTAGCCTTTTGCATTGTCTCCAAACTCGATTCTGGGTCCTTCTTCAGTAGTAGTAATTCTTCAGCAAGTCCTTTTGGTACGTCATGTGTCTTGAGCATCCGCTATCCACATACCAAGTGTCCTTGTGCACCTGCAAAACATAATTATATTTAGGTACCCTTTATTTTTGATTTTGGGTCCTTAGATGTTAGTTTTGGTAACCCATACTGTGTTACGACCCTGGTGGTCTCAGACAGTTTCTTTCCACTTGTGTCAACATATTTGACCACTGGACTGGTCACTGCTGACTTCTTAGGCTTTTCAGGTTTAGGAGTCCTGATCTTCTAAGTGGGTGGACTGCTGACCTTTGCTTTCTGCACGACTTTCTTCTTCTTTTTCTGACTCTTGGATCCTCTCCTGACTGTTGGATCATAGTAATATGACCCATACTGAGCTGGATGAGTCAGCTGTGGAGGTCCATACTGATCAACCCATTTTGCTTTGCTGGTTCCCCCTTGACTGAACTGAGGTGATCCGGTGCTGATCTTCTTGTCAGAGTGCTGATGACTAGGATGGGGTGCCTTCATATTCTGTTTGTTCTTGGCTAGGGGGTTCAGTATATCTGCATTGATAGTCTCCCCTTGAACAAACCTATCAGCTAGCCGGTTTTCTGAGCGTACGGGGGCAGATGAGGAGGCTTCCTGGCTGAATCCAACTCCCTCCTTGCAATGCTTGGGCTTGTTGCTTGCTAGCATATCCTCCAGCTTCTTTTCAGCGCCCATGTATCGCTCTGTCATCAGGTTCCTCCAAACATCATCACTTTTCTTAAGCATTTCATGCTCGGTCTGAAGTCCTGACAACTCTTGCTTCAGTAGACTCAGTTCAGTATCTTTCTGAGTTAAGTCTTTGGTCAAAACTGAGATCTGATCTTCTTGATGCTGAGACTTGGCCATCAGAGAGTTTATCTCTTCCCTGAGTCTCAACACAAGTCCTTCTGACTCAGTAGCAACCTGACTCTCCTGAGAAAGTCTCTGATTCTCCACTTTCAGGGTATCCAATTCCTGAAGAGTCTTACTGAGCTGCAAACTCATCTGAATCTACTCGTCGAGTAGTTCTTCATATGCGATCGCGACGTCCAGATTTTTATCTGCACGTGAAAGAGTGTCGTGTGTGCAGTGTGAAGAGGAATTAAATGGTTCATGGGAGTTTACTTCATCCTCTTCTCCTGCCATGAGACATTTTTCAGTATCTTCTTCAGCTTCAAGCTCTAAGGCCATGAAAGTTGCTTCATCGTCAGATGAATCCATGAAGGAATCGACTTCATCTGAGTCATCTGAGAGTTCACCAGCAATGTATGCTTGTCTTTTCTTGATGAACTTCTCCCTTCTTGCTTTGCGTGCTGCTTGTTTAGTAGTACTGAGCTCAGGAAAGACATACTGATAGTGTCCTGGCTTCATGCAGTTATAGCAGGTGGTGACTCTTTCTTCCTTGCTTTCACTGTCTTTTGACTGTGCTGAGTCATCCTTTTTCCTGCATTCAGAAGTATGCGAGTCAGGAGTTCGCTTAGGCGTGTATTCAGACTTACCCTTAGATTCTCTGAGGGCTTTAGTCACTTTTCTGCGCCTCTCCTTCTCCTTCTGATACTTTACGGCAAGCCGTGCATACTTCTTGGCTAGATTTCCTTCTTGTATGTCAGTGATTGAAGGTTCAGCCTTGCTAGTCGCTAGAGCTACTATGCTGACTGATGCTTTAAAGGCATGGTCGATTTGAGTGTCAGCATCAGCTCGCTGCTTCCTTTGATGTAAGCCAAACTCGAATTCCTCTGCTTTAAGTTCTGAAAAGATATGGTCAGGAGTAACAATATCTAAATTAGAATGACGTAATAAAGTAGTAAAGGGAGTCCAGTGACCGTCTGGCAGTGCCCTCAAAATTTTGAGATTCATCTCTCGGTTGGAGAATGTCTTTCCCAGCCCGTTGATAGAGTTCATCAGATCCGTAAATCTGACGTTGAGATCTTCAATGGTGTTACCAGGCATGAGGGACAGTCTCTCCAGCTTTTGGAGTTCCAGCGCGAGTTTATTTGCTTTGATCTTCTGAGTCCCCCGACACAGCAGCGCTAGATCATCCCAGAGTTATTTCGCGGATTTGCAGTCCTGAACTCTTCCGAGATAGGAATCACTCAGGGTGGTCAGTATGGCTTTTCTGGTGACGCGGTCTAAATTGTGAAGCTTCTTTTCCTTTGGGGGTGAAGAGACTTCTGTCCTTGGGGATCTTCTTCCCGATCACCATTCCACCTTCATCTGCTGGATCCTGAGCTACGACGCTATCGATCATAGGAACGATAGGTCCGTCCTCTAGAACCTCGGTCATGCAGCCGTGGAGAGAGGTCAGATGTGCCTCAGTTCTGACCCGCCATACGCCATAGTTCTCTACTGAGAACATGGGTACGATCCTGATCTCTGACATATCAGACATGATAGATAGTGATATATATGAAGAATGATATGTAGTGAAAACATTTTTCGGATCCGTTCAAGTAGACCAGTTTCATAATAACAAGAGTCTTATAGAACTCCTGCTCTGATACCAATTGTTGGTCCCGAGAGCACGTTCAGGTGTAGAGGGGGAGGGGGGGGGTGAATACACCTGAAAACCAATTTCTCAACTTATACACGAATAGTCCTTTTCAGGAGTATGTCGTACTGAACAAGTTCAGCAGACCAGATAAGCTGTTCTGAATCGTGTGGCGAGTGGCCGACTCTGCTTGAGATCCGCTAGGCGACCGAGAGTCGAATTCGTATCTTACAAATAAAGTTCAGAAGTGCGGAATAGTGTAGGCCCAAATTCAGTTGAGTGGGAAAATGTTTTTTATCAAAACAGTTTCAGTTAATTAGTGCAGTCTGTTAAGTTTGCTGAAACTCAGTTGAATGATTTAAAGAAGGTTTTCAGTATGAACAGTAAATCAATGCAACAGTTAAAACAGAACACAAGACAGAGATTTTTAAAGTGGTTCAGACACAAAAATCCTACGTCCACTGTCCCGAAAGATTAGGAAGCTATTTATTATACTGAGATAGTCTCAGTCGGTTTGTACGCTGGACAAACACTGGTCTTGAGATTTATACTGAGCAAGTCTCAGTTTACACGGTTATCAAACTGAGTGTTTGAAAAACTCTCCAACTGTGAAGGAGTCCTTTACAATAAGGATCAGTTCAAAGGTGAACTCCTTCGTCTAAGCTATGGATATATTCTATTGAGCTTAGGCTAGAGGGATATGGAACAAGGAAGTGGCTTCTAGAACGACGAACAGCTGAGTATAGCTTTAGGTTCGTGTATCGTCGATTGAATACTAGAGGCTATATTAATCAGTTCAGCTTGGTTCCCTAAGAGCTGGAATGTAGCCTTTCGCCGGAGATAGTTTCTTCGAACTTCTTGCGGAAGACTTAGGCTTTTCGAATTTGCTCCTTTGAATGCTCTGTGAGTTCTTGGTGAGGTTCGTTAGTGCTCGTTATTTTTCGTGAGCTTCAAATTTGATTTATCCCTCTATTTATATAGAAGAGATTAGGATAGATCCGTTGGAGACGACGATCCTTTGTCTCTCTCTTTTGGGTAGCTAACGGCTCTTTTGAAGTATGGTGGCAGTGTCCTTTCCCTCTATTTCTGGAAATTTGTTGACTTACAGCTTTAGTAGGTATAGAGTACGTGTCTGCTTGTCATTGACCGAGGTTCAGAAGGTGGTTGAGACAGAACAGACTTCAAGGAGATCTGAAGCTGACTTCTCTCTTCCTCGTATTGACTCTGCTGAAATGACTTCAAAGATCCTGACAGTCAGAAGACTGTCTGTCCGTTGCTGAGTCTGATCTCTGATTCAGTAGCATGCTCCTGCTGAGTTGGCTCTACTGAAGATCAGCTCTGAGTACAGTGAACTACTCCTACTGAATTCAGTTCCACTGACTCCTTTCAGTATACTGCTCATGCTGAGTCCAGTATCGCTGAGTCTTCTACTTCTGGTGCTGAGGCAGATAATCCATTGAGTGCCTGAACCAGAGTAGAGGGTCTGCTGAGTCTGAAACCTCAGAGACAAAACACATTACAACGTAATGGTTCACCAATCAATATAGGGTTTTGGGATCTTCAAATCTTCACAGACTTATTCAGAGCACAGGGCTACTGAGCGTATGATACCATAGAAGACTGAGTCATTTCCCACTATTTACCAACATTGTGAGGATAGAATCATCACCTAACAAATGTCTTATTCTTCCTTTCAGCAACCCCATTTTGTTGAGGCATGCGGGCGACAGACGTCTCATGCACTATGCCTTCAGCTTTGCAGAACTCCTCCACCATAAAATTTAGAAACTCAGTTCCTTTGTCTGAACGTATCATGATGATCTTGGTGTTCTTCTCGACAATGAGCTTTTTCAGAAGCGTTGGTAACTCTGTTTTGACGTCAGACTTGTTGGCAATAAAGATGACCCATGTGTAGCGTGAGTAGTCATCGATGACCACAAAAGCATACTTTTTGCCTCTGATCGTCACTGGAGAGACTGGACCGAATAAATCCATATGCAGCAGCTGAAGGATTCCATCAGTGGAAGGAGATGGAATAGGAGGATTTTTATTCCTTGTTTGCTTTCCCTTCAGGCATGCCTCACACTGAGTGTCTTTGTTGAATACTTCATTCGGCAGTCCTCTTGCTAGAGTGTTTCTAGCTAGCTTGTTGAGTGTCTTGAAGTTGAGATGGCTGAGTCTTCTGTGCCAGAGCCACCCCGTTCTGTTGTCGTTCTTTGCCAACAAACAAGCTTCAGGTTCAGCTAAGTTCCAGTCAGTTACGTAGATATTCTTTTTGCGCGAACCTGACAACATTGTTTTCCCTGTAGATTTATCAATGACATCACAGAAACCAGCGTAAAAAATCACTCTATTCGAGTTATCACAAAATTGACTAACAGAGAGAAGATTATGCTGAAGTCCTTCAACATATGATACTCTTAGAACTATTGCGGTTCCAATGCTGAGTGTTCCATAGCCTCTGGTATAGCCTTTTGCATTGTCTCGAAGCTCGATTCGGGGTCCTTCTTCAGTAGTATAATTCTTCAGTAGGTCCTTTTGGTATGTCATGTGTCAACATATTTGACCACTGGACTGGTCACTGCTGACTTCTGAGGCTTTTCAGGTTTAGGAGTCCTGGTCTTCTAAGTGGGTGGACTGCTGACCTTTGCCTTCTGCACGGCTTTCTTTTTCTTCCTCTGACTCTTAGGTCCTCTCCTGACTATAGGAACATAGTAATATGACCCATACTGAGTTGGATGTGTCAGCTGCGGAGGTCCATTCTGATCAGCCCACTTAGCTTTGCAAGTTCCCCCTTGACTGAACTGGGGTGATTTGAAACTGATCTTCTTGTCAGAATGGTGATAGCTGGGATGAGGTGCCTTCATGTTTTGTTCGTTCTTGGCTAAGGGGTTCAGAATATCTGCGTTGATGGTTTCCCCTTGAACAAATCTATCAGCTAGCCGGTTTTCTAAGCATACGGGGGCAGATGAGGAGGCTCCACGGCTGAATCCAAGTCGCTCCTTGCAGTGCTTAGGCTTGTTGTTTGCTAGCATCGCCTCAAGCTTCTTTTCAGCACCCATGTACCGCTCTATCATCAGGTTCCTCCAGACATCATCACTTTTCTTCAGCAGTTCATGCTCGGTCTGAAGTCCTGACAACTCTTGCTTCAGTAGACTCAGTTCAGTATCTTTCTGAGTTAAGTCATTGGTCAGTACTGAGATCTGATTTTCTTGATGCTGAGAGTTGGCCATCAGAGAGTTTATCTCCTCCCTGAGTCTTAACATAAGTCCTTCTGACTCAGTAGCAACCTGACTCTCCTGAGAAAGTCTTTGATTCTCCACTTTTAGGGTATCCAACTCCTGAAGAGTCTTACTAAGATGTAAACTTATCTGAATCTGCTCGTCGAGTAGTTCTTCGTATGCGATTGCGACGTCCAGATTCTCATCTGCACCTGAAATAGTATCGTTTGTGCAGTGTGAAGAGGAGTTAAATGGAGCGTGAGAATTTACCTCATCCTCTTCTCCTACCATGAGACACTTTTCAGCGTCTTCTTCAAGCTATACGGCCATGAATGCCGCTTCATTGTCGGATGAATCCATGAAGGAATCGACTGCATCTAAGTCGTCTGAGAGTTCACCAGCAATGTATGCTTGTCGCTTCTTGATGAACTTCTCCCTTCGAGCTTTGCGTGCTGCTCTCTCAGCAGTACTGAGCTCAGGACAATCATACTGATAGTGTCCTGGTTTCTTGCAGTTGTAGCAGGTAGTGACTCTCTCTTCTTTGCTCTCGCTGTCTTTCGACTGAGCAGAGTCCTCCTGTTTCGTGCATTCAGAAGTATGTGAGTCAGGAGTGCGCTTAGGTGTATATTCAGTCTTACCCTTGGAGTCTCTGACGACTCTTGAGAGCTTCCTGCGCCTCTCCTTCTCCTTTTGATACTTCATGGCAAGCAGCGCGTACTTCTTAGCCAGGTTTCCTTCTTGTAAGTCACTGAGTGAAGGTTCAGCCTTGCTAGAGGTTGGAGTTGCTGTGCTGACTGATGCTTTGATGGCATGGTCGATTTGGGTGTCAGCTTTAGCTCGCTGCATCCTTTGAGGAAGACCAAACTCGAACTCCTTAGCTTTTAGTTCTGAAAAGATATGGTCAGGAGTAACAATATCTAAATCAGAATGTCTCAGTAAAGTAGCAAAGGGGGTCCAATAACCGTCTGGCAGTGCCCTCAAAATCTTGAGATTCATCTCTCGGTTGGAGAATATCTTTCCCGACCCATTGATAGAGTTCATCAGATCCGTGAATCTGACGTTGAGATCTTCAATTGAGTCACCAGGCATGAGAGACAGTCTCTCCAACTTCTGAAGTTCCAGCGCCAGCTTGTTAGCTTTGATCTTCTGAGTTCCCCGACTCAGTAGCGCTAGAGCATCCCAGAGTTCCTTCGCGAACTTGCAGTCCTGAACTCTTCCGAGATAAGAATCGCTCAGAGTGGTAAGTATGGCGTTTCTGGCGATCCGGTCTAAGTTGTAAAGCTTCTTCTCCTCAGGGGTGAAGAGACTTCTGTGTTTAGGGTTCTTCTTCCCGGTCACCATTCCTCCTCCTTGTGCTGGGTCCTGAGTTATGACACTATCAACCATTGGAACGATAGGTCCATCCTCCAGTACCTCTGTCATGCTGTCGTGGAGGGAAGTCAGATGTGCCTCCATTCTGACCCACCATACTGCATAGTTCTCTACTGAGAACATGGGTACCATTCTGATTCCTGACATATCAGACATAGTAGATAATGATATGAATGAAGAATGATATGCAGTGAAAACATTTTCTGGATCCGTTCAAGTAGACCAGTTTCAGAATAACAAGAGTCTAAGAGAACTCCCGTTCTGATACCAATTGTTGATCCCGAGAGTAAATGTTCAGGTGTAGAGGGGGAGGGGGTGGGGTGAATACACCTGAAAACAATTTCTCAACTTCGAACTCAGTTGAATGATTTTGGAAAATACTTTCAGTATGCACAGTAATCATTGCAACAGTTAAACAGAAAAACAAACACAGAACACAAGCAGTTTTTAAAGTGGTTTGGATCCAACAATCCTATGTCCACTGTCCCGAAGATCAGGAGGCTATATATTATACTGAGATAGTCTCAGTTGGTTTGTACGCTGGACAAACACTGGTCTTGAGATTTATATTGAGCAAGTCTCAGTTTACAAAGGATCAAACTAAAACATTTGACAAGCTCTCCAACTATGAAGGAGTCTTTTATAATAAGGATCAGTTCAGATATGAACTCCTTTGTCTAAGCTATGGATATGATCTGCTGAGCTTAGGTTAGAGGGATAGGGAACGAGAAGGTGGCTTCTAGAGCGACGAACGGTTAAGTATAGACTTAGGTTCGTGTTCAGTCGCTTGGATACTAGAGGCTTTATAACTCTGGTTCAGCTTGGTTCCCTATGAGCAAGTATGTCGTCTTTCGCCGGAGATTACTCTTTGAACTTCTTGCGGAAGACTTAGGTCATTTAGAGTTGCTCGTGAATGCTCGTGTGTTCTTCGATTTTCTGGGTGTTCGTAGGTGAGATTCAATTTGAATTGTATCCCTCTATTTATAGAGCAGAGATAAGGATAGATCCGTTGGAGACGACGATCCTTGTGTCTCTCTCCTTTGGGTAGCTAACGGCTCTTTCAAAGAATGGTAGCAGAGTACTTTCCCTCCATTTCTGGAAAGTTGTTGACTTGCAGCTTTAATCAGAAAGTTGACAGCTGGCTGCTCGTCATTGGTCGAGGTTAAAGAAGGTAGGTGAGACAGAACAAACTTCAAGGTAGATCTGAAGCTGACTTCTCTCTTCCTCGTATGACTCTGCTGATTTAGACTTAGTAAATCCTGACAGTTTAGAAGACTGTCTAGCCGTTACTGAGTCTGATCTATATTCAGTAGCATGCTCCTGCTGAATCGGCTCTACTGAAGATCAACTCTGAGTTTAGTGAACTACTCCTGCTGAGTTCAGTTCCACTGACTCCTTTCAGTATACTATACTGCTCCGGCTGAGTCCAGTATCATTGAGTCTTCTTCTTCTGGTACCGAGGCATGTAATCTACTGAGCGCCTGAACCAAATGAAGAGTGTCCACTGAGTCTGAAACCTCAGAGACAGAACAACATATTACAACTTAATGGTTTATCAGTCAAAGTAGGGTTTTGGGATCTTCAAATCTTTAGCAAATATTCAAAGCACTTGGCTACTGAGTCATCTCTCAACAGATTGTGAGAACATTGAATCATCTCCCAACACTAGAAATAGGAATGGCTAGCACATCTTTTGCAATTGCTGACAAAACCGGGAATCGTGGGCTATTGAGTCTTCACCATTGCAAGACATCGAATTGATCGAACTCCATCTCTGACATCTTAGGTAGCCTCTCTGTGAGATAGAGAATTTTCTTAAGATTGTTGATCATCAAAAGTAGCATGTAGCAAGAGAGCAGATTGGTTATGAAAGACTTGTAAGAGAACTGTATTTTATTATAACAATTATAACTTATAAGAGAAAGTGAGAAACACACCTGAAAAAGACTCTTACGCGGTCGAGCTCCTCCTCGACGTGAAGGTTGTCCTTGCCCCGATTCCGTTGTCACAGTAGAAGAATAAGAAGTACAAGATGTAGTAGGTGTGACATGTTACCTCTTGTAAACATCAAACAACTCATTCAATGAGTTTGTCACTTCCACACTCATTAGAGAGGCCCGCTGCTCATCATACATCGAATTCAAACACTTCTCCACGTGCTTCATCTTCTGTCGTGGATCCAAAATTGCAGTGATGTATAATATCTTGTTTATTTTCAAATTAAGACCATTCTCATCCATCCAGTACTTATCAACGTTCCTCTTCATACTTCTAGCCATTGCATTGATCACTAAGTCGACGTCGTCACCACCACACTCCAGCTCTCCAATGAAAGAAACTAAATCACACAATTCTGAGAGGAACAATGGAGATGTCACGTACTTGGTGCCGGAGACGAGTTTTGTGAGGTCATGGAACTTCTCTAAAAACTCGCAGATAGCAATAATATGAGGCCAATCTCCATCTTCAGGTGGCCTAATGTTGTCTCCCTTGTGAGTTCTCAACCTCATTTCATGCACATATGCCTCATTCATTAATAAAGCCCTAAAAGCCTTTTCATACAAACTTGCCGACTCTAGCATAAAGTAGGTTGAGTTCCACCTCGTAGAAACATCTAAGCATAGACACTTTGTCCACTCCATTTCACAAAATGTGATCACATATTTCTTGAATTGCTCGATTCTAGATGATGAGGCCTTTACCCACTTCACGGCTTGTCTGACTCTTCTGACGGACATACCAATCTCCTCTACCCCAGCTCCCACAATCAAGTTAAGGATGTGCGCAACACATCGCCATTGAAGGTACGTACCATCTAACAGAGTCTCTAAATGAGGAATCATGTGCTTAATAGCAGTGTCATTTGCCGAGGCATTGCCCATCGTGCAACATATGATGTCCTTCAACCCCCAATCCTCCAATGATTCTAAGACTGCAGCACCAATGTCCTCTCCCTTGTGACTTTTTATCTGTTTAAAGCTTATTATCTTCTTCTACAAATTCCATTTATCGTCAATGCAGTGAGCTGTAACACAGATAAAGTTTAGGTTATTCACTGAAGTCCAACTGTCGGTGGTTATTTACACCCTTCCCATCCCTTCCTTGCGAAAATAGGACTTCAAAGAAGTCTTTTCTAGCAAAAAGAACTTCATACAATCTGTCCGTATCGTCTTTCTACCCGGGATTATAAACAATGGTTGGACGATCTTCATAAACCTCCTAAAGCCTTCTCTTTCTACAAAACGGAAAGGAAGTTCATCCCGGATAATCATCTCAGCCAACGCCATCCGACATTTCTCTTGGTCAAACTTCCAATTTGTCAATGTTGATCCCTCTCCTTCGGCCCTCGGTTGAAGATTAAGGATTGATTGATTATCTTGTGCCTTTTCTCGATCCTTACACATCTTTGAATGCGTCTTCAAAGCACTTGTGCCGTTTTTCTTCGGATCGGCTTTAATAAGTTCCCCACAACGACGACATTTTCCGGTCTTTGTTTTTGGATCTCCTTCTCCAACCCAAAGTACTTCGAAGTCATCCCAAACTACGGACCTCGGTTTTGTTGGTAATTTCCGTTTCACATTTCTTGTATTTCCGTCGCTTTGGGTACCTTGTACTGCTTCATCTCGAGTGATTTCTTCAAGCTCAATCTCTTCAACCAACCTTTGGCTTTGGTCATCTTGAGAACTTTCTGTTTCCATCTAAAAAAAATATATTTGTCACTATAAAGTCTAAAATTGCACTAATAAAACTAAAGTCTAAAATTGAAATCAGCAATCACTATCTTTCAGCAATCAGCATTACTTAAGATTATATTTCAGCAATCACCAATCAAGAATCAGCATAACTATTTTAAGATTATAAATCAGCAATCAGCAATTAGCATAACAATCTTTCAACAATCAGCATTACTTAAGATTATAAATCACTAAATCAGCATATAAATCCATTTCACATTTCAATTCTTCAACCCAATAATAAATGTAAATTGACAAGTTCATGCGCTAATTATAAATTACTAAATCAGAGTATAATTCGAAAAAGAATTACTCTCAAAAACAAAAAGGAATTACTCTCAAACTGACGAGGGACGACGAGACCTGAATCTGGACGAGCCGACGAGGGAGCCGGAGAGGCAGAGGTCAAGAGGGGGAGTAGGCGACCGACTGACAGCTATCTTGGCGGCGGCGGAGCCACGGACGGCTGGGCTGGGCTGGGCAGAGCCGTAGAGGACGACTGGATCTGGACGAGCCGACGAGGGAGTTTTCGTCTGGACTCCAGACGATGGAGGACTGAGGAGGATGAGCGCCGAGAGGGAGCAGGAGCGGGGTGCCGGGTGCGGCCCTACGGGGACAACCGGACGGGGAGCCGACTCTGCGACGTAGCGACTCAGCCGAGCAGAGATTTGCCGATTTCACGATTTGGGGAAATGGTAGGGCTGTACAGTATAGACACAACTGAATCTAAATTATATGATTAAATCATATATTATATGTAACTAATCATAAGTTTAACCAACTAATTAAGGTTATCGATTAACCATCGGTTAATTAAATAAAACGATCGGTTAACTGGTAACCGAACCGAAGGAAATTAAGCTAACCGAAACCGAAAATTTGGTTTCAATTAACTGAAAACTAATATTTTCGGTTTTGGTTTTCGGTTATCTGTGCTAACCGAAAACCGATTTCCAGCCCTACTCAGTTGTGATAACTGTTTATATCTTGTCAGGTTAACCATTTGAGTAGTTTTCTGTGATCTGCAACACATTACAAAATCTAACTTATGTACAAGATAAAGGATTACCTGTGCAAAACACACTGTATACCGACAATCTAACTTATATGAGAATAAAACAGTGGTAAGGACAAAACACACTGTATACAAGCATAAAAATTACTTCCAGTATACAAAGTCCCAACAATTCTCTCACTTATACTAAAACAAACTTTTAGTATACAAATTGTTAGTTCTGGTACTAACTAGTAGAAACAAACACGCTTAGTTATCTATCATATCTATCACTGCATCTTCTCTCACTTATACAAAAGTTTCTGCAGTCCTAAGTGGGGGGTATCTCTACCATTCCTAAGCCACGAACATGCTTCTCGTAAGCCGGGATTGGTAAGATCTTTGAGAAAGGATCAACTAGGTTGTCTTCAGTTCTAATTTTGTCAATCACCACGTCTCCTCGATGTACGAATTCTCGTTATGAATTGGTACTTCATGTCTATGTGTTTAGACGCCTTGTGAGATCTAGGTTCATTAGAATTTACCACTGCACCCGCATTATCATAATAAATCGTGATTGTCATAGGCAAATTAGGACCGATATCAAGATCCAGGACGAAATTCTTGAGCCAAACCGCCTCTTTAGAAGCTTCTGAAGCAGCCACATACTCTGCTTCCATGGTAGATTCCGCAATGCACTTCTACTTTGCACTCAACCATGAAATGACTCCACCTCCCAAGGGAAACACATAACCCAAGGTGGACTTCTTCTCGTCTCTATCAGTCCGGAAATCCAAGTCTGTATAACCCAAACGCACTAGATTGTCTAACTGGTAAACAAGTCTATAATCTCTAGTTCATTTAAGGTACTTGAGAATATGTTTTACCGCAGTCCAGTGCTCCTGTCCAGGGTTAGACTGATATCTAGAGACCATGCCTACAACATATGAGATATATGGTCTCGTACAAAGCATTGCATACATGAGGTTACCAACAACAGAAGCATATGGTACAAGCCTCATACTTTCTATCTCCTCAGACGTTTTAGAGCACTAATTCTTGGATAGAAAAGCGCCATGTCTGAAAGGTAATTGTCATCTCTTTGACATTTGCATACTAAAACGAGCTATCACAGTATCAATATAGGATGCCTGGGATAAACTTTAACATCATTTTCCCGCGATCTCGGATAACCTTTAACCCAAGGATGTAAGC
Organism: Lavandula angustifolia; assembly: GCA_028984105.1. Classification (NCBI taxonomy): domain Eukaryota; kingdom Viridiplantae; phylum Streptophyta; class Magnoliopsida; order Lamiales; family Lamiaceae; genus Lavandula; species Lavandula angustifolia. The sequence continues at coordinate 16,545,021 of CM054816.1, read as the reverse complement.
AGCTTCACTTAAATCCTTAATTTGAAACAGCTCGGATAACCATTTCTTTACTCCTTATAACACTTCAACATTGTTTCCAATGAGAAGGATTTCGTCTACGTAAAGTGCAAGAAACACCACTAACTCATCAACACAAATACGGTATACGCACACCTCGTTAGGACATGAGACAAAACCATTGCATTTGACTTCCTCATCGAAACGCTGGTGCCATAACTGGAAAGCTTGCTAAAGTCTATAAATAAACTTCTTAAGCTTCCAAACTAGATGTTCTTCGCCCTCTTTCACATAATCTTCTGGTTGTTTCATGTAAATGTCTCTACCTTCTTCAAGGTGACCATTCAGGAATGCGGTCTTGACATCCATCTGCCAGATCTCTAGGTTCATGTGAGCTGCTATGACAAGGAGAATCCAAATGGTTTGATCATTGCTACAGGCGAGAAGGTTTCCACAGTCGATACCCTTTTCTGAGTGAACCCTTAAACCACTATCATGGCCTTAAATGCCACGATCTCTGCACTAGGTCCTCTCTTTCTCTTGTATACCCACTTACTACCAATGCCCATACAACCCTCAGGTAGTTCTATGACCTCGTATACATCCATATCAGTTATGGACTCAAATCTGAACGTGGTGCATCCATAACCTCTGAACGTGGCTCCAACTTGTCGGCCTACTTATTCAGCACATAAGCAGGACACCCCCAAGTCTTTATGTGGTGCATACTGGGCTTATCCCGCTCTACAACTTGATCGGAGTCGTGTTAATCGACTTGGATGGCACATGGTTCAGTAAATATGCTGCAGTCTCAAGGGCATACCCCCAAAAGGAAATTGACAATGTTGCATAGCTCATCATCGACCGAACCATCTCTAGGAGACTCCGGTTTCTTCTCTTTGACACACCATTCTACTGAGGCATGCCCGGTGCTGTTAGTTGAAATGTAATCCCACATTCTATCAAGTAATCCTTGAACATGTTGGATAGGTATTCCCCACCACGATCAGATCACAGCGTTTTGATTTCTTCACCTATCTTCTTCTCCACTTCTGCTTTAAATTCCTTAAAGGTTTCGAAGCAATCCGACTTGTGGCGAAGAAAGTAAACATATCCATACATCGAGTAATCATCAGTGAATGTGACAAAGTACTCATACCCTCCACGAGCTTGTGTAGACATAGGTCCACACATGTTAGAATGAATCAAACTTAGTGCTTCTGTGGCTCTATAATCATTTGCCTTGAAAGACCTAGTCACCATCTTTCCTTCCAAGCAGGATTCGCAGGTTGAAAGTGGTTCTACTCGGAGAGACTCCAAAGATCCATATTTCACCAACCTTTAGATCCCATTCAGATTGATGTGACCTAGTCGTAGATGCCATAGATAAGTTTGATTTGTCTTAGACGATTCTTTCCTCTTCTTAGAATTTGATTATGAGGAAGCAACATTAACAGAACTACACGGTTTACAAGTAATAGTATATAAAGATCCACCTAATGGCCCACCATAGATAAAATCACCGTTTTTCATGATAGAAACATTGCTATTAAAACTTGATTTATAACCATCCACGGTGTAGAGTTTTGAAACATAAATTATGTTTCGCCTAAACTCCGGCCCATATAAAACATCTTTAAGTACTAAAATAGATCTATCAAAATGGAAATTGCAAAACTCTCGATCCATTGCCCATGGAGACTACCACCTCGCCATAACTCAATTGTCTTTTCTGCAAAAAACCTTACAAGGTGTAACAAACATGATCAGTTGCCCCTGAATGCTCTACCCATTTGTGGGTAGAAGAGGAAACCAGAACAGTTTCAGTTACAAAAGCGACTCGCATCTCTTTCTGTTTTGCCTTGACTTCTGAATTATAATTTTTCCAGTGTCCTTTCTTATCACACTTGAAGAACCTTCCTTTCTCCTTTGGTATTTGCATGCCGCCAGTAAGGACCGTCTTCTTTACTCCCATTGCTCTTCTTGAATTGACCACCATTTTTGCTCTTTTTCGGTTTCGGCCTTTCGGAGGATTCCCTTGAGCTACTCGGGATGTTCAAGACTTGAGCACTCTTGCCCTTTCCTAGAAACTCTTTGACCGCTACCAAAGATTTGAGTAACTTACTCATAGTAAACTCTTTCTTAGACATAGCAGTCCTAAAACAGAAGTTCTTATAAGACTTTTGTAGAGCATTTATTGTGAAGGTAAGATATCTCTTCCACTCTTTGAAATTAGTAAACCCGTTAGGGTTTGGTTGGTGAGAATGTTTAGGAACTCATGAAATTTGTGAATAGACATATCTAAAATATATAAAAGCATGTAAGAAACTAATATTCGCACATAATTTGTAATTAATATCATTGTAACCTTTTGTAAAAACAATGATATTATGAATCTCGAATAGCCCTTGGATTTCCACTCGTAAGCCACGCAGGTGGACGCTTACTAGCGTAACCCTAGACCAAGCTAATTACCTAGCTCTTTAATTCCAATTCACGCCTAGTTTCTTAAGATGAATGGAATTAATAGTTCGACTGTCTGGACCATGACACTTGTTGGTCCTGAGAAGTGGTTCAGGTGTGGGGGGAGGGGGGGGCAGTGAATACACTTGAATACAAATTCGTTTCTCAAACGCGAAAAAAGACATAAATAATATAACAATGAAAAAAGACAAGTGGAACATAAATATTTGGTATGAGACATAAATAATAGAACAATGAAAAAAGACAAGTGGAACATTAATTATAAATGGAACGGAGTGAGTACAAAACAAGGAATTACAAAAGAAACTATGCCTGAACTCAAAACTTGGTACAAGAGAAGTACTTCCAACACAAACAATAACAAATTAACAGTATATCTAAATTAGTTGGTAAAAATCATCTTTTTCCAACTAAATATAAGAATCGTCTTTTTTTTTTGTAATGACGTAAAAATAAAAAATGTTGGTCCTAAGACGTGGTTCAGGTGTTGGGGGGGGGGTGAATATACCTGAATCACAAACGCGAAAGTCAGCTCTAGCTGAGTTTGCTACTGAATTGAGTCAGACAACCAAATATATACTTTCGGATCGCGTGGGCAAGAAATTCTTCTACTGAGTTCAGCTCTACTGACTTAAGTCAGTCGAACAGTCGTTCAGTATCAGAGTTGTGTGCGGAAGTATAGGCCCTATGAAACGTCTCGGTTGGAAAACTGGTTTTATGCAGAGTTTGATAAAATACAGTTTTAATGCAATATGATCAGTAAGAGGAAATAGTAAATCAACACAGCAGATTTTTAAAGTGGTTCGGACACACTGGGTCCTACGTCCACTGTCCTGACCAAAGCAGGATACTTGTTATACTTATACTGAGCAAGTCTCAGTGATCTATTCTCAAGACAGATACAACTTGAAGCTTATACTGAGCAAGTTCTCAGTGATCTATTCGCATGACAGATTCTCTACTTATAGTCGTAGAGACTTTTACAACGGTTTCAAACTTAAAGAGTTTGAGTCTTCTCCAACTAAGAGGAAGTTCTTACAATAAGAACAGTTTCACAAAGATGTGAACTTCCTCGAGGTTTCTAAGCTATAGATATTACAATAAGGCTTGCTTAGATAAGACAAAGGGAACAAAGAATAACTCTAAGTGATGAACTAAAAAGGTTCTTCTAAGAAAGCTAGTTCTTCACTGGATTCTTCAAACGAGAGCGTTAAAAGTTTTGTGCGGATATAGCTTGGGTTCCCGGTAGTGTCTCTGCATGAAGACTTCTCTTATATAGTCGTCGATTGTGAATAGATCCGTTGGAGGGAGGTCTAGCCACGAGTCAAAACGACAAGAAAAACGACTCCTTAAATTTGAACGTTGATGAGTAGGTGCACTATAGAGATACGCCTCTTTTTCAGTTTGGGAGCAGCTTTTGTCAGAAAGGATAAGTTGTTGTTGACTCTTTATTGGTCGAGGCAGATTGGTAGGTGAGACTTGTCAAACATCAAGGTTGACTTCCTCTGAATCCTCGGACCTTCAACTGAGGTGACTTCCTACTGACGTCCTTCTGAGTATAAGTGCATGAACACGAGTTCCTTTGCAGATTCAGTTGGTGGTCGGCTGACCAACTGACTTCTTCGATCCTGAGTCCATCAGCTGAGTGCAAGGTCTTCTACTGAACTCTGCAGCTATTGAACTCTAGCCTACTGAGTTCCTAACAACTGAACTCAAACTAAGCTATTACAGAACGAAGGTATATTATTTAGCTAGGGGTTTTGGGATCTTCAAATCTATAAATGTATCTACTGAATCCTTATCCCAACAACACTATTACATTAAAACGAGGAAAGGGACTTCGTGGGAAGTGAATTGTACCCACGGTGACATCTAAGCATTGGCCATTAATTTAAACCAAAATAGAATCAAATTCTCAAAATTGACATACGTATGAGAATCATGTCGCATTCAATTTGATCTAATTGGTCATCCTATTTAATTATTATCTTCTATAGTACTCGTGTTTACTAGGCACGCAAGCCACAAAGTTAGTTCGCTCCCACTACTCAATAATAATTAAATATTATTTTTGAAAAACTCATCTCACAAAACTTGTAACTCAAAGATGCAAGCAAGCTACGCAGGTGGACGTTTACTAGTATAATCTTACTACTTTTGTGTAGCGTCCAATTAAATGGAGGTCCAATTAAAAACTTAATATCCAATTGATAGAATCAAATTAAACGTTTAATTTATTTCTTGTTAGTCTTTTTGTTCAAAAGGTTTGTTGAATCATGCATATCTACATAATTCCTAAAGCATGCTTTTCTAAACACACATAATAAAACGTGCTTGCGAAAAAATAAACATGCTTAAAATGATGCAAACTCGATTTTCATGCTCTTCTAAGCTCAATTAAACACATAATCGCATGCTAAGCATAAGAATAAATAAATGCAAAAATAAGAAATTAAAACATCATTATCGGGCTAAAAAATACGTAATTCCTATCTATTACATAGCCTAAACAATTATAGTTCTTCGAAATCTTCTAAATTATTTGAATTTGGAGCGGCCAACATCATTACCACGTCATCACGGTGCCTGCCACGTGGCAGACACGTATATACCCACCTCAGTACCTAGGGCTGACGTCAGCAAGCCCAGGGCTGAAGTCAGCCCTCGTTCTTCAAGAATGTGCCACCTCTGCGACTGGATTGCTCCACTCTGGTCATCCCCCTCGCTTCGACGTGGTCAGGCGAGGCTATGCAGCTAGGAGCCTTCATCCGCCGCCACTTGGAAGTGCCTGAAATAGGATGTCGCCGGTGGCCATGACTGCACGCAGCAAACGCACCGCCGCCGCGCTTCTAGGCCGGCAATCACTTTGCCACCTCCATGCCAGGCCTGCTGCCGACTCCTTAACATCACCTGGAGTGTCCTAAACAGAGAACTACCCGCGCCGCCGCCGAGCTCGCAATCGCCGCTCGCTGCTGCGCCGCCTCCCGCCGCCGCATCCGACCTCCATTGCCTCGTCAATCAACACCAAACGTTAGCCAGACGTCTGGGCAGCAAAGATTGGTTGTCAATTTTCACCGTCGTAATGGGAATTTTTGTAATTGTGCAACCTGTTGCCTGAGAAAATTTTAAGTGGACAATCAATTTTCGACGTCGATCCTGACCGCATCCGGTGTCGGATGACACCTAAAACCTATCAATGTGAAGCTCGTGAAAAGAGGAATCCAACAGTTCAAGCAGATCGTCAATCGGACACCGAACGCGCCGAGAATCGCCGCCGCAATATGCGGCGGAACCCTAGCTTAACTAGGATTTGCAGTCAATTGGAGCTTTTCTGGACAGCACGACCACCTCTCATTTCTGACGCAATTCCGGACAAAGAATAAATTGGAATGGGTCGTGCGACCTATCCAGATGAAGCTAACAAAACTACGAACAATACTATTTGACTGGATTAGCCAAATAAATTTGCACACGCCCTCACGCACCGCCAACTTTTGGCAGCGGAACCCTGCCAGAAACTAGGGTTTTACCCTTTTTCGTCTTTTCGCGCCTCCGCCTAAATTTTCATTCCTCCCGGACCAAAATTATAGTACATAAATAGTATAAATACGTAACATATTGGTCCTATCAACTACTCGTGGATTTTCTCACAGGTAAAATATTTCAAAGTGGTCAAAAACAGTGGCACGCAGGCCGCCCCAAACACGAAAATTACCCGATGACGATGGATAAAACCCTAAACATGTTCCTAAAAAGCAAAAATCAATTGCCCAAACCATACTCTAATACCAAAGTGAAGGAACGTGATTACTTGCCTCCTACGTATGTTGCGGCGACACCCTAGCTTAACTAGGATTTTCGGTCAATTGGAGCTTTTCTGGACAACACGACCACCTCTCCTTTCTGACGCAATTCTGGACAAAGAAGAAATTGAAATGGGTCGTGCGACCTATCCAGATGAAGCTAACGGAACTACGAACAATACTGTTTGACAGGATTAGCCAAATAAATTTGCACGCGCCCTCACGCGCCGCAAACTTTTGGCGGCGGAACCCTGCCAGAAACTAGGGTTTTACCCTTTTTCGTCTTTTCGCGCTTCCGCCTAAATTTTCGTCCCTCCCGGACCAAAATTATAGCACATAAATAGTATAAATACGTAACATATTGTCCTATCAACTATTCGTGGATTTTCTCACGAGTAAAATATTTCAAAGGGGTCAAAACAGTGGCACACAGGCCACCCCAAACACGAAAATTACCCGATAACGACGGATAAAACCCTAAACATGCTCCTAAAAAGTAAAAATTAATTGCCCAAACCATACTCTGATACCAAAGTGAAGGAACGTGATTACTTGCCTCCTTCGTATGTTGTTGTAGCTCTGATTAATGCTCCTGCTTTGACCTTCTGATCTAAGTGAAGGAACGGGATTACCTGCCTCATTCGTATGTTGTTGTAGCTCTGATTAATGCTCCTGCTCAGACCCTCTGATCTGTGTCCCGACCTTTTTTTCCTCCTTGTGGTTAGAGAACTGAAGAAAAGATATAAATTGTCTCTCTCTCTGTTACTCGCGCGTTTGCGTGTACATGAGTATGAATGTTTGTGTGTTTTGATTATAAAAAGAATACTAATATATATGGGCTTCAAAAGCTTATATTATATTAATAATTGTAGCCCATTAATTTAATTATAGTCCTAATGGGCTTCCACATCAATTGACCCATAATATAATAAATTAATTTATTGGATAACTTATATTTATCAATTAATTGACCCAACCAATTAATTCAAGATAAATAATATTATTAAATAATGCAAAACACATTAATCTATTAATAATAATTTTTGAGTGATAATAAATAACTGGGCAACTAATCGGGCTAGACCAATGATCCAATATAAAAAATAAAGTTAGGCCTCATATCAATTAATTATCTATGCTCAGCCCATAGCAAAATCAATTAACAAATAAGATTCATTCCACTACAGAATCTGTGTTGACTTACTCATTTATCTCAACTTGAGCATGAGCTTGTATCTTAGACTTAATTGATTCCCTTATTTAAAATAGAAATATCCGTGAATTAATTAAGCCCACTGACAACTTAAATTAATTAACATCTTATTATATTCGTGAGTATACCACTTGACCTTATTAACACACCTGAACTTAATCAACCAGATGAGTTTAGCAAAATCAATTAATAAACACAGATTCATTCCACTACAGAATCCGTACTGACTTACCCCTTTATCCCAACTTGAGCATGTGATTGTATCTTAGACTTAATCGATTCTCATATTTAAGATAGAAATATCCGTTAATTAATTAAGCCCACTGACAACTTATATTAATTAACATCTTATTATATTCCTGAGTAGTACCACTCAACCTTGTTAACACACCTGAACTTAATCAACTAAATTTGTTTAGTGTTATAATCCTTACGAGTTCCTCAAGGATATTATCAACCCATTTTACTAGGATACGGTTCAATATACAGACAACCAGCCTGAGTCACAAATGACTACTAGCACCCAATATACGTAGATCCGATCGCAATGAAGTTCACCATAGTAGATCAAAGTGATAGATAATCAAATGCACTCAGCTGAAGTTTACCAAGCTTAAGACCAGCAAAGTCACTAAGATCTTGGTTCTCCACTTGTGGTTCTCCACTAAGGTCAGTCAGGAGAACACATATCACTGTGTCTGTCAATACACACCTTCAGTGTACCAGTATGGATTAGCAGTCAAGAGAAACCACTTCTTATTTAAAGTACAACTTATACCGACAACTTACCATAAAGTTCTCTCAGCTTTGATAACTATTTATATAATCAATTGAGTAGTCTTTTGTGATCTACAACACACTACATAATCTAACTTATGTACAAGATAAATGATTACATGTGCAAATATATATATCATATATGAGAATAAAACAGCGGTAAGGACAAAAAAAATATTGTATACAAGCATAAAAATTGCTTCCAGTATACAAAATACCAACACCCCCACACCTATTTTCTCATATTAGGATCATCAATTGGTATCAGAGCAGGTCTAACCTTCTCTAGTTTGATTCTAAAAAACTCGTCTTATTACTTGTCATGTGTGCTTATTACTGTTATTACTATCATTTCACTATGTCTGAAGAAAACTCAGTTATCAGGGGAGTGCCTATGTTCGACACAACCAATTATGAATTATGGAGAACCAGGATGGAGACACATCTAAACTCCGTAAATGACTACATGTCAGACGTCATAAAAATAAGACCTATCCCGATTACCATCGATTCTACTAAAACTACCGCTGATGGAAAGATGCAAATTGGAAAACCTGTCCCTAAGCCTAAGTCACAGATGCCCAACGAGGAGAGGAAGATCCACAATCTTGATAAAGTCACTATCGATGACATGCTCAAAACTCTAGACGACTCCTCTGTAGGAAGAATTGCCTACTACAAAATAGTTAAAGAAATGTGGGACACACTGGCCGAGATTAGTAGCAGAACCAAGAAGATCAAGTAAAACAAACTGATGATAACTAGTCAGAAATATGACTCCTTCACAATACTCTCTAGTGAGTCAATCGAATGAATGCACATCAGATTTACTAAATTAATGAAATGTGCAGGTTAGGAAAGAGGTGTTTTAATAGGGAAATGAATCAGTGAATCCTGAGAGGACTCCCTCAAGCAAAATCCGAAAACTTCTAAAATCCTGAAGCAGATTGAGGATCTCGACTACATAACTCCTGACTACGTCTTCTCAGAACTAAAGGCTCATGAGTTCAAGATGCAACTACCTGACCCCACAAGCAGCTCAACTAAAAGCGAAAGCCAAGTCTACAATAGCAGATTTGCTTTAACAACTACTGAGGAAAAGAAAGTTGTAACACTGACGGAAAACCTCAATAACAATTCGTCTTGATGGCCAGATGTATTGAAAGAAGAAGCAACAAGTACGATTAGTACAAGACTATCTACAAAAAGCATCAGACAAGTTAAAGCCTAACAGAGAAAGAAGAAGGAAGGACAAAGATTCGAAGGCAAAATCAGAACCTTCTTCCTCCAAATGAAAGGAAGAAAAATAGTAGATGACAAGCCACATAAATGCTACAACTACTACAACACTAGTCATTATCAATATGATTGTCCCGAGCTCACTCCTAAGGAAAGAGCAGAAAGAAAGTGCTCTGAAAGAAAGACAAACCTTGGTTGCTAAAGAAAATGAAGCCACTGTATCGTCATCAGATTTAGGAAAAAACGAAGACGAAAGACTATTCGATTCCTCTAGCGATGATGTGGGGCTGATAGCAGTTGAATGCTCTATAAAAACATGCCTCATGGCCGATGAAGAAATTGAGGTAAACTCACTTAAATCTATGTCTTCTTCACCGCACACAAGATTTTAGCTCTACTTTAGGAGACTTCGACCTCTAGAACTCCTTTGAGGATCTGATGGCTAACCATCAACAATTACAAAAGTTCTTCAACAAAGTTGTTGAAGAAAACAAAGAGTTATGGATCAAATTGAGGGAATCTCAGAAGACATCAAAGGATCTCACTGAGCACAAGTATGTATTCTGAGAGTAAGTGAAGAAAGAGATAATCTAAGGAAAATGTTTCAGGATCTTGAGCCACAAGTGACTCTACTAACGAAGGAGTTAACTGACAAAGAGTATGAATATCATCAATTACGGTTAAAGTCCAGGGAACTCTATCAAGACCACTAAAGACTAAAAAAGTTAGAAAAGACATTCAACATTACTGAAAAATTCCTGAATTCACACAAAATATTCGGATGAATATTGGAGGAACAATGTTTGTCCAACCATTGAGGTGGCATATGCTATGATAATCGAACCCCTACTAACATGTCATGGCCCAAACAGTAAAAGGATACCTAAACACTTTTCCCTTGCGGGAACAGGGAGAAGGTTTAAAAGCAACACTCGTAGGAGCTGAAGACTCATGAGTAGTGGAGAGTGAATGCTCAAGACACATGACCTACCGAAGAAGTTTATTAATGGGCTCCAAAAAGATGGTAGGACCTCTTATCTCCTGTGGTGACAACTCTAAAGGATACACCAAAGGCTATGGTACATTAACATCTAGATCAGTAGAGGTTCCAAATGTGTCTTATGTTGAGGGTCTTAAACATAACTTACTGTCAGTCAGTCAATTTTGTGATAATGTTAAACGTGTAACTTTTGTTGTTGACTTCTGTCATATAGTGGATAAGTCTACAGGGAAGATAGTTCGATCATAACTCGCACCAAGAATATCTATATGGCTAACTGGAACTCTTGCGAACCTTTAACCTGTCTCGTAGCCAGAAGTAGCAATGACACAAAATGGTTATGGAATAGACGGCTCAATCATTTTAATTTTAAATCCATCAACAGACTTGCTAGAGGTCTTTAGCAAGAAGTGTTCCAAATGAAGTCTATCTTAAAGATGGAATATGCAAAGCGTGTACAACTGAAAAGCAAACACTCATCACACCTAATGGCATACCTGCTCTCTCTACTAACGGAGTTCTACAACTTCTTCATATGGACCTATTTGGTCAACTGAGTCCTTGTTCCATTAATGGAAAAAAATATGGACTAGTGGTCATTGATGATTACTCTCGATACACTTGGGTCCTACTTCTACACATAAAGAAGGAAGTAATTGAGAAATTGCAAGAACTCTAGTCTCAAATCAACATAGAGAAAAATAGCAAAGTCGTAAGGATCAGATCTGACAGGGGAACTGAGTTCATAAACTCCTTCATGACGACTTACTATAAGACAAAAGGCATTTTCTACGAGACCTCAACAACAAGGATTTCTCAATGGTCTAGTTAAAATAAAAAAAATCGGACGTTAAAAGAGGCGTAGAGCAATGATAGTTGATTCAAGACTTCCACACAAATTCTGGCAGAAGCAGTCAACACGACAAATTATACTCAAAATCTCTCTCTACTGACTAGACATCAAGGCAAAATGCCCTACGAATTATGGAAATGGAGAATTCTCAACATATCTTATTTTCACATTATTGGTTGTCCCTGTTTCATCCATAATAATGGGAGAAAAAAACTAAACGCTTTTTATAGCAAATCTGACTCAGGAGTTTTCTTAGGATAATCCCAGGTCAATAAAGTTTTCAGAGTCTTTAATTGTCGAACTATCTCTATGGAAGAAACACCTCATGTGGTTTTTGATGAATTTACTGATTACTGCAGGAATAATAAATCCAATCGAATTGTGATTACTAAAGAGTAGTTATCGCCAGTAAAGGAAGCTCAATGGAAAGCACCCATTATCGAACCAATCTTGACGTGGGACGACATTGATAGCGACAATGGAAAAATTTTTGAGTCTCACGACTAGACGTTGTGTCAAATAACTAAGGTTAATGAAGATAACCCACGGGTAACTAAGACCTTTACCGAAGGTAACATCTCAGGAGGAGCTGATGATAATGTCATTATTACTAATAATATCCCCAATGAGAATCATTCTTAAGATTCTGATTGTGCTATTGATTTTAATAATTTTATAGATGAAACTGTTGAGATGAACACATAAAACGTAAGACCTGGAAGGACGCACACTCAGAAAAGGAGATTATTGGTGATCCAACAATTGATTTTCGACCTCGCAGTTTTCACAATGAAAATGCCACATTCTCTTGCTACCTATCAACTGAAGAACCTGAAACAATTGAAGATGCTCCCCAATATCCTGGATGAAATCAGGCTATGCAAGAGGAACTCAGCCAATTCCAAAGAGATTATGTTTGGGAAATGGTAGAAAGAACATCTCATCAAGATGTAATAGGAACCAAATGGGTGTTCAAAAACAAAAGAGATGACAACAACAACATTGTCAGAAACAAAGCAAGACTAGTTGCCAAAGGATATTGTCAATCTGAAGGGATCAACCATGATGAAACCTATGCACCAGTGGCCAGACTTGAAGCAGTTAGACTATTCATCGCCTACGCATCACCTCAGCATTTCAAAGTCTACCAAATGGATGTGAGATGCGCCTTTTTAAATGGCGAACTAAAAGGAAGAGGTCTACGTAGAGCAGCCGCCAGGTTTCGAACATGGCAACAAAGTCTACCGGTATAAAACAAGCTCCTCGAGCTTGGTATGAAACGATCTCAGAATTTGTTCTTCAGAAGAAGTTTGTCAAAGGCACCGTGGATCAAACTCTATTCAGATATACTGACGGGGAAGATATCCCACTAATAAAAATTTATGTTGATGATATCATATTCGGATCTAAGAATGAATCTCTATGAAAAATGTTTTAATCTGATATGACTAACAAATTTGAAATATCTATGGCGGGAGAGAAGAATTACTTCCTAGGTTTACATGTCAAACAATCACCCGAATGAATATTCATCAATCAGGCGAATTATGTTAAGGTTCTCATCAAGCGTTTTGGCCTCACTTAGAGCAAATAAATAAAAATACCCATGAACAGAAATTGCAAGATGGAACCTAACCCCTAGAGAAAGTCAGTAAACTCCACTAACTCGGTCCAAAAAAGGTCTTCTGGACTGTTGCCGTGCCCAAGCTTCCAACTCCGGATAGACGGAGACGCACGAAAGCTTACGACAAAACACTCAGACTCACTTTTTTCGGAACACACAACAAGAAGCTCATTATGAGGAAATGGCCCCTTGCCCACTATTTATAAGGGCTTGGTCAAAACCCTAATGGACCTTTGACCTCCAAGCCCATCCAATAGTGAAAGGGCCACTATACCATTATCAATTGTCTTGGCCCATTAAGGGCCAAACAATTCTAGGTAATTAAGTGATCTAGTGAGTCTGAGAGAAGATGTCGCATATAATTGGGCATATGTTCGGGCCAGACCAGGGACCTAATACAAGAAATAAAGACGGGCCTCAAGTGAATTAATTTTCCATACTCAGCCCAGAGTATTATTAATTCACAAACATAGATTCATTCCACTAAAGAATCTATGTTGACTTACCCCTTTATCCCAAAAGTTGAGTCAGGGCTTGTATTTTTAACTTAAGTTAATCCTCGTATTTAAGATATCGAATATCCATTAATTGATTAAGTTTACTGACTACTTAATACAATTAATATCGTATTCTTGAGTAGTACCACTCGACCTTATTATCATACTTGAACTTAATCAACCTGCAGGGTTTAGCATGATAAACCTTTCGAGTTCCTCAAGGGGATATCATCAACCCTGTAATGGGATACGGATGCATGCTGCAGATAACCAGCCTGAGCTACACGCAACAACACTCACCCAAGATACAGAGATATACGGTCTCGATTACCCTCACCCATAGTAAGTCAAAGTGATAGCTAGTCGCGTGCACTCAGCTGAAATCTCATCAAGCTTAAGATCAGCTGAGTCTCCGAGACCTTGGTTCTTCACACATGTTAGATAGAAGAACACGTCTCACCGCGATCCATCAATACATAAAATGTATCAACATAGACAAGTGACCAAGACAAGTCACTTCTTATCTACGTTGCAGCCTAAACCGATAACTTGTCCTAAAGTTGCCTCGGCTGTGATAACTATTTATATCTCACTAGTTCAACCAATCACTACAGTCTTCTATGATCTACAACACACTGTATGATCTAACTCACGTGAGATAAAGGACTAAATTATGCAATTATAATAATCAGATAGGAGAATAATAATAGTGGTAACAGGAAACATTGTATACAAGCAAATACGTAGACTACTTTCAGTATACAAACCCTACAATAGGATCATTTCTCTACCTCACAGCAAGTCGTCCTGACATATCCTTTGTTGTGAGAGTGCTCGCTTGATATCAGGTTGATCCTAAGCTCGCACACATGGAAGCTGCAAAGAAAATACTTCGATACTTAAAAGGAACAACTGAAGTAGGACTATAGTATCCTACTAATGAAAACTTAGAACTGACTTGTTATTCTGATGCTAACTATGCAGGTTGGAAGATCCGACCACAAATCCACATCAGGAACGTGTCAGTTTCTTGGAAGCAAGCTAGTTTCCTAGTTCTCTAAGAAACAAAACTCAGTCGCAACTTCTACAGTTGAAGCTGAATATTTGGCCGCAGGAAGCTGTTGTGCCCAGATTCTATGGCTCAGAATCCTATACTGCATACTTGATACAAGCATGTTGACATTCGGCACCATTTCATCAGGGATCATGTTGAAAAGAAAGATATCAGAATGGAACGTATTGATACAACAAGATAACGAGCTAATATCTTCACAAAAGCTCTCCCTAAGGAACAACTCAGATCGGATCCTCTTAATTCCAGATCCCGAATCTTTTACTTCAGTCCAAGTCCGGCCCAGATCCATTAGTCTCAAAAAATGAGATCTAAATCCAGATCCATAGGGCCTCGGATCTAGACCCAGATCCATATTTTTTTTTAAACTAAAATTAACAAAATTCTAAATCAATTAAAATTTAGCTAGGTTAATTAACTCTACGATAACACCATAATCTATTAAAACATTAATATCATTAAAAAGTTAAAATACTATGATACTACAAAAATATCGTAATTATTTTAAAAACAACCACGATCTCCTTCCCAATAAGAACTTTCAAAGAAGTGGATAGCTACTCAATCTCATCCCTCTTTTTTATTTATTAGATTATTGATAAAGTATTTCAAGCTCAGTAATAATGTAATGTGATATTTTAAGTATAATAATATATAATTCCTCCGTTCAGTCCGACTTAGCTACTTTCATTTTTTTTTTGTCCCATTTAACTTGGCCTCTATTTAAAATAATATTATAATAAAGTCTAATTGGTCTCACCACTTTACACATAACTACCCACTATCCTTAATAAGCGTGTCCAAACCAAATACGCCAAATCGGGGGATGGAGGGAGTATAATATTTTAGATATAATAATAATATAATTTTTTAGTTAAAAAAATTTGTGGATCTGGACCGGATCTAAATCTCAGAAAGCAAAGTCCAAATCAAGATCCGCAATTTCTGAAACGGGTCCGGATCCATTGGATCCAATTTTTTTTAGATCTAGACCTGGAAAAATGGATCTGAATCCACAGATTTGGACCTGGTCCAAGATCCATCGTCTTTCGTAGATTCAATTAGATTTGAGTTTTAAGAAAAAACATGCAACTGGAATCAAATTTCACAAAATTATCGTAGTGTTATTGGTAATTTTAAATAATTATTAATTTATGATATTGAAGCGACCATATATTTATATTGGAGTTTTCTGAAAATTGTAGTCGTCCCGCCTGACTTGTCTTGTTTCTTTTTTGCACGGAGATTAAGATGAGAAGGTGGTTGTTTGTAGATGAGTAGATGATTGTGTGTGGAGAGGTAGGACCCACAAAAAAAAATGGGAGTTTGTATACTCCCACCTTCCCATTGATAGTGGTGCTTTTTCCTTTTCGGTTTGTCTCATTTGAAATGGTCCATTTCAAAAAAAAGAAAAAAAAAATACTACATTCTCTTATATTTGATTAAATTATTTCTCTTAACTACTTTATCATTCACTATCTCACCATCTCACTCATCTCTCTCTAACTTTATCACTTACTCAACTTTCTATCTCTCTCTAACTTTATTACTTACTCTACTTTCTTAATTCTCGTGCCGAAAAGTCAATGGGTTATAATCAATGGGACGGAGGGGGTGTAATTATTTTTCATTTTAAGAAATAAGACAAGTCAAGCGGAAAAACCAAAAAAAAAAAAAAAAAAAACTAGACAAATCAAGCGAGACGGTTGGAGTATCTTATTTCTTAATTTGATGATTTTTTATATTGGTTCAAGTCAGGATCGAAGGAAAATATTATCTTAAAAAAGTTATTAATTTATCGAATATTAAATTATAGAGATTTTGCTATGCCTTTTTTAGGTGGCGATAAAAAAAATAAATAAATACTCTCTCCGTCCTGCCCGACTTGTCTTGTTTCTTTCCGTCACGAAGATTAAGATGAATGAGTGGTTGTATTTAAATAGGCAAGCCCTCAAAGAAAAAGGGGTAGATTATCTAGTAATTATTTTCTTTTTTTGGAAATAAGACAAGTCGGATGAATCGGCCTGAAAAGGAAAACAATACAAATCAAGCGCGACGGAGGGAGTAAATAAGTTTCATAATGCAAAGGTATCATAAATTCAAGACTTTTGAGCACCCTACTGTTAATTAACCTCAATGAATAAACCTCTTACCTGTCCAATTATTGGTTAAATTTGAAGACAATAGAATAAATTCTAGCTCTCGTGATGTCAATTAAATATTACGTAAATACTGGTGAGAGAACTATTTTTATTTGAGAAAAACACAATATTTGATACTTATCTAGCAAAACAATTTGAAGATGGAAATCAGATATTGCACCTTATAGCTGTGCCGAAGTGCATAACAAAATGCAACTAGATTGAACTAAATGAAGTCGACAATTATTGTATTGTATCCTCAAGGAGAGATGGTTTGAATCCATAATTACTAATGGATCACTTCCCGATTTCCCATGTTTTAAATTCCATAAACATGAGGGGAAAATAGGTTCAATTGTTGCCAAAGCAACAAGCTTAAAGAGAAAAAAAAAAAGTAAGTTTCAAAACCAATAAGTTTTGAAGCCTGAAATATACTGCAAAACTCATTCCTCATCCTGTCAAAAGATCTTATTCTAGCATCAAATTGCCAAATAAATTCAGTGATGATGGTGTTCGTGATCATCTTCGTCTCCATGTCCATCTGGAGGTCCGCCTGGGCCTACTACGTCCAACTGTCATCCAGGCTAAAGTTGTGAGCGTTTTGATTGAGACAGAAGCATAATTATGTTCTGTTAATCAACTAATGATAATATTATCTGAGGTGCCTCAGTAACAACCATTAAGATAAACTAAGATGAATCTAAACAAAGAGGCACAAGCAAATCCGACACAAGGAAGCACAAGCAAATCACCTCATTGACCCTTTTGGAGGTGATTAAAATGTCAAGTAGTATTCTGCCATAAGAAAAAGTGAAGAAAGAAAGTGAATGATAGGGAAAAATGATAAGGCAAAAATGCAAATAACCCTTTTGTTTTACCAAAAATGCAAAAAGATAAAAGGGGCAATTTAATAGCCTAAATACCCCCTCAAATATTGTAAATTTATGCACATTTTCCCCAAATATCCTAACTACCTAACGATGTTACTTTTACTGTGATTTAAGTAATTATCCTTGAAACATTTCCAAACTGATTGTTCCTATTTGGCGAAGGATAAAATGTATATTCGTATAGTAAAAATGGTATAAAGGCATAGATGTATTAAAGTATGCCATATGTGTTCCTCTAAGAGTTGCATTTGAGCATAATGGATTTTGTTTGAAGATTTTACAATAATAGAGAGGGGGTTTATGCTATTAATTAAAAAAGGGTTTTCTGTTTTTTGGGAAACCGGGGTTATCAACATTTTCTTCCGGACAGATGAGAGAAGGAAAAGAACATTGAGTCCATGCATAGAATAAAGAATCATGAACATGGAAGAAGAAGCAAAAGAAACTGAACAAATAACTTCACTAGGATCTTCATATGCAACAACTTCGAGTAATTTTATGCAAGTCAACTAAAGAAGATTGTATAGCTAAGGTAAGTTGATGTTGTCAACATCAATTTGCAACTTCTTCTGTCCAAAGCAGTTTAAACAAAATAAAACGTGCACAATATCCTCTCAAACTTGTGCAATATCCAGCAAAGAGAAAGCGAAAGAAGTATCAACATGTATCAAGGTGGATCACAAGTAGTTATAACAAATTTATTAAGCATCTCTAACTTAATTGGTATACGACATTCAGAGGAGCCCAAAATAGCAGAAAAATTGACAGCACTATATAGACACCTTAGACAGTTTAAGTTAGTCATTTTGAGATATCTATTCTTACCACAAAATATTGTGAGCATACTGTGCATTCATGTGGCTTGCCCTTCTCTAGCCAAAACCATACAACATCATGCTCATCCTCTGATTAAGTTCAAGCAAATAACAATTAACAAAAAAACCAAGACCAAGGCAAAAGAGCCACAATGCAAAGAAACATAAAAAAGAAGCAAATAAAGACATACCGCCCTCACCACCGGGACATCCCACAATTCTTTTGTCATAATAAGAACCAATCACAGCAGGGGCTTCCTAAGGGAAAAAAAGAGAGATTAGATATATAGATTCTCCATTGTACGTATTTCACAGAAAGAGTGTATACATAATAGACATTTAACGAATTAAAAAAAAAAATGAGTGATGATGCATCTACAATCAATTCTATGAAAGAAGTTTCTTATTAAAAAATGGCGTTAACTTAAACTCACGAAAAAGGAGCAACTACAGGGATGCAATCGAAATTGAAAATCCAAGTATAGGGAACAAAATAGTAAAACACTGAGAAGTACATCTATACATAATATATAATATACCGAGTTAACCCAATGGACAAACTTTGGAGTCTTTATGATGTGAAAAACATTCAGTTAAACATCAAAGCCTTCAGACTCAAAAAAGTTAAGTGGAAGACCATCAAACACTCAAGAAACTATAACCAAAGAGGTTTCTATAAATTACGGAAACACAACTTAAGGAAAACACCAAGAAAAGAGAAAACGTAACGGATGTAATTTCCGAGGCCCTTAATTTTTTCAATCCCCTTCGTTAGGGATGGGTATAATTAGACAATACACTAAAAAGTAAACATTTCTAACAGTAAATATATTTTATACATACATGTACTTCTCCTTGTAACTAACAGCAACAAAGCTGACAGATCAATACATTTTAAGCATGAAAGTAGATACTCATTGATTCTCAAAAATGGTTCAGTAGCTGAGTTAGGTTAATATAAACTTTAAAAAAAAAAAGGCAGTTCAAAGAACTGACCTTGGTTCCAAAGGGACCAGATGGATAGTTGATTTCCAGAAGGTCCTTTCCCTAATAAAAAGCAATTCAATAAATTGGTGAACAAAAATCAATGAAGCAATCATAATGCCGTCTTTGATGAATTAAACAGAAAACATCTACCTAACGAAATATTACAATATATTGCTAACCTGAAGCGCAGCTTCCAGCTCTTCTCGCTCATGACCAGTAGCAATAGGAACTACATCCTCCACTCTCAGTTCAGTCACATTCCCTAACAAATGTATACACAACTAAAAAATATTGTTATCATTCATCAGCACGGAGTCATATACGTCAACCTAAATCATAAATCTACACCTAAATTGATTTAATAAAAAACAAATAAATAGAAATTAGGGTTAGGTGACACAAACCAGGTGCAGAGAAATGACGGGTGAAAGCGGAGACTGGTCGGCTGAGGCTCGTCCGCGCGGCCGAAGAAAAGACGGCGCCTCGCAAGAGCCTGGATGCGGATCGGGCCGGGCCGAATCTTCGTAGCTGAATCGCAACCCTTCTCCACATGATTATCACCCGAATGCGTAACCGCGAGCTATTGGCGCCCTCGATCGACAAAGATCGGTTTTTTCCCCCTAGGAATTTCTCGAATTCGACAGACGAAGAATTGAAATGGGAGTCAGACAGAGAGAGGCTTTCTCCAACTAGGGTGGGTATAGTTTAAAGGGGAATACATAAGAATAGCCTCTTTTAAAAATGTAAATTTTTTAGCCACTTTCCACTGAAATAATAAAAAATATGGAATATCAACTACTTTTTCCGTCCTATTCGACTTGTCTAATTTTTCTTTTTGAAATTTATCCTCGCTTCGACTTTGCAGTTTTCAAAAAAGCGAAGCTGAATCATTACACAACCTACCACTTTTTCTTTGTGGGGCCTACCTCTTTACACACAATCACACACTCATCTACACACAACCACCAACTCTTCTTAATCTCCGTGCCCAAAAGAAACAAGACAAGTGGAATGGGACGGAGGGAGTATCTCATAAATGTTGTTCTTTTATGACAAAAAACAAAAGTAATTTATTTTCACATTAATTTCTATACAACTGCCTCTCAATCGCTACAACTATCTTTTAATCGCCTTTCAGTAAAGCTCTCATTTTGAATGGCTATTTTCATTTTTATCAAACAAAAATTCAAGAAATTTGTGTGAAAAATTCAAGAATCCAGAAGAGAATTCTTGTTAGTTAAAGCATATCGAAAGTATGGAACCGGTAAGTTACTGTGTTTGATATTGGATTGTGCAATTTCATATCTCATTTTTCATATTGGATTGTGCAATTTCATATCTCATTTTTCATATTGGATTGAACAATTTGTTACTAGTTTTTTGTTTATATTTTTAATTATGATAGGATTAGTAGATTTAATGTGTCTATCTATATTGTATTCACTTAAATATTATTTATCATTGTATACATTAACACACACATATATATAGATATAATTTATATGGAATTATGTGTTGTTTATAACTAGGTGATTGAGGATTAGATACTCGCCATCGCCAAGACGACGACGATTATAGTTTATACTCGTCATAGCCTAGCTAAGCGACAACGATTATAATTTATACTCGTCCGATTATAGTTTATCAAACAAAAATTCAAGAAATTTGTGTGAAAAATTCAAGAACCCAGAAGAGAATTCTTGTTAGTTAAAGCATATCGAAAGTATGGAACCGGTAAGTTACTGTGTTTGATATTGGATTGTGCAATTTCATATCTCATTTTTCATATTGGATTGTGCAATTTCATATCTCATTTTTCATATTGGATTGAACAATTTGTTACTAGTTTTTTTTATATTTTTAATTATGATAGGATTAGTAGATTTAATGTGTTTATCTATATTGTATTCACTTAAATATTATTTATCATTGTATACATTAACACACACATATATATAGATATAATTTATATGGAATTATGTGCTGTTTATAACTAGGTGATTGAGGATTAGATACTCGCCATCGCCAAGACGACGACAATTATAGTGTATACTCGTCATAGCCTAGCTAAGCGACAACGATTATAATTTATACTCGTCCGATTATAGTTTATACTCGTCATCACCTAGCTAGGCGATGACGATTATAGTATATACTCTCCATCGCCTAGCTAGGCGATGCCGATCATAGTATATATCACCATCGCCTAGCTAGGCGATGAGGATTATATTTTATACTCGTCATCGTCTATAGTTTATAATCACTACGGCATGACCATAATAACCCCTCTCCACTGTCAATTGATGATGATATTTATTATGGTATAAAATCTCCACTGCTTAGTTAATCGTCATCATCTACTAGAATAATCGAATTTATCGTATTACAGATTAGATGGCAACGCATTATTCTCTGACATGGTGGTTATTGGAATATATCTGAGTATAAAGGTGGTGATGAAATACTATTTTTCACGTCGACAAATTTGAATATCCATCAACTGCCACACGACATTCACCGCAACCTGAAGACCGATCCCTCCAATACATGCTACGACTTATTTTATTATACAAATACTTCTGATGGTAGAAGAATTAAGGTCCCTTTAAATTGTGATGAGGATTTGATTCAAATGCTTTTGGAGGTTGGAAGTGATCCAATTGTGTATTCAATGTTGATCGAGTTTAATACATGGGTTCGAGATCCAGTCTACGGTAATAACATCTTGAACCGGACTTCTCTGCGTGACCACCATTTAAGTGAATCAGGTCCTTCAAATAATCCTACAACATATGCACATGTTGGTCCAATTCCAAGCTGGAGTGTTTCACTCGCTGATCTCGATATTGTTGGTCCTATAGAACAAATGGAACCATTGACACAGCACAACGATGGACTTTATGTCGGGGCTGGACGATCCGTCATTGAGTTTGTATCCCCGCACAACGATGTACTTTATGTCAATGCGACATCCGAAGTATTGGATTGTACCGCCGGAGACGTCTATTATATTATTTATGCTAATACGTATATTATTTATGCTAATACATATATTATTTTTTAGTAGACAATAATGCCTTTCCAGAAGATATGGAGTCGAATATGCGTAAACCACGACGACCGAAGAAATGCAGCAATTGCCATGGGCTGATCATACCATCAGAAAGTGTCCCATGAATTTTCGCTCATAAGGTCTTATGTAAAATGGAGGAGACATGATTTGTCTATCTATTTTATTATGACGGTAAAATTGCTAAATATTGCTTATATATTTTATTACCTATCTATTTTATTGCTTGGCGGTAATAATCGCTTGGCGATTAACTATTTCGCTGAGTGGTAATAGATGATCGCTTGGCCATAATAGATGACCGCTTGACAGTAATAGATCGTTTGGTGGTAATATATTATCGCTTGGCGGTAATACATCGCTGGTGGTAATAGATGATCGTCAAGCGATTCTTTAAAATTAATATTCGAGCAATTACTATGTATTAATATAAATATTTATAAAAATTAGCAATATCAATCCGTTATAAATGTATTAATCTCTCTATTAGAACATTAAAAATTATAGATAGTCGAAAATTATAGAACATTGAAAATTAGCAATATCAATCCGTTATAAATGTATTAATCTCTCTATTAGAACATTAAAAATGTATAAAAATTAGCAATATCAATCCTAATATATTCAATAACAATCCGTTATAAATGTATTAATCTCTCTATTAGAACATTAAAAATTATAGATAGTTGAAAATTATAGAACATTACAACATCAAGTGAACAAGTAACTTGACTATAGATAGTTGAAAACAAGTCTTGATATTTAGACGATTATCATAGAAGCATAATTAAATCATCATCTAACAAATATAATTAAATCATCATCTAACAAATCTAACTTACACTTCATCTTATTAACATGTGATTATCGTTTTTATTAAAAATATTGTATACATTTAGTGAAAAAAAATTAAAATTTAGGGGTGTAAGTCTTTAAACCCTCTTTTAGGGTTTGAGGGTTGGGGGTTTAAAACGCGGTGCCGCCAGGGTTTGGGGTGTCGCCTAGCGATTAACTATTAACGTCAGGCGATTAAATCCTCTTTTAGGGTTTGAGGGTTTAAACCCTCTTTTAGGGTTTGAGGGTTTGGGGGTACAGGGTTTAGGGTGTCGCCTGGCGATAAACTATTGACACCAAGCGATTACAAGCACAATAATGCCCAGGCGATTATTAACTTCCGCCAGACGATTAATAACTTCCGCCAGACGATTACTTTTAGCGAATATAAAAAAAACCATATTCTTACTAATAAAAATCCACATCATAGTAAAATCCAATCACAATACATGCCCTGGGAAGAACATACTAAAAATTCTTAAACTAACAAACTTCGGCTTGACTATGTACCCAGCAAAATGTAGTGCTCGGGGTAGGAGTCTCGTAAGACAATACAACTCTCGGTCTCTTTTCATACACTTCTCCTCATCAGCTGGATCATCTATCAACTGCCACAACAAAAAGTCATACAATTCGACTGTCCACGAGAGAAGGTCAACGCGAACAGTAACCCAATGTTGTGACTCAGCAAGAGAACAAATTATAATGACCTAGAACAAGAATAAATTAATTGAACGAAGACAACAAAAAATAATAATCACACTTAGTCACTATACTTACATGTCGAGCTGACAACCAACTTTGTGCTAATGGATAATCACCAGAACCCTGGATCATACTGACTAATGGTTCTGGTACTATCCAATCTTCGTATCTGCAGTCCGACGATAATTTAGTCCGACCATCTTTATTATCTGGATGCAACTTGTCCCATGATTCTTTAAGAAGACCCTTTAACCAATCAAAGTCAGCATTCAAACACCAAAATAATTTATAGCAGGCGATTATAATAATCACACTTACAAATAATTTCAAATCGACCACAACATAGTTATCAAATGTGACATCTTTCTTCAAATTAATTTTCAATTTGAGCCTATTAACTGAATACACCATGAAAAGCTTCATCATCAGCATATAAGAAGAATTAGTAATCTAAATATTATTTGCAATTAGTAGAAAATGTGCCTAAAAATATATTTACTTACTTTACCATCGGTCTCCACCGTCATGTCCTCGAGTTTGGCAAAAAAATATTGTGGCAAGCCAAAACCTTCGGAACCGAGCATATTCACAACAGCCTTCGGATTGCTGCTCATGAACCGTCTATAGTACTTTGCAATGAATTCTATACGGTCTCTACTACTAAATGTGAACTTACTCACGAACTGTCTCTCTTCATTGCGTGCTTTGTTGAAGCACTCCTCTATGAAACCTTTGACCTTTGTGAATGACTCATTCACTTTGTCAGCAATATATACCTCAAGTTTAGAAGTGATTTTCTCAATAATGCGGCCATCAAGGTCGATTTGAGGAGGCGGTTGTTGCTGCTGCTGGAGTTCATGTTGGATGTCACCATCACGACTGCCCGATGAAGTAGCTCGTGTACGCTTCAAGCATCGAGGACCCTCATCTTTCTCATTCTCGACCTCATCAACTAAATGCTCTTGGATGTGTTATGACGGGAGGCCATAGTAGGACGTGAAACTACTATAGAGGGTCCCCTCCTCTGTCGAAATGAGTATGTAAACCCGAAAGGGTTATCAACATCAACACTGTGCCAATAATCATTTAAGTTTTCAAAAGTCTATCTCTAAAGATATATAGATAAATTTTGTTTGAGTTAATGGATATATAAATAATTTTTTTGAAATAATAATCTAATAAATTAAGATTCGATAATTTTTTTAAAAATTTTATGTTAATTCTAATTTTTAAATATTATAGTTGAAATATTTTTCTAAATAATATAAAAGATAGGGTTGGCGATTTCGTTTTATAGCTTCGCGATGGCGATTTTGTTTTATTGCCTGGCGATGGCGATTATGGCTTGGCGATGACAATTTTATTTTATTGCTTAGCAATGACGATTTGGGATTAGGGCTCGGCGATGCCTAGGCGAAACTCTCTTACACTTTAGTACTTTAGTCTGACATTGTGGACCCAACTTAAATAAAAAAATGATAACTTTTCAGAAGTGGCTAAAAAACTTACATTTTTAAAACACCGGCTATAATTCATATCTAGTTATCCATATCGGCTATAAAAAGAGTTGGCCCTAGTTTAAACTGGAGAGAGAATACTATTTCATTTTTCCTTTTTTTTAAAGGATTTATTGTGTAGAAATGGGTAAATAAATTTAGAAATAAAAACTTTACATTTGTTATTTGGTTATCAACCACAAAGATTTGTGTGTACACATTTACCTAACTATAAGGGTATTGATATACAGTAAAAATGATCCATTTATTTTAATAAAAAATATTAGATGTCCATATCCTTATGATGTGGTACACACAAGGGTATACAAATATGATATAACAAGCCGCTTCGGTTATCAACATAAATATTTATATTGTATGTGTTTATAGTGTATAAGGTTTAGTTTGGAAAACAACTCAAATCAGTGCTTACAACAAGTAGCGAGTCAATGAAGGAATTGTCCAAATATATCTTTTAGGAGCTAGGTGCAATTTACCCCTCCTGTGGTTTCGGTAAGGTGTCATCTCCCTATGATTTAAAAATGTGCAATATACCTTCCTGTGATTTTTATTTCATTGTACATTGCCACATGTGTGTTATTTTGCCCGATTTTTGGCTTGTTTGGACAAAAATACCTTAAACATATCATACATATATTAAAATAATATTATAAATATTAAAATAAAATTTATTAAGCCATGATGGGGCTTATAATCGTATTTCACCATATTTAAGTGGAGGGGGTTGTTGGGAGATGATTCAGAAACTACACAAATTGTTGGGAGATGACTCAGTAGCCTAGTGCTCAGTAAATTTTGAAGATCCCAAAACCCTACTTTGACTAATGAAGCATTCAGTTGTAATTGTTTGTTCTGTCTCTGAGAGTTTTAGACTTAGTAGACACTCTTCGACTTGGTTCAGGCGCTCAGTTCTGTCCGCTGGTTCTTCAGCAGACTATCAGCCTCACTACCAGAAGAAGAAGAAGACTCAGTAGTACTGGACTCAGCAGGAGCAGTATACTGAAAGGAGTCAGTAGAACTGAACTCATCAGGAGTAGTTCATTGAACTCAGAGTTGATCTTCAATAGAGCTGAACTCAACAGGAGTATGCTATTGAACATAGATCAGACTCAGCATCGGCTAGACAGTCTTCTGACTGTCACGATATCTCATAAATCAAATCAGCAGAGTCATATGAGGTATAGAGAAGTTAGCTTCAGATCCACCTTGAAGTCTGTTTGTCTCACCTACTTTCTTCAGCCTCGACCAATGACAAGCGGCCAGCTGTCTACTCTCTGATTAAAGCTGCAAGTCAACAACTTTCTAGAAATGGAGGGAAAGGACTCTGTCACCATACTTTGAAAGAGTCGTTAGCTACCCAAAAGAGAGAGACACATGGATCGTTGTCTCCAACGGATCTATCCATATCTCTGCTCTATAAATAGAGGGAATATTTCAAATTGAAGCTCACCTAGAAAATGAAGAACACACGAGCATTCACGAGCAACTCAGAATCGACTTAAGCTTTCCCCAAGAACTTCATAGAGTAATCTCCAGCGAAAGGCGACATACTTGCTCATAGGGAACAAAGCTGAATCAGATCATAAAGTCTCTAGTATCCAAGCGACTGAATACGAACCCAAAGTCTATACTTAACCGTTCGTCGCTCTAGAAGCCACTTTCTCGTTCCCTTCCCTCTAACCTAAGCTCAGCAGACTATATCTATAGCATAGAACGAAGGAGTTCATCTTTGAACTGATCCCTATTGTAAATGACTCCTTCATAGTTGGGGAGTTTGTCAAACACTTAAGTTTTATATCTTGTAAACTGAGACTTGTTCAGTATAAATTTCAAGACCAGTGTTTGTCCAGTGCACAAATCGACTGAGACTAACTCAGTATAATAAAATAGCCTCCTGATCTTTTCGGGACAGTGGACGTAGGATTGTTGTATCTGAACCACTTTAAAATTGCTTGTGTTCTGTATTTTACTGTTGCATTGATTACTGTTCATACTGAAAATATCTTTTAAAATCATTCAACTGAGTTTCAGCAAAGCTTAACAGATCGCACTAATATACTGAAATAGTTTTCTTAAAAACGTTTTCTAACTCAACTGAATTTGGGCCTACACATTTTCGCACTTACTAAACTTCAGCTGAACGGTACTGAATTCCGACCTAAGTCAGCTAGCAGGCCTCAGTGAAGTCAGTCACTCTGCCACGAGATTCATAACAACTTATTTGGTTTACTGAACTTGTTCAGTACGGCATCCTCCTGAAAAGGACTGTTCGCGTTTTAAGTTGAGAAATTATTTTCAGGTGCATTCACACCCCCCCCCTCTACACCTGAACATTTAATCTCGGGACCAACAATTGGTATCAGAGCAGGAGTTCTCTAAGACTTTTGTTTTTTTGAAACTGGTCTACTTGAACGGATCCAGAAAACGTTTTCACTGCATATCATTCTTCATTCATATCACAATCTTCAGTGTCTGATATGTCAGGAATCAGGATGGTAACCATGTTCTCAGTAGAGAACTACGGGGTATGGAGAGTTAGAATGGAGGCACATCTGACTTCCCTCCACGATAGCATGACAGAGGTACTGGAGGACTGACATATCGTTCCAATGATTGATAGTGTCGAAACCCAGGATCCAGCACAAGGACGAGGCATGGTGACCGGGAAGAAGATATCCAAAGATAGAAGTCTCTTCACCCCTGAGGAGAAGAAGCTTCACAACTTAGACCGGGTTGCCAGAAATGCCATACTGACCACCTTGAGTGATTCCTATCTCGGGAGAGTTCAGGACTGCAAGTCCGCGAAGGAACTCTGGGATGCTCTAGCGCTACTGAGTCGGGGGACTCAAAAGATCAAAGCGAACAAACTGGCGCTGGAACTTCAGAAGCTAGAGAGACTGTCCCTCATGCCTGGTGACACGATTGAAGATCTTAACATCAGATTTACGGATCTGATGAACACCATCAACGGGCTGGGAAAGATATTCTCCAACCGAGAAATGAATCTCAAGATATTGAGAGCACTGTCGGACGGACATTGGACTCCATTTGCTAATTTACTGAGATATTCTGACTTAGATATTGTTTCTCCTGATCATATCTTTTCAAAACTAAAAGCTGAGGAGTTCGAGTTCGGTCTACCTTAAAGGAAGCATCGAGCTGAACCTGACACCCAAATCGACCATGCTTTCAAAGCATCAGTCAGCACAGTGGCTCCCGCGTCTAGCAAAGCAGAACCTTCACTCAGTGACATACAAGAAGGAAACCTGGCTAAGAAATACGCACTGCTTGCCGTGAAGTATCAGAAGGAGAAGGAGAGGTGCAGAAAACTCTCGAGAGTCGTCAGAGACTCCAAGGGTAAGTCTGAATATACACCCAAGTGCACTTCTAACTCACATACTTCTGATTGCAGGAAACAGGAAGACTCAGCTCAGTCAAAAGACAGCAAGAGCAAAGAAGAGAGAGTCACCACCTGCTACAACTGCAAGAAGCCAGGACATTATTAGTATGACTGTCCTGAGCTCAGTACTGCTGAGAGAGCAGCACGCAAAGCTCGAAGGGAGAAGTTCATCAAGAAGCGTCAAGCATATATAGCTGGTGAACTCTCAGACGACTCAGATGAAGTCGATTCCTTCATGGATTCATCAGACGATGAAGCCGCATTCGTGGCCGTAGAGCTTGAAGAAGATGCTGAAAAGTGTCTTATGGCAGGAGAAGAGGATGAGGTAAACTCTCACGCTCCATTTAACTCCTCTTCACACTGCACACATGACAGTATTTCAGGTGGAGATGAGAATCTGGACGTCTCGGTCGCCTACGAAGAACTTTTAGACGAGCAGATTCAGATAAGCATGCAGCTCAGTAAGACTCTTCAGGAGTTGGATACCCTGAAAGTGGAGAATCAGAGACTTTCTCAGGAGAGTCAGGTTGCTACTGAGTCAGAAGGACTTGTGTTGGGACTCAGGGAGGAGATTAACTCTCTGATGACCAAGTCTCAGCATCAAGAAGATCAAATCTCAGTACTGACCAATGACTTGACTTAGAAAGATACTGAAGTGAGTCTACTGAAGCAAGAGTTGTTAGGACTTCAGACCGAGCATGAAACACTTAAGAAGAGTGATGATGTCTGGAGCAATCTGATGACAGAGCGATACATGGGTGCTGAAAAGAAGCTTGAGGCAATGCTAGCCAACAACAAGCCTAAGCACTGCAAGGAGGGACTTGGATTCAATCATGGAGCCTCCTCATTTGCCCCCGTACACTCAAAAACCGGCTAGCTGATAGATTTGTTCAAGGGGAGACCATCAACGCTGAGATCCTGAACCCCCTAGCCTAGAACAAACAGAAGATGAAATCACCTCATCCCAGCTATCAAGGGGGAACCAACAGAGTTAAATGGGCCGATCAGTATGTACCTCCACAGCTGACACATCTAGCTCAGTATGGGTCATATTATTATGATCCTATAGTCAGGAGAGGACCTAAAAGTAAGAAAAAGAAGAAGAAAGCCGTTCAGTAGGCAAAGGTCAGCAGTCCACCAATTCAGAAGATCAGGACTCCTGAACCCATGAAGCCTCAGAAGTCAGCATCGACCAGTCCAGTGGTCAAGTATGTTGATCAAAGTGGAAAGAAACTGTCTGAGACCACCAGGGTCGTGAGACAGATTTGGGTTTCCGAAACTAACATCTAAGGACCCAAAATCAAAAATAAAGGGTACATGAATATAATTTTGTTTTGCAGGTGCACAAGGACCCTTGGTATGTGGACAACGGATGCTCAAGACACATGACATACCAGAAGGACCTACTGAAGAATTATACTCCTGATGAAGGACCCAGAATCGAGTTTGGAGACAAGTGCAAAAGGGTATACCAGTAGCTATGGAACACTCAGCATTGGAACCGCCACAGTTCCAAAAGTATCATATGTTGAAGGAATTCAGCATAATCTTCTCTCTGTTAGTCAATTTTTTGATAACTCAAATAGAGTGATTTTTGACGCTGGTTTATGTGATGTCATTGATAAATCTACAGGGAAAACAGTGTTATCAGGTTCGCACAAAAATAATATCTACGTAGCTGACTGGAACTCAGCTGAACCTGAAGCTTGTTTGTTGGCGAAGAACGACAACAAAACGGGGTGGCTTTGGCATAGAAGACTCATCCATCTCAACTTCAAGACGCTCAATAAGCTAGCTAGAAATGCTCTAGCAAGAGGACTGTCGAATGAAGTATTCAGCAAAGACACTCAGTGTGAAGCATGTCTGAAGGGAAACCAAACAAAGAAGCAAAATACACCTGTTCCATCGCCTTCCACTGATGGAATCCTTCAACTGCTACATATGGATTTATTCGGTCCAGTCTCTCCAGTGACGATCAGAGGAAAAAAGTATGCTTTAGTGGTCATTGATGACTACTCGCGCTACACATGGGTCATATTTATTGCCAACAAGTCTGACGTCAAAACAGAGTTGCCTACGCTTCTGAAAAAGCTCAGTGTCGAGAAGAACACCAAGATTATAAAGATATGTTCAGACAGAGAAACTGAGTTCCTGAATTCGATGGTGGAGGAGTTCTGCAAAGCTGAAGGCATAGAGCATGAGACGTCTGCCGCGCGCACGCCTCAACAAAACGGGGTTGCTGAAAGGAAGAATAGAACACTCAAAGAAGCAGCAAGAACCCTGCTCGCAGACTCAGGACTCCCAACCAAATTCTGGGCAGGAGCAACTGACACTGCATGTTACACTCAGAAGAGATCTCTACTGACTAAGCAGCATAAGAAGACACCATATGAACTATGGAACGGAAGGAAGCTTTTCATATCTTATTTCCATATTTTTGGGTGCTCGTGCTTTATCCACAATAATGGGAAGGACCAGTTAAATACTTTTGATAGCAAGTCAGACCAGGGAGTGTTCTTAGGATACTCCCGGGTCAGCAAAGCCTTCAGAGTTTTTAACTACCGGACCCTTTGCGTCGAAGAAAGCCCTCATGTTGTTTTTAATGAGTTTGCTACTGAAGACAGGAGCAGGAACTCAAAATCAGAATTTGAGGACATCAGTAAGCAGCTACAGGATCTGAGCCTGAAAGATAAAGTTGAAAAGTTCCAGCTGTGTTGGGATGATGATTCAGAAGAGGAAATTGAAGATAAGACAATCGAATCTCAAACAAGCCGGCGGAAAATAGCCGAACAAATTGACTCTACTGATCAGAGTCAATCCCAGGTAACTCAGGTCGATGAAGAAACCCAAGTGGTAACTGAGACCTCTACTGAGTATAATAATTCAGGGGGAACGAATGAAGTTCCTGAACCTGGTGACTCAGTAGACCCAACTCTAGTAACTAATTACTTCAATCTCAGAATAGTACAACTGAAATGCCTAACTCACCTACTATCTGTGTTGAACAAATTTCAGATGAAGAGTTGAAACATCGTCGATCGTGGCTGGACGCTCACACTTCTAACCTGATTATTGGAGATCCTTCAGCAAGTGTAAAGACAAGATCCAGATTCTGTCAGGGAGAAAGCGCATTATATTCCTGCTTCTTGTCTACTAAAGAACCTCAGTCAGTTGAGGGTGCACTCAAGGATGCTGATTGGATCATAGCTATGCAGGAGGAGCTAAACCAGTTCACGAGAAACGAAGTATGGGAGCTTGTTGACAGACCCCGACATCAACATGTGATTGGAACTAAATGGGTCTTCAAAAACAAACCGAGATGAAAACAACGTTATAGTAAGGAACAAAGCAAGACTCGTGGCAAAAGGCTACTGTCAAGCCGAAGGAATAGATTTCGATGAAATGTTTGCTCCAGTTGCAAGATTGGAGGCAATCAGACTATTCCTAGCCTACGCAACACATCAGCGATTCAGAGTTTATCAAATGGATGTGAAGTCTGCGTTCCTGAACGGCGTGCTGAAAGAAGAAGTCTATGTCGAACAGCCTCCCGGCTTTCAGCAGGGACATCAGGTCTATAGACTCAGAAAGGCTCTGTATGGGTTAAAACAAGCACCCATGGCTTGGTACGATACCCTGTATGACTTTCTTCTTCAGAAAGGTTTTCAGAAGGGCACAGTAGACCGCACATTATTCAACATTCGACTGGAAGACGAAATCTTACTTGTGCAGATCTACGTAGATGACATAATTTTTTGATCAAAGAATGTCATCATGTGTCAGCAATTTGAGAAAATGATGAAGGATAAGTTCGAGATGTCAATGATGGGAGAGATGAATTATTTCCTCGGCTTTCAAGTCAAACAATCTGAGAACGGAACATTCATCAATCAAGGCAAATACACTCGAGACCTCATCAAGAAGTTCGGTTGCACATCCGGCAAACCAATCAAGATCCCGATGAACACGAATATGAAAATTGATCTTGACAAAGAGGGAGTATCAGTAGACCACACTGAATTTTGTGCTATTATTGGTTCATTATTATATCTAACTACTACCCGACCTGACATAACTTATGCTGTAGGTGTCTGCGCTCGATTTCAAGCGAATCTCAAGCAGAGTCACATGGACTCAGCAAAGAAGATTCTCCACTATCTCAGAGGAACACCTGACATGGGTTTATAGTATCCAACAGATGATAATATTGAACTAAGTGGTTATTCTGATGCTGATTATGCAGGATGTAGAATTGACCGAAAGTCAACTTCTGGAACTTGTCAGTTCCTTGGTAGTAAGCTGATTTCATGGTTCTCAAAGAAACAACATTCAGTAGCGACGTCAACTACTGAAGGTGAATACATGGCTGCCGAAAGTTGTTGCACCCAGATCCTTTGGCTAAGACAGCAGCTACACGACTATGATGTCATTCAGAATGAAGTGTCGATCTTCTACGACAGCTCTAGTGCGATTGCAATCACTCAGAACCCTGTACTTCATACTAGATGCAAGCACGTGGACATCAGACACCACTTCATTCGTGATCATGTCTGGTCGGGCACGATCTCGTTGTTAAAACCGTGTACCAAAAATAATTTATATTTTCCTGCACAACACTAACTTAAAACAAGCACAAAGGTAAGCAGTGTCGAATGCACAGGGAATAGGTAGACATAAACGGGTTATTTCTACTGACCGGAAAGGGTTTGGTTAGTAACCACCATGAACTTTGGGTTTTGATTAACACTAGGCAAAATAATTTATAAATCGGAAATTGGACAATTACAGAAAGAAGGGGACTTGGCCAGATAAATCCACTCCAACTCTACTTCGATCCTCGACACAAAGGGTTAACTAAATCATAAGGCTACCCAGCTTGGATGCCGTGTTG
The DNA here is from genome assembly GCA_028984105.1 of Lavandula angustifolia. NCBI lineage: Eukaryota > Viridiplantae > Streptophyta > Magnoliopsida > Lamiales > Lamiaceae > Lavandula > Lavandula angustifolia. Next base: position 16,511,215 of record CM054816.1, on the reverse strand, counting down.
ATCACGGACGCATCCACTCCTTTTTCTTGTTGTGGTGAAGGCATGTTGATAATGAACCAACTCCCTATCCTAACAACGATTCTAGCTTGTTGATCAATGAAAGAAAAGTCATTAAGAAGCATTTAGACCGAAGGAACCGGATTAATTAGGTCACCGATGTTGATCATACAAAGTGACTTCATTATCAAATAGATCTAGGTGATTAAAAAGTTAACTAGCCTAAGGTGATCAATATCAAGCTACCAACATGCTCAACCTGCCCAAATCCACCCAAAACCCTATTTTCTAATTATAAGCACGAGAAGTCTCACAAAGTGTGGAGTCAAAATTTCATTATCCAGCCAGATCTTAGAATTTAGCTACACATCCTAGGCAGAATAAAGGCAGACAACATATTTAAAGAAGACATAAGGAATGTTGGTCCCGAGAGCACGTTCAGGTGTAGAGGAGGGGGGGGGGGTGAATACACCTGAAAACTGATTTTCTCAACTTAAACACGAACAGTCCTTTTCAGGATGATGTCGTACTAAACAGGTTCAGCAGACCAGATAAGCTGTTCTGAATCGTGTTGGCAGAGTGAGTGACTCTCCTGAGATCTGCTAGCTGACTGAGAGTCAGAATTCAGTATCTTGCAGATAGAGTTCAGTGGTGCGGAATAATGTAGGCCCAATTCAGTTGAGTTAGGAAAACATTTTTATTAAAACAGTTTCAGTTGATTAGTGCAGTTTGTTAAGTTTGCTGAAACTCAGTTGAGTGATTTAAAGAAGGTTTTCATTATGAACAGTAAATCAATGCAACAGTTAAAAACAGAACATAAGACACAGAGATTTTTAAAGTGGTTCGGACACAAAAATCGAGCGCAGACACCTACAACATAAGTTATGTTAGGACGAGTACTGTTAAGTATAATAGAGAACCAATTATAGCACGAAATTCAGTTTGGTCTACTGATACTCCCTCTTTATCAAGATCGATCTTCATATTCGTGTTCATCGGGATCTTGATTGGTTTGTCGGATGTGCAACCGAATCTCTTGATGAGGTCTCGAGTGTATTTGCCTTGATTGATGAACGTCCCCATCTCAGATTGTTTGACTTGAAAGCCGAGGAAATAGTTCATCTCTCCCATCATTGACATCTCGAACTTATCCTTCATCATTCTTTCGAACTGTTGACACATGATGACATTCTTCGAGCCGAAGATGATGTCATCTACGTAGATCTGCACAAGTAATAGGTCATGTTCCAGTCGAATGCTGAATAATGTGCGGTCTAGTGTGCCCTTCTGAAAACTTTTCTGAAGAAGAAACTCAGATAGGGTATCGTACTAAGCCCTGAGTGCTTGTTTTAACCCATACAGAGCCTTTCTGAGTCTATAAACCTGATGTCCCTGCTGAAAGCCGGGAGGCTGTTCCTCATAGACTTCTTCTTTCAGTATGCCGTTCAGGAAAGCAGACTTCACATCCATTTGATATACTCTGAATCTTTGTTGTGTTGCGTAGGCTAGGAATAGTCTGATTGCCTCCAATCTTGCAACTGGAGCGAAAGTTTCATCGAAATCTATCCCTTCGGCTTGACAGCAGCCTTTCGCCACTAGTCTTACTTTGTTCCTTACTATGATGTTGTTTTCATCACGCTTGTTCTTGAAGACCCATTTAGTTCCGATCACATGTTGGTGTCAGGGTCTGTCAACAAGCTCTCAAACTTCGTTTCTCGTGAACTGATTCAGCTCCTCCTGCATGGCTATGATCCAGTCAGCATCTTTCAGTGCATCCTCAACTGACTGAGGTTCTTCAGTAGACAAGAAGCGGGAATATAAGGCGCTTTCTCTCTACAGAATCTGGATCTTGTCTTTACGCTTGCTGAAGGATCTCCTATAATTAAGTCAGAATTGTGAGCATCCAGCCACGATCTACGATGTTTCAACTCTTCATTTGAAATTTGTTCAACACAGATAGTAGGTGAGTTAGGCATTTCAGTTGTAGTATTCTGAGATTGAAGCATTTCAGTTACAAGAGTGTGATCTACTGAGTCACCAAGTTCAGGGGCATTTAGCTCAGGAACATCATTAGTTCCCCCTGAATTATTATTCTCAATAGAGGTCTCAGTTACCACTGGGGGTTCTTCATCGACCTGAGTTACCTAGGATTGACTCTGTTCTTGAGAGTCAATCTGTTCAGCTACTTCTGCTGCTGGTTGAGATTCAGTAGACTTGTCTTCGGTTTCCTCATCTGAATCATCATCCCAACACATCTGGATCTTTTCGACTTTATCTTTTAAGCTCGAGATCCTATAGGCCGCTTCGATGTCCTCGAGATTCGGGTTTAGAGTTTACGCTCCTGTCTTCGATAGCAAACTCATTAAAAACAACATGAGGGCTTTCCTCCACGCAAAGTGGTCCGATAGTTAAAGACTCGAAGGCTTTTCGACCCGGGAGTATCCTAAGAACACTCCACGATCCGACTTGCTATCAAAAGTCTTGGTTGATCTTTCCCATTATTATGAATAAAGCACGAACACCCAAAAATATGGAAATAAGATAGAGAAGGCTTCCTGTCGTTCCATAGTTCATATGGTGTCTTCTTATGCTGCTTTGTCAGTAGAGATCGATTCTGACATGTAGTGTCAGTAGCTTCTGCCCAGAATTTGGTTGGGAGTCCTGAGTCTGCGAGCAGGGTTCTTGCTGCTTCTTTGAGTGTGCGATTCTTCCTCTCAGCTACCCCATTTTGTTGAGGCGTGCGCGCAGCAGACGTCTCATGCTCTATTCCTTCTGCTTTGCAGAACTCCTCCACCATGAAATTAAGGAACTCAGTTCCTCTGTCAGAACGTATTTTGTTAATCTTGGTGTTCTTCTCATCACTGAGCCTTTTCAGAAGCGTTGGTAACTCTGTTTTGACGTCAGACTTGTTGGCAATAAATATGACCCATGTGTAGCGTGAGTAGTCATCAATGACCACTAATGCATACTTTTTGCCTCTGATCGTCACCGGAGAGACTGGACCAAACAAATCCATATGTAGCAGTTGAAGGATTCCACCAGTGGAAGGAGATGGAACTGGCAGATTTTGATTCCTTGTTTGCTTTCCCTTCAGGCATGCTTCACACTGAGTGTCTTTGTTGAATACTTCATTCGGCAGTCCTCTTGCTAGAGTGTTTCTAGCCAATTTGTTGAGCGTTTTGAAGTTGAGATGGCTGAGTCTTTTGTGCCAAAGCCACCCTGTTCTGTTGTCATTTTTCGCCAACAAACAAGCTTCAGGTTCAGCTGAGTTCCAGTCAGCTACATAGATATTCTTCTTGCGCGAACCTGATAACACTGTTTTCCTTGTAGATCTATCAATAACATCACAGAAACCAGCGTAAGAAATCACTCAATTCGAGTTATCACAAAATTGACTAACAGAGTGAAGGTTATGCTGAAGTCATTCAACATATGATACTCTTGGAACTGTTGCAGTTCCAATGCTGAGTGTTCCATAGCCTCTGGTGTAGCCTTTAAAATTGTCTCCAAACTCGATTCGGGGTCCTTCTTCAGCAGTATAATTCCTCAGCAAGTCCTTTTGGTACGTCATGTGTCTTGAGCATCCGCTGTCCACATACCAAGGGTCTTTGTGCACCTGCAAAACATAATTATATTTAGGTACCCTTTATTTTTGATTTTCAGTCCTTAGATGTTAGTTTTAGTAACCCATATATGTCTTACGACCCTGGTGGTCTCAGACAGTTTCTTTCCACTTGTGTCGACATATTTGACCACTGGACTGGTCACTGCTGACTTCTGAGGCTTTTCAGGTTCAGGAGTCCGGATCTTCTGAGTGGGTGGACTGCTGACCTTTGCCTTTTGCGCGACTTTCTTCTTCTTTTTTTGACTTTTGGATCCTCTCCTGACTATTGGATCATAGTAATATGACCCATACTGAGCTGTATGTGTCAGTTGAGGAGGTCCATACTGATCAGCCACTTTGCTTTGCTGGTTCCCCCTTGACTGAACTGGGGTGATCTGATGTTGATCTTCTTGTCAGATTGCTGATGAGTAGGATGAGGTGCCTTCATCTTCTATTTGTTCTTGGCTAAGGGGTTCAGTATGTCTGCATTGATGGTCTCCCCTCGAACAAATCTATCAGCTAGCTAGTTTTCTGAGCATACGGGGGCAGATGAGGAGGCTCCCTGGCTGAATCCAAGTCCCTCCTTGCAATGCTTGGGCTTGTTGCTTGCTAGCATAACCTCCAGTTTCTTTTCAGCGCCCATGTATCGCTCTGTCATCAGGTTCCTCCAGACATCATCACTTTTCTTCAACGTTTCATGCTCGGTCTGAAGTCCTGACAACTCTTTCTTCAGTGGACTCAGTTCAGTATCTTTTCTGAGTCAAGTCTTTGGTTAAGACTGAGATCTGATCTTCTTGATGCTGAGACTTGGCCATCAGAGAGTTTATCTCCTCCCTGAGTCTCAACACAAGTCCTTCTGACTCAGTAACGACTTGACTTTCCTGAGAAAGTCTCTGATTCTCCACTTTCAGGGTATCCAATTCCCGAAGAGTCTTACTAAGCTGCAAACTCATCTGAATCTGCTCGTCGAGTAGTTCTTCATATGCGATCGCGACGTCCAGATTCTCGTCTGCACCTGAAAGAGTGTCGTGTGTGCAGTGTGAGGAGGAATTAAATGGTTCATGAGAGTTTACCTCATCCTCTTCTCCTGCCATGAGATACTTTTCAGCGTCTTCTTCAGCTTCAAGCTCCAGGGCCATGAAAGCTGCTTCATCATCAGATGAATCCATGAAGGAATCGACTTCATCTGAGTCATCTGAGAGTTCACCAGCAATGTTTGCTTGTCTCTTCTTGATAAACTTCTCCCTTCTTGCTTTACATGCTGCTCGTTCAGCAGTACTGAGCTCAGGACTGTCATACTGATAGTGTCCTGGCTTCTTGCAGTTATAGCAGGTGGTGACTCTTTCTTCCTTGCTTTCACTGTCTTTCGACTGTGCTAAGTCATCCTTTTTCCTGCATTCAGAATTATGCGAGTCAGGAGTGCGCTTAGGCGTGTATTCAGACTTACCCTTGGATTCTCTGAGGGCTTTAGTCACTTTTCTGCGCCTCTCCTTCCCCTTCTGATACTTTACGGCAAGAAGAGCGTACTTCTTGGCTGTATTTCCTTCTTGTATGTCAGTGTGTGAAGGTTCAGCCTTGCTAGATGCTGGAGCTACTGTGCTGACTGATGCTTAAAGGCATGGTCGATTTTAGTGTCAGCTTCAGCTCGCTGCTTCCTTTGAGGTAAGCCAAACTCGAATTCCTCTGCTTTAAGTTTTGAAAAGATATGGTCAGGAGTAACAATATCTAAATCAGAATAATGCAATAAAGTAGCAAAGGGAGTCCAATAACCATCTGGCAGTGCCCTCAAAATTTTGAGATTCATCTCTCGGTTGGAGAATGTCTTTCCCAGCCCGTTGATAGAGTTCATCAGATCTGTAAATCTGACGTTGAGATCTTCAATGGTGTCACCAGGCATGAGGGACAACCTCTCCAGCTTTCTGAGTTCCAGCACAAGTTTATTTGCTTTGATCTTCTGAGTCCCCCGACTCAGTAGCACTAGAGTATCCCAGAGTTCCTTCGCGGACTTGCAGTCCTGAACTCTCCCGAGATAGGAATCATTTAGGGTGGTCAGTATGGCGTTTCTGGCGACGCGGTCTAAGTTGTGAAGCTTCTTCTCCTCTGGGGTGAAGAGACTTCTGTCCTTGGGAATCTTCTTCCCGGTCACCATTCCACCTCCATCTGCTGGATCCTAAGATACGACGCTATCGATCATGGGAACGATTGGTCTGTCCTCTAGAACCTCTGTCATGCTGTCGTGGAGAGAGGTCAGATGAGCTTCCATTTTGACTCGCCATACACTATAGTTCTCTACTGAGAACATGGGAACCATCCTTATCCCTGACATATCAAACATGATGAATAATGATGTGAATGAAGAATGATATGCAGTGAAAACGTTTTTCGGATCCGTTCAAGTAGACCAGTTTCAGAATAACAAGAGTCTTATAGAACTCCTGCTCTGATACCAATTGTTGGTCCCGAGAGCACATTCAGGTGTAGAGTTGGGGGGGGGTGAATACACCTGAAAACCAATTTTCTCAACTTAAACACGAACAGTCATTTTCAGGATGATGTCGTACTGAACAGGTTCAGCAGACCAGATAAGCTGTTCCGAATCGTGTTGGCGAGTAGCGACCGACTCGGCCGAGACCTCGCTAGGCGGACCGAGAGTCGAATTCGATATCTTGCAGATAGAGTTCAGTGGTGCGGAATAGTGTAGGCCCAATTCAGTTGAGTTAGGAAAACATTTTTATTAAAACAGTTTCAGTTGATTAGTGCAGTCTGTTAAGCTTGCTGAAACTCAGTTGAATGATTTAAAGAAGGTTTTCAGTATGAACAGTAAATCAATGCAACAGTTAAAAACAGAACACAAGACATAGAGATTTTTAAAGTGGTTCGGACATAAAAATCCTACGTCCAGTGTCCCGAAAGATCAGGAAGCTATTTATTATACTCAGATAGTCTCAGTCGGTTTGTACGCTGGACAAACACTGGTCTTGAGATTTCTACTGAGCAAGTCTCAGTTTACACGGTTATCAAACTGAGTGTTTGAAAAACTCTCCAACTGTGAAGGAGTCCTTTACAATAAGGATTAGTTCAAAGGTGAACTCCTTCGTCTAAGCTATGGATATATGCTATTGAGCTTAGGTTAGAGGGATAGGGAACAAGGAAGTTGCTTCTAGAATGACGAAAAGCTGAATATAGCTTTGGGTTCGTGTATCGTCGTTTGGATACTAGAGGCTGTATGAAACAGTTAAGTTTGGTTCCCTAAGAGATGGAATGAAGTCTTTCGCCGGAGATAGATTCTTTGAACTTCTTGCCGAAGACTTAGGCTTTTTGAATTTTGCTCGTTTGAATGCTCTGTATGTTCTCTCGTGTTCTTCCCGTGAGCTTCAAATTTTGATTTATCCCTCTATTTATAGACAAGAGATTAGGATAGATCTGTTGGAGACGACGATCCTTTGTCTCTCTCTTTTGGGTAGCTAACGGCTCTTTTGAAGTTTGGTGGCAGTGTCCTTTCCCTCCTTTTCTGGAAAGTTGTTGACTTGCAGCTTTAGTAGATATAGGATACGTGGCTGCTTGTCACTGGCCGAGGTTCACAAAGTGGTTGAGACAGAATAGACTTCAAGGAGATCTGAAGCTGACTTCTCTCTTCCTCGTATTTGACTCTTCTGAAAAGTGACTTCAAAGATTCTGACAGTCAGAGGGTTGTCTGGCCGTTGCTGAGTCTGATCTCTGATTCAGTAGCATGCTCCTGCCGAGTCGGTTCTACTGAAGATCATTTCTGAGTACAGTGAACTACTCCTGGTGATTTCAGTTCCACTGACTTCTTTCAGTATACTGCTCCTGCTGAGTCCAGTATTACTGAGGCTTCTACTTCTGGTGCTGAGGCGGATAATCTACTGAGTGCCTGAACCAGAGCAGAGGGTCTGCTGAGTCTGAAATCTCAGAAACAAAACAACTTACAACGTAATAGTTCACCAATCATAATAGGGTTTTGGGATCTTCAAATCTTCACAAATTCATTCAGAGCACAAGGCTACTGACTGTATGACGGCATAGAAGACTGAATCATTTCCCACTGGTTATCGATACTGCTGAGGATAGAATCATCACCCAACAAGGAAAACTGAAGAGAAATGAGCTGAGGCTAACAAACACTTGATATTTAACATACACAGACTTAAAGCAGCATAACAAATTAAGGCAGCAGCTTGAGAGAACAAGAACATTCACAAACCAGAAAACAGAAGCAATAACTCAGCAGAAACTTAAAGAGAATTAAATGCAAAAACAAGTACCAGAGGCTGAAGCATTAAATCCGTCTTCACAGTTGGAAGTCCGGTTCAAAACATTAAAGACGAAAATTACTAAGCTAAAAACTTCAAGAACATTAAAGAGAGAGTGTTTTCTTCTATTTCTACTACTACTACTTGCAAAAGTCGAGTTATGTCCATATTACATTCCAAAACAGTTGATAAATTATTTTGGTCTTCATAGCATTAAATGCCCTGGCAGGTACTATGGAGTTGGGGTGTGGCTGGTAGGCAGTAGGAGAGCTGTGATGTGACAGGGCACATCATCTCAGCAGCAGCTTCAAGATCTCCTTTTTCCCTCCAATTCTTTCTCCAAATTTCAATAATTGGAAAGTGGGCCTGGATATATTCTTGACAAGTGCGGCCCAAACGGCTCTGGCCCAGTTACTACTCTCCAATGTCCAGAAATTGGCCCAACAACACATAAATCTGCACAGCAGCAAGCTTTCTTCTCCTCTAGCATTCCTTCCCAAAGTACCACAATTATCTCCATAACTGACCACCTCCTGCATATAACATGAAGAAACCGCGCATAAAATCCGGTAAAATAAAGCAACAAATCCGGGCTTATCAATGTCGAAAAAAGGATATCAGGATGGAGAAGATCCATACTGACCGTTAAAGGGCAGATATTCTGACCAAGCCTCTAGCTGAAGCCATTTGAGAACTTTCAGTAGAGCTAGGTCTGCTGGACCCTACTGACTCCAGTCAGTAAGTGGATTCAGGAGAGGAGCATTCGGCAAGGGGGAATGTTCACTCTCAATACTGAACTTATTCAGTACATAGAGACTCAGTAACCATCTACACGAGGTATCAGCTGACTACGATGTTCAGCTGACAGGTTTGCGTATCTCTACTCAGTAGCCAATGAAATATTTTGTGCATTAATGATTCAGATTCAGCTTTGTATTCAATGCCTTAGAAAATATCATTTATTATAACGATTTACATTTAATACACGACATTCTATGTAAAGTATGCTGAACTCTACGGCGCATTAAATGCATGCCTAATCAAGTTACTTCTTTGGCTATATACAACTGTAATTTGACTTAGGCGGCTAAGTTGATCATTGCCTATTTTATAACATTAAATCCTAGCCGTCCATCTCATAAAGCAGATTCAAACTGAATCGTGGATTAATAATTGTTCATCTTCTTGATCATATAAAAACACGTTCAAAGTTTAGGAACCACCATTTTACTCTGCAAATCTTTCAACCCTAGAATTTCTGAGAAAGCATTCATCCCTTTTGCAAACATCTCTTACAATATCTCAGAAATACTTTGGTAAATCTTAATGATTATTCAGTATTGTATATGTTCTTGATAATATTCTTCTTTTGATACTGATATTTTTCCTTCGTAGATGATAAATCATGGCAGGAAGGGACATCAGTGTTCTACTCGATATACAAGAGATCCTCTAGAAGGATCGAGTATGATGTGAGCCAATGATGGAGTTTGATGCGTGCAAGCTTGACTTTATGGAAGAGATATTCGACGCACTGCCTTTCTCTCAAGGAAGCCATCATACTTCCTTCCGCGTCAGATTGTTGAACTCTATCTCAACTCAGAGTTAGTTAACGGCGATATCAGATGTCGTTTCGTTACTCATCAGATTGGAGACCCCGCCCGAGTTGTACCTGAGATCAAACTGATGTCGATCAAAGAAGCTCTTCAGCGGAGCTTTCAGCTTCCGAGCGAGGGATTCAGCACAGTTGGCTACAAAGATGATATCATGGACGAATATCTGGAGATATTCTGTGGGAAGCCTACCACCTTCAGAGCAGCTTTCCCAAAGAATGCCATGCTCCCAAAATTCAGAGATTTAGCCTACATCGTCACTCAGATCCTGACGAGTCAGGCTGGGTCATTCGACTAAGTATCGAGGCCTAAGATTCAGATGATGATGGCCGTCTACGACCAAGCGAAGATAAACTGGACAGAGTTTTTCTTAAAGGAGTTCATGACTCAGGCAGCGAAATATGATCGATCCACTAACTGCCTAGCCATGAAGGGAAAACTCCTATATGGACTGAAGCTCTCCGTAATGATTGAAGATCTCTGTGGAGCTGATCATGCAGTCTATGCTGACAAAGGGTACTTCAACCCTAAAAAGGTGAGGTTCCAGAGCAGGGCAGCAACCCTTCAGCAGATTGGCTCAGGGCCTGCTAAGACCAAGCAAGGCTCTCAGAAGACCTCCACTCCATCTAAGAAGAGGTCACCTCCCAAAGCAGCTCAGAAGACACCGACCAAGAAGCTGAAGAAGATTAGTGAAGCTGTGGTTGTACCTCCCCTACAACTCAGAGATGAGGTAGAGTCCTCAGAGAATACAGTGAAGAGATGGTGGAGACCTCTCAGAAGAAATACAGTGAAGAACTTACAGATGAGAGGAATGAACTCCACGAGAGACTTGTCAAACTGCAGGATGCTTTGGATAAGCTTGCCTCAGCTTATACCAGTCTGGATAAGAAGGTGAAGGTACCTACCCTTGGCCTATTTGCTGATGCCAAAAAGGGGGAAGGTAGGGAAAGGGTACCAAGGGCACCAAGGGGAGTCAGGACAGTGAAAGGAGCAACTGAAACTCAGCAATCAGCTCCCACTGTTCCCCAGGATCAGGGTCAGGCCCAGGGTGTCTCAGCAGCAGGAGCTGTAGTGCCTGCTGAGACCGACCCAAGTGGCTTCTGAAGAGTGATCCAGAAATATATGCAAGAGTTCAGAAGGCCCTAGCTGAGAAGGTTGATGTTAGATTCCCAGCTCCAAGACCTCTGCCCCCTCCACTGAAGCTTAATGGTTCCCTACATATTGGGGTTATTGAAGGAGAGGTTAAGAGTACTGTTCAAGCCAATGATCTAGATGAATCTCATCCTGCTGACATGGCACATATACTAAAGCTGAGAAGAGATACATACAGGATGTATGGACTGCCGCTTCCTAAAGAGAAGTCTAAAGATTTTAAAGAGCGGATTCAGCAGTTCTGGAGATAGATGATAGCTTCCTTGTATCTTTGTCTTTCTTTTCTCTAGAATAGCAAGTTGATGTAATGTATTGAACTTTCTTTTGATATATAAACATTATTGATGTTCGGCCCTGACAATATCTTATTGTCTACATGGCCTTGTTACTTTTATGCTTAACACTCAGAATCACCCAAGTGATTACTAACTCACACACTCACTGAATATTTATATATGTGTTTATCAGTTTTTACTTAGCTTGATAGATTCTGGTTTGATAGATTGTTTGGGAGAAATTGTTGTTAGAAAGGGGAAAATTGTTGTTAGATTTCTGTATAGGTTCTGATATTTCTTCCCTGAACTCCCTCAGTAGTCTAGAACTTGAAGAACAACTCCACTGATTCTACTTGTAATATTTGTAAGGAGTTTGTTTCTGACAGTTTGTAGTGTTAGGTTTTGGCATCATCAAATAAGGGGAAATTGTTGGGAGATGATTCAGTAACTCCACAAATTGTTGGGAGATGACTCAGTAGCCTAGTGCTCAGTAAATTCGAAGATCCCAAAACCTTATTTGACTGATGAACCATTCAGTTGTAATTGTTTGTTCTGTCTCTGAGAGTTTCAGACTCAGTAGACACTCTTCGACTTGGTTCAGGCACTGAGTTCTGTCCGCTGGTTCTTCAACAGACTATCAGCCTCAGTACCAGAAGAAGAAGACTCAGTAGTACTGGACTCAGCAGGAGCAGTATAGTGAAAGGAGTCAGTAGAACTGAACTCATCAGGAGTAGTTCACTGAACTCAGAGTTGATCTTCAATAGAGTTGAACTCAACAGGAGTATGCTATTGAACATAGATCAGACTCAGCATCGGCTAGACAGTCTTCTGACTGTCACGATATCTCATAAATCAAATCAGCAGAGTCATATGAGGTATAGAGAAGTTAGCTTCAGATCCACCTTGAAGTCTGTTTGTCTCACCTACTTTCTTCAGCCTCGATCAATGACAAGCGGCCAGCTGTCTACTCTCTGATTAAAGCTGCAAGTCAACAACTTTCTAGAAATGGAGGGAAAGGACTCTGTCACCATACTTTGAAAGAGTCGTTAGCTACCCAAAAGAGAGAGACACATGGATCGTTGTCTCCAACGGATCTATCCATATCTCTGCTCTATAAATAGAGGGAAGATTTCAAATTGAAGCTCACCTAGAAAATGAAGAACACACGAGCATTCACGAGCAACTCAGAATCGACTTAAGCTTTCCGCAAGAACTTCATAGAGTAATCTCCAGTGAAAGGCGACATACTTGCTCATAGGGAACAAAGCTGAATCAGATCATAAAGTCTCTAGTATCCAAGCGACTGAATACGAACCCAAAGTCTATACTTAACCGTTCGTCGCTCTAGAACCAACTTTCTCGTTCCCTTCCCTCTAACCTAAGCTCGGCAGACTATATCTATAGCTTAGAACGAAGGAGTTCATCTTTGAACTGTTCCTTATTGTAAAGGACTCCTTCATAGTTGGAGAATTTGTCAAACACTTAAGTTTGATATCTTGTAAACTGAGACTTGCTCAGTATAAATCTTAAGACCAGTGTTTGTCTAGTGCACAAACCGACTGAGACTAACTCAGTATAATAAAATAGCCTCCTGATCTTTTCGGGACAGTGGACGTAGGATTGTTGGATCCAAACCACTTTAAAATTGCTTGTGTTTTGTGCTTTGCTGTTGCATTGATTACTGTTCATACTGAAAATATCTTTTAAAATCATTCAACTCAGTTTCAGCAAAGCTTAACAGATCGCACTATTATACTGAAACAGTTTTCTTAAAAAGTTTTCTAACTCAACTGAATTTGGGCCTACACATTTCCGCACTTACTGAACTTCACCTGAACGGTACTGAATTCTGACCTAAGTCAGCTAGCCGGCCTCAGTGAAGTCAATCACTCTGCCACGAGATTCAGAACAACTTATTTGGTCTACTGAACCTGTTCAGTACGATATCCTCCTGAAAAAGGATTGTTCGCGTTTTAAGTTGAAAAATTATTTTAAGGTGTATTCACCCCCCCCCCCTACACCTAAACATTTAATCTAAGGACCAACAGGGGTGGATTGCACCGATTTACAAACCACAAGCAGACTCGATGCAGTTACGTTAAATCAAGGAAGAGAATTTGCACCTATATAAAACCATAAGAAGGTAAATAGCACCTCTATGTATAAACAAATTACATCAATTTTCAACCTTTTGGATCCATCACTTTTTAACTTTACACAAGAGAGCTTGATACACCTTGTAAAACCATAAAAGAGATTTTGCATCTAAATAAAATCACGAGGGTTAACTGCTATTAACCTTAACTTTTAGGAGTATCACTAGGGATGGCAATTTTGCGGGTCGAGGTCGAGTATCATTGGACCCGGACCCGCCCCGCGCCTTAAAAAATGGACCCAGACCCGCCCCGTGGAACCGCACGGGTCCAGAATTTAGGACCCGGCCCCGGACCCGTGCAGACCCGCCCTGGACCCGTGCGGGCCCGCAAATATTTTAGGTATTAATAAATTTAAAATTATGTTTCCACAAGGATTCGAACCCAGGTCAACCAAAAATTTACAAGCACTCTTAACCTGGTAATTTTGCGGGTCGAGGTCCGGTATCATTGGACCCGAACCCGCCCCGCACCTTAAAAAATGGACCTAGACCCGCCCCGTGGAACCGCACGGGTCCAGAATTTATGACCCGGCCCCGGACCCGTGCGGACCCACAAATATTTTTGTTGGGTGATGATTCTATCCTCAACACTGTTTCTAAGTAGTTTAGTGATAGTTACCATAGATGGTGTTAGGTTTTGGCATCATCAAATAGGGGGAAATTGTTGGGTGATGATTCTATCCTCAGCACTGTAATACTTAGTGGGAAATGATTCTATCTTCCGTACTGATATGCGCTCAGTAGGCTTATGCTCTGAGTGAATCTATGAAGATTTGAAGATCCCAAGACCCTATCTTGATTGGTGAACCATTTCGATGTAATTGTTTTTGACTCTGAGGGTTCAGACTCAGTAGACACTCTACTTTGGTTCAGGCGTTCAGTAGATTATCAGCCTCAGCACCAGATGTAGAAGACTCAGTAGATACTGGACTCAGCAGGTGCAGTATACTGAATAGAGTCAGTAGAACTGAACTCAGCAGGAGTAGTTCATCGTACTCGAGCTGATCTTGGTAAAGCCATCTCAAGCATATTTGCTACCGAATCGAAGATCGGACTCAAGAACGGCCGCAGGCGTCTTCGAACCGTCGATCTTTTGAATGACAATCAGCATAGTTAAATACAATGAAGAGAGAAGTCAACTTCAGTATGCCTCGAAGTTTGTTCTATCTCAACTGCTTTGTAAACCTCGACGAATGACAAGCAGACACCTGTCCTATACCTACTAAAGCTGCAAGTCAACAACCTTCCAGAAAAGGAGGGAAAGGACACTGTCACCATATTTCAAAAAGAGTCGTTAGCTACCAAAAGAGTGAGATAAAGGGATCATCGTCTCCAATGGATCTTTCCTAATCTCTTCTCTATAAATAGAGGGATGATTCAAGATTTGAAATAGACACACAAAAAAAAAAAAAAGAGAACCCATACAAGCAAGAGAACGAACACACGAGCATTCAAACGAGCAAAACCGAAAAGCCCTAAGTCTTCCGCAAGAACTCGAAGAACACTTCTCCGGCGAAAGACTACAATCTAGCTCTTAGGGAACCAAGTTGAACCGATATACAAAGCCTCTAGTCTCCAAATGACGTTACACGAACTTAAAGCTTAACTCAGTTGTTCGTCGTTCTAGAAGCAACACTCTCGTTCCCTATCCCTCTAACCCTAAGCTCAATCGTTTATATCCATAGCTTAGACGAAGGAGTTCATCCTTGAACCTGATCCTTATTGTAAAAGGACTCCTTCATAGTTGGAGAGTTAGTCAAACGCTTCAGTTTGATACCTTTGTAAACTGAGACTTGCTCAGTATAAATTTCAAGACGCGGCTTTGTCCTGTGTACAAGCTGACTGAGACGCGGCTTTGTCTGTGTCTCTCGCTTGTTCTCTTATTTACTGTTGCATTGATTTTAACTGTTCATACTGAAAATTATCCTTTAAAATCATTCAACTTAACTGCTTATTCTTCTGAACTGAAACTGTTTTGATAAAACGATTTCGACTCAACTGTTTTGGGCCTACACAATTCCGCACCACTGAACTCCAACTGAAGATACCGATATCGACTCGACCGGTTAGCGTGTCTCGGTAGAGTCGATATCTCTTTGCCTAACACGATTGAGCAATGTATGCGTCTGCTGAATTCATTCAGTACGACACCATCCTGAATAAGATTGTTCGTGTTTCAAGTTGAGAAATCGGTTTCAGGTGTATTCACCCCCCCCCCCTCTACACCTGAACGTGCTCTCGGGACCAACAATTGGTATCAGAGTAGGAGTTCTATAAGACTCTTGTTATCTTGAAACTGTTCTACTTGAACGGATCTGGAAAAATGTTTTAACTGCATATCTTTCTACACTCATATCATTATTCATCATGACTGATATGTCAGGTATAAGGATGGTACCCATGTTCTCAGTAGAGAACTATGGTGTATGGCGGGTCAGAATGGAGGCTCATCTGACCTCCCTTCACGACAGCATGGCCGAAGTACTTTAGGAAGGACCTATCATTCCTATGATAGATAGTGTCGTAACTCAGGATCAAACAGCTGGAGGAGGAATGGTGACCGAAAAGAAGATTCCCAAGGACAAAAGTCTCTTCACCCCTGAGGAGAAGAAACTTCATAACTTAGACCGAGTCGCCAGGAATGTCATACTAACCACCTTAAGTGATTCTTATCTCGGCAGGGTTCAGGAATGCAAGACAGCTAAGGAACTCTGGGATGCTCTAGCGCTACTGAGTTGGGGGACTCAGAAGATCAAACACAACAAACTTGCGCTGGAACTCCAAAAGCTGGAGAGTTTGTCTCTCATGCCCGAAGACACCATAGAAGATCTCAGCGTCAGATTCATGAATCTGATGAACTCCATCAACGGGCTGGGAAAGACATTCTCCAACCGAGAAAAGAATCTCAAAATACTGAGGGCACTGCCAGACGGTCATTGGACTCCTTTTGTTACATGATCACGACATTCTGACTTAGATATTGTCACTCCTGACCATATCTTTTCAGAACTTCAAGCAGAGGAATTCGAGTTTGACAGACCTCAACGAAAGCAGCGAGCTGAAGCTGACACCAAAATTGACCATGCCTTAAAAGCATCAGTCAACACAGTATCTCCTGCGTCGAGTAAGACTGAACCTTCACTCAACGACATACAAGAAGGAATTCTCGCTCAGAAGTACGCACTGCTTGCCATAAAATATTAGAAGGAAAAGGAGCAGTGCAGAAAAGTGACTAAAGCCTATCGAGAATCGAAAGGTAAGTCTGAATACACGCCTAAACGCACTCCCGACTCGCATACTCCGAATGCGTAAAAGAGGGATGACTCAGCTCCATCAAAAGACAAACAAAAGCAAAGAAGAAAGAGTCATTGCCTGCTACAACTGCAAGAACGAGCAGCACAAAAAGCAAGGAGAGAGAAATTCGCCGAGAAGAGACAAGCATACATAGGCTGGGTGAACTCTCGGAACGACTCGAAGAAGTCAACTCCTTCATGGATTCATCCGATGATGAAGCGCCTTTCATGGCCCTAGTAGCTTGAAGTCAAGAAACTACCGAAAAGTGTCTAATGGCAGGGGAGAAGAGGATGAGGTAAACTCTCATGAACTATTTAACTCTCCTTCACACGCACACACGATATTGTTTCGGGAGCGGACGGAACGGACGTCGGATAGCATATGAAGAACTTCTGGACGAACGATTCGGATGAGTCCCGGCTCGCAAAAACTCTTCGGGAGTTGGATACCCCGAAAGTGGAGAATCGAGAGACTTTCTCGGGAGAGTCGGGTTGCTACGATTCCGAAGGACTTGTGTTGAGACTCGTGGGAGGAGATAAACTCTCCGATGGCCAAGTCTCGAGATCAAGAAGATCGATCTCGGTTCGACCAAGGACTTAACTCGAAAGATAATGAACCGAGTCTACTGAAGCAACAACTATCAGGACTTCAGACCGAGCACGACACACTGAAGAAAAGTGATGATGTCTGGAGGAACCTGATGACTGAGTGGTATATGGGCGCTGAAAAGAAGCTGGAGGTTATACTAGCAAGCAACAAGCCCAAGCACCGCAAGGAAGGACTTGGTTTCGGCCGAGGTGCTTCCTCATCTCGCCCCGTACACTCGAAGTGCGACTTGCTTGATAGGTTTGTTCGAGGGGAGACAATCAATGCAAACATATTGAACCCTCTAGCCAAGAAGAAACAAAAGATGAAGGCACCTCATCTTACACATCAGCATTCTGGCCAAAAGATCAGCACCAAAACACCCCAGTTCAGTCAAGGGGGAACCAACAAGCCAAAGTGGGCTGATCAGTATGGACCTCCTCGCCGACACATCCTGCTCGGTATGGGTCATACTATTATGATCCTATAGTCGAAAAGGATCCAAGAGTCGAAGAAGAAGAAAATCGCACAAACGGCAAAGGTCAGCAGTCCACCAACTTAGAAGATCCGGTCTCCTGAACCAGAAAAGCCTAAGAAGTCAGTATTGACCGGTCCAAAGGGTCAAATACGTTGACTCAAGTGGAAAGAAGTTGTGCGGAAACCACCGGGGTCGTAAGACAAATATGGGTTACTAAAACTAACATCTAAGGACCCAAAATCAAAATAAAGGGTACCCGAATATAATTCCGTTTTGCGGTGCACAAAGACCCATGGTATGTGGACGACGGATGCTCATGACACATGACATATCAAAAAGAGTCTGCTGAAGAATTATATCCCCTGAAGAAAGGACCCGAATTGAGTTTGGAGACAATGCTAAAGGCTACACAAGAGGATTTGGAACACTCGCATTGGACTCGCCAAAGTTCCAAGAGTATCATATGTTGAAGGACTTCAACGACAACCTTCTCTCTGTTAGCCAATTTTGTGATAACTCGAATAGAGTGATATTTGACGCTGGTTTCTGTGATGTCATTGATAAATCCACAGGGAAAACAGTGTTATCAGGGTTCCAGAAGAAGAATATCTATGTAGCTGAATGGAACTCAGCTGAACCTGAAGCTTGTTTGTTAGCAAAGAACGACAACCGAACGGGGTGGGCTGTGGCGCAGAGACTCGGCCATCTCAACTTCAAGACGCTCAACAAACTAGCAAGAAACACTCGAGCAAGAGGACCGCCGAATGAAGTATTCAGCAAAGACACTCAGTGTGAAGCATGTCTGAAGCGAAAGCAACCAAGGAATCAAAATCCACCTGTTCCATCTCCTTCCACTAATGGAATCCTTCAGCTGCTACATATGGATTTGTTCGGTCCAGTCTCTCCAATGACGATCAAAGGCAAGAAATATGCTTTAGTGGTCATCGATGACTACTCGCACTATACTTGGGTCATATTCATTGCCAACAAGTCTAACGTCAAAACAGAGTTACCAAGGCTTCTGAAAAGGCTCAGTGTCGAGAAGAACACCAAAATTGTCAAAATATGTTCTGACAGAGGAACTGAGTTCCTTAATTCTATGATGGAGGAGTTCTGCAAAGCAAAAGGAATAGAGCATGAGACATCGGCCGCTCGCACACCTCAAAGAAATGGAGTTGCTGAACGAAAGAACGTAACTCTCAAAGAAGCAAAGCCTAGAACTCTACTCGCAGACTCGGGACTCCCGCCCAATCCAGGCGTAGCCACCGACATCGCTTGTTACACTCGAACCGATCTCTACTGACAAAGCAACATAAGAGAACACCATATGAACTATGGAACGGCAGGAAACCTTCTCTATCCTATTTCCATATTTTTGGGTGCTCGTGCTTTATCCACAATAATGGGAAAGGTCACTGAAAACTTTTGATAGCAAGTCGGATCGTGGAGTATTCTTAGGATACTCTCGGGTCAAGCAAAGCTTTCGTAGTATTCAACTATCGAACCCTTTGCGTGGAGGAAAGCCCTCATGTTGTTTTTAATGAGTTTGCTATCGAAGACAGGGAGCAATAACTCTAATTCCGAATCCGAGGACATCGAGAAGCGGCTACGGGATCTAAGCCTAAAAGACAAAGTCGAAAAGATCCAGACTTTGTTGGGATGATGATTCGATGAGGAAACTAAAGACAAGTCTATCGAATCTCAACCACCAGTAATGTAGCCGAGCCGATTGATTCTCCCGAACGTAATCAATCCCGTGTAACTCAGGTCGATGAAGAAACCCCGTAGGTAACCGAGACCACTACCGAGAATAACAACTCGTGGGGAACATCTATTAATGTTCCCGAGCCGAATGCCTTCCCGAACCTCGGTGACTCGAGAGATCACACTCTCATTACTGGAAATGCTTCAATCTCAAAATAGTACAACTGGAATGCCTAACTCGCCTACTATCTGTGTTGAACAAATTTCAGATGAAGAACTAAAACATCGTAGATCGTGGCTGGACGCTCATACTGCTGATCTGATTATTGGAGATCCCTCAGCAAGAGTAAAGACAAGATCCAGATTCTGTCAAGGAAAAAGCGCCTTATATTCCTGCTTCTTATCTACTGACGAACCTCATACGATTGAGGATGCACTAAAAGATGCTGATTGGATCATAGCTATGCAGGAGGAGCTGAATCAGTTCACGAGAAACGACGTTTGGGAGCTTGTTGATAGACCCCGGCATCAACATGTTATTGGAACAAAATGGGTCTTCAAGAACAAGCGGGATGAAAACAACGTCATAGTAAGGAACAAAGCAAGACTCGTGGCAAAAGGCTACTGCTGTCGAGGGAAATAGATTTCGATGAGACTTTCGCTCCAGTTGCAAGATTGGAGGCAATTAGACTATTCCTGGCCTACGCAACACATCAAAGATTCAGAGTCTATCAAATGGATGTGAAGTCTGCGTTCCTGAACGACATACTGAAAGAAGAAGTCTACGTGGAATAACTGCCCGGCTTTCACCAGGGACATCAGGTTTATAGACTCAGAAAGGCTCTGTATGGGTTAAAACAAACACCCAGGGCTTGGTACGATACCCTATCTGAGTTTCTTCTTCAGAAAGTTTTTCAGAAAGGCACAGTAGACCGCACTCTATTCAGCATTCGACTGGAAGACGATCTACTACTTGTGCAGATCTATGTAGATGACATTATATTTGGATCTAAGAATGTCATCATGTGCCAACAATTTGAAAAGATGATGAAGGACAAATTCGAGATGTCAATGATGGGAGAAATGAACTACTTCCTCGGTTTCCAAGTCAAACAATCTGAAAAAGGGACATTCATTAATCAAGACAAATACACTCGAGACGTCATCAAAAGATTCGGTTGCACATCCGGCAAACCTATCAAGATCCCGATGAACACAAACATGTAAATTGATCTTGATAAGGAGGGAGTATCAGTAGACCAAACTGAATTTCGTGCTATAATTGGTTCTTTATTATATTTAACAGCTACTCGTCCTAACATAACTTATGATGTAGGTGTATGTGCTCGATTTCACGTGAATCCAAAGCAGAGTCACATGGACTCAGCAAAGAAGATTCTCCGCTATCTCAGAGGAACACCTGACATGGGTTTATGGTATCCAACTGATGATAATATAGAACTTACTGGTTACTCTGATGCTGACTATGCAGGATGTAGAATTGACCGAAAGTCAACTTCAGGAACGTGTCAGTTCCTTGGCAGTAACCTGATCTCATGGTTTTCAAAGAAACAGCACTCAGTAGCCACGTCAACTACTGAAGCTGAATACATGGCTGCCGGAAGTTGCTGCGCCCAAATCCTTTGGCTAAAACAGCGAGCCTACGAGACTATGACGTCATTCGTAATGAAGTGCCAATGTTCTGCGACGATCAGGTGCCATTGCAATCACTCGTAACCCCGTACTTCACACAAGATGCAAGCACGTGGACATCGACATCACTTCATTCGTGACCATGTCGAAAAGAAGGATATCGAGGATGGAAAAGATCCATACCGACCATCAAAGGGTTGATATACTTCGACCAAGCCCTGGCCGAATCCGCATTCGGAGAACTTTCGAGTAGAGCTATGTTTGCTTTGGACCCTACCGACTCCGAGTCGATAAGAGGTTTCAAGAGAGGAGCATTCAAGAAGGGTGAATGTTCACTCTCGCATCTTGAGTAAATTCAAGACGTAGAGACTCAAAGCAACCATCTACACGAGGTATCGGCGACTACGATGTTCAGTGACAAGGTTTTGCGTATCTCTACTCACTAGTAACTAATAGAACTGTAATATGCATTTATTGCTCAGAATCAGCATCGTATTTAATATCTCAAGGATTGTCATTTAATATTAACGACTTACATTTAATGCACGACATTCCATGCATAAGTATGCTGAACTCTGCCACGCATTTAATGCATGTCGTATCATAGTTACTACTTAGGCAAGTTACAACTGGCTTTTGACTTAGGCGGCTTTGTGATCATTACCTATAATATACTATTTAATCTTGACCGTTCATCTCATAAAGCAAGTTTAAACTCGGCCATTGATCGATAATTTTTCATCTTCACGTAGATATATATTTTCGATCATATCTTAGAAACCGCCATTAGCATACTTTACTCCGAAAAATCTGAGATCTTTCTAGCAAACCCTACTTGCATATTTCTTAAACGCTCAGTTTTTTCATTGGTATGATTATTAGATCTGTCACGATAATCTTCTTTTTCCAGCATCGGTATACTAACTATTTTATCAAACTCGATACTGATAAATTCTTCTTGTGACAGATATAATGGCGAGTTCAAACGTCTCAGTAACCGCTCCCTCAAACATGAAGGAGATTCTTGAAAAAGACCGTGTCTGGTGCGAACCAGTCATGGAGTTCGGTGCGTGTGATCTGGACTACAAGGAAGAGATATTCGACG